>BSAI01000207.1:23052875-23147704 GCA_036245035.1 Adrianichthys oophorus
TGTGTGTGTGTGTGTGTGTGTGTGTGTGTGTGTGTGTGTGTGTGTGTGTTGGGGGTAATGGGAAACAAGGGGTGCTGTCAAATAACATTCTGTTTTCAATGCCCCAGCTGCATCATTAACTAGTACACACACTGGGCCCAAATAGACTGTAGGAGGAAGAGGAGGATGATGACAGACAAGTCTATCAAAAGTAAGTATGGGAGAATGTAGGTGGGGGGTGATTATCTAACCTTCCCTGCAAAGCCAATAGAAGTGTAAGAAAAGTTAGAGGAGGAAAAGCAGGAGGATCTGAGGGGACAGTTAAGCCACTAACTGCACTACAAGACGTGTGTGCGTGTGTGCGTGTGTGCGTGCGTGCGTGCGTGCGTGCGTGTGTGCGTGCGTGCGTGCGTGTGTGTGCGTGAACTCTGAATGCATCGCGACACGCTCAGCACTGAGAACCTCCAGGGGGTTGTACAGCGGCCTCTTCTCATGAGCTAGTGTAAGGACCCTGTTGCTGTCAGTTCTGTGTATGCTGCTGAAAGAAAGGCATGAATGAGCCCCCATCCTCGAGTAAGACTGATGGCATCGTGTGTGGGGAACACTTCGGGGGCCCACATCACATCGTTTTAGAATGACAGGATGGTGGTCTTTTATTACAGTACAACTCCATCTTCCACTGTGGCCTCTGTCACGAACACATGGAGAAAAAAAAATTCCTCTTTTATAGTTTACATTTGTACAACTAACATATTTTATTGTTGGTTTTGTTTAGTTAAAAACACACATTAGTTAATGATATTTCTCCTTAGTTGCTGCCAAAGTCAAAGCAGCATCCTGGTAACATTTGACAGCCGGTTGCTGAATAATATGCATTTCTTATTATAGTCTATGGGAACAACCGAGGGCTGCACGGTGGGGCAGTGGTTAGAGCTCAAGAAGGCTCCGGTTGGGTCGCTTCTGTGTGGAGTTTGTGTGGGAGTGGTTGTGTGGCCCGCGACAGACTGGCGACCTATCCAGAGTGTACCTCACCTTTAGCCAGGACAGGCTCCAGCAACCCTGGGATCCTGTGCTTTAAGAAAATATAGCAGATGGATTTTCCAAATGTGATCAAATGACTTGACAAGAATGAGTTGGAGAGAATCCAGTAGTTTTCGGCCTGGTATCAACTGTCCCACGGACCAAACCAGTCCAAAGCTCAAAGGCTGGGGACCAGTGGTGTAGATAACAGCCAAGGTAACTCCCTCAATCTGGCTCCAAGCTGTAGTACTCTGGAGACTCCTCGTGTCCGTCATTAGGCAGGCGAAACATCAGAGCCCAGTTTAGCTTTTCAGAAGGGTTTGATTTTCATCCTCTCAGTTTAAAAATTTCACCAAGTTCAATTCTAAAATCTGAATCCTTCAAACAGAAGTGTAAAAACGGAAGGCTTTCTCATCAGAGCACAACCCGTTTCCTGAGCCAGGAAGAGACATTTGGAAATGTGACAGATTGACCTTCAGGGACCCCTCCAAAACTGCCCTCTTCTTCTTCAAAATGTCTTTCATGTCTGAACGTGCACGCATGATTTCATTCAGTCTTACAGATGCTTTGCGTGGGGTATAACACACACAAAGTCACACAGCGTGCAGAAACAAAAGTGAAGAGATCTAAATGACAATCCATTAATCATATCTTGTGAGTTGGCTCCATGTTGGTGCGTAAATTAAAAATGAGTCACTATGTTGTGAATGGGATGTTATGAATAACCAGACAGCACCTTGTTCATCACGTCTTCAGCAGGATTGTCAACAAAGAGCAACACATAGCAGCTCTGTGGCTCAGCATTCTTCCTTACTCTCACATTTTTCTTCCTTTCTCCACTTCCATCACTCATTTTCTCATTTCATCATCTCCATCCATCCATCTCCTGTCAAAGCCTCTCAGCAGGTTTGAGCAGTTGCATGGGAGGCAAACTCGGGTTGAAAATGAGTCTTGCCTGGGGAGCAAAGAGTGGAGGGTGGAAACATTTCAGCTCTGACGTCTGAGTTAAACTTATTCAAGCTTTTGATGTGATTGCACTGGTTTAACAACACTGCAGATGTCGCTGGCGCACATTTTTTGACGTACGTGGAGTTAAAATTAATCACGTAAATGGTTGAGAGGTTACTGTAACTCAAAGAAGTTCAACACTGTAGCCAAAGCTCTGGTGTTAAAGGGTTAAAAAGAAAGTGGAATCATCGTTTTAGAGTGCCCTTGTTTGTCACAGTTTGCTTCAAATATGATAAAAGCTGTATCAGTACATGCAGGCTCGTAGGCCTACATGCCCACGGCAGAACAGGGCAGACACCTTCCAGGCTGGCCTCTGTGGTCGGCCTTTGTGACTAGTCCAGCTGGCACCAACCTCCCTGTAACCCTGCTCATTTTCTGGTATTCCTGCCATAACAAGAACAGCTTGTGCTGCTCTCATGAAGACAGCGGTAGAGGAAGGAGAGGCAGGAACATGGAAATGATTCCAAGTGAAGACCAGCATGACTGTTCTCTAAAAAAGACATCTCTCAGGGTTCAACTAGTGCAGCCTCAGCGACTCTCTTCAGCTCTGCCTGCTCCATCTTTTATTTTGTCTAAGCTATTACTCTCATCCTCCGTCTAACCCCTTCCTTCAGTCTCATCTCACATGCTGCCAGCTCTCTGATCTATGGCTGTCTCCCATGTCTTTGGTTCCTGTTTGTCTTCTGCCCTCCCAGCCTCCATTCATTCTGTATCTCTGCATTTACTCTCCCATCCTCAGAGTGTGCCCCTGTTTTTCACATGCTTGTCTTTGTCATTCTGCCAAGCAACAGTCCTGCTGAGCTTCAGCATGAACTAAAAGCAAACGCTAAGAACTGCTACTAAAAGTTACAAAACACTTCATTACAAACTCAACCGGCAGAGTAAACTGTTGATAAGGGTAAAAAACGAGAACTGGGAAAGTGTTTTTCTCTTGCAATCTCTGACTGGCACATCCTTTAAGATGAGAGCTGGAAGCAGAAGACGACAGGAAAAGATGTGATCCCACTAAGCAGGAAGGCTGCTCTACTCAGACATTCAATCAAAGACTGCAGTACAGAGGCAGAGAGCCATGGTGATGTATTTTCTTGATTGCTGTGCCTTGATGTTTTTCCTCAACCCTTTGGAAAGTTACAGTTTTAATCTTTTCCATTCCACAAAGCAGAATATTTCATCCTGTTTGTTTATGAGTTCAGGAGAATAACAGCTGTTTTCAGAGTCTTTCCTTGTAAAAATCTGTCTTTGTCATAGTTTCAACAAATGTTGTTAAAGTGAACTGATTAGATCCTGGCAGCTCAGGAACAAGCCCTGAGCACCAGAGTGATAGAAGCTCAGATCCACCACACCAGACAAGACCCACGGTGTGGTCTGTGCAAAGAAACAATCCAGCACAGAACTGCAGGGTGTGAGACGCTGGCTGGGAAAGCATACATGGAGCGCCACAACCAAATGGCTGGAATATAGTGATATAGTATTCAGGAATATGTGTGCTGAATACTGGGAACGCCAGATACAGACAGACATGATGGGAACGGTGAACCTAGTCTGTGTTCTGGATTGTGGAGAGCAGACCAGTGTTAGTTGAAAGTCCAGTGTTTAATCCCATGTTTAAGAAACCAAAGAGTTTTGGGTTTGAAATCAGAGTTTTCATTTCTGTGAAATCCCATGGAAAGAGGAGAATCCTAACTCCTCACTCCTTCAGTGCGCTGTGTTTGCTCCTTTCCTGCTGTGATGTTCTTTGCTGTTCTGCACCCACCAACTGCCACAACTAAGTAAGAAAAATATTTCTTGTCTTGTCGACAGTCCTGACTGTCTGATCTCTCCTCCACAGTGGCTTCTCCGCGCCTCCTACTGTCCAGTGTTCATTGGAGTCCAGATACAAAGCCTTACAGCAGATCCTGGAAAAACCTCAGACATCTTAGTCCAAAAAACTGCAGGGCTAAAAACAGCTTTCTGTCAAGCAAGCAAGATTTTGACAATGATCAGCACAATAAAGTCTAGAAAAGTGAAAGTGTGTTTCACTTTGAAGCCAACTATCTCAGCAGTAATAAAGTTTGTTCTGTTTCTCCTTATATTTTGAAATCCTTCAAAAGGTGGTTTCTGAAAGTTGGACTATCTTATGAAAACGGGTCTGTGGAGTTTCCTTTTCTTTCTTCTCTCCATAATTTCTTTCTGCTCCTCTACCTCATCACATCCCTCCTTCCTCTCCTCTTCCTGACTAAAGTCAGGAAATCAAACCTCCCATTTGCTGAGTTAGCACAACTGACAACCACACGAAGGGAAGAGAAAAATTAGAAGGTGACAGTTCTGATCAGGTAACAGCCAAAAAATCCTTTAGTGCACAGACCCAGTGAGCAGGTGAAAGTGGTTCTGAAGGTGGTCATTGTGCTAGTCAAGGCTAGCAGAACAGATCAGTCTTTTCTTTCTTTCTTTTTGCTTTGGTCAATGGAAGTTTAGGAGCAATCCAATAGAAGGTGAGGACATTTGAGAAATTCTACCCCCACTCAGAGCTAAGGTCAGTCAGTTTATTTGGGTTTGGTACCTTCAGCTTCAACTGCTGTTTGTGTTTATTTCATTCTGTGCATTCGGAGCTTCTGTTTTTAACGTCTTTGTAACCTTCAATCCTTCAATGAATAAAAAACCAGAAGGATTCACATGGAAAATGTGACATTAAGATAAAGTTTTCTTCACGTCATTATGAGCTGATGATAGTGAAATTAGTCATTTGGCTGCCAGCTCACTGTGCTTATGCTGCTAGGGTAATCCTGACACTTCTGCGATCTACCCAAAGATCGGATGTCACGATGGAGCAGCCCCCTGCAGACAACTTGCTGAACATAAACAGATAAGCTGAGTGAGCCTTTTTCTCTGAAGCTTAACCAGCATCTGGAAGATAGCAGCTCTTTCAACTCTAATCTCGTTTCTGAACAAGAATATTAATTTTCATCTGATGACCTGTTTACTGTCACATCCATCACATTCATTCCACTGTTGTTTTTCCACATCAGAATAATCCAAAGGAACATTATTAGAACATTCTAGCACATGTATGGTCACATGACTTTGCTAAATTCAAAGTGTTTCCACACATTGGACTGGAATGATGGTTGATCATTTTTTACTGCATCACATGTGTGTTGTTTGCTGTGATGGTACTTGGTCGTTGTAAAATAGTAAATAGTAATAGTATGATAATAGTATAA
The DNA here is from genome assembly GCA_036245035.1 of Adrianichthys oophorus. Classification (NCBI taxonomy): domain Eukaryota; kingdom Metazoa; phylum Chordata; class Actinopteri; order Beloniformes; family Adrianichthyidae; genus Adrianichthys; species Adrianichthys oophorus. Next base: position 23,058,083 of record BSAI01000207.1, read on the forward strand.
TGACAATAACAGTACAATAAACCTCCCATGTCTCAATTCAAGACTCATTAAGTGAAAACCTGAAACTATTGATCCAGTGTGTTTTCCATCAGTTTAATATTGAGTTGTTAGTGTGTACAGAGAAAAGCTCATAAACATGTCTGCAGGTTTATGGCAGCTATCAGCTGTAAAGCTCTGCCTCCGTGAATGCCCACGTAGATGAATGTGGCACAAGAGCACACAAGCACGCATGTTATGCAGACAAATGCACATGCTGCACATGCAGTTGCAGAAGAAGACAGCTACGCTCACACACTTGCCTGAACACCCACACCCTGATGAGCCAGGATATGAGCAGGCAGCAGGGCGTGCCGACAGGGTGAGCTGAAATAACAACCCAAACTCTGTAACCTCAACCGCTACAACCATGTGAGCACACAACCACCATGTTCTTCTGACTGACAAGTCAGTTTTGGTCTAGAAGTTTAAGGATTTGACTACCTTGCTCAGTAATAATATTCTTTTTTTTTTTTTAATCTAGAACCTTATCCGCAGTGTCTCTTCCTGGTTTTGACTTCTTAAGTTTGTAAGTTGTTTTCTCTGACTTTCTCCTTTTGTTTTTTACTTGGGATTATTCAATACTATGATTCCTTCTTGAAGGGTTTGAACTCTACTTTTCAAAAGAAACATTTTATAGATTTTAATGTGTGTGAATTTATGTTTTCATTCAAATGTCAAGTTTTGTTAACTTTGGTTGGAAATGTGCGACTCTGTCCAGCATTCGTTACCACCATCTCCTGTGCTGATTACCTATTCTCTCTGTCATTTCACTTTATCTTTGATGACTCAACTTATAAATGTCCTAATTTATTTTCATGAATTCGATATTTGGTTTGATGGCAACATTTGGTAGAAATTTTATGTCAGTGGGTCACAGAGAAATCTCCTTACTGCTTGATTTTAAATATTTATTTGTTTATTTTTACATAAAAATTTGAATACTATGAGAATTCTGCCCAAATTCTGACATAAATGTTTTAAAATGAGTTTCAATCCTGTCAATAGTCAACCCATTCTCACTCCCAAGTCATCATATATTGATTCATGGGTAGAGATCCCGCCGCGTCACAAATTGACGCTTTGGGTGTCCCAAACTCGTTGTTTTTTGACGTCCTGGTGTTTTTGAAGACTGGTGAGGAGCAGAACCCAAGCTGCTGGAGGTCCAGTGTGAAATCTCCAGTCAGTCATGAGTTGGGCTGCAATGTCCAGCTCTGGTGTTGGTAAACTCTGCTTTCTTCAATCCAAAATCACTGCAACAGTCTAGCAGAATGTTCTAGAGGACTTCATGATTCTTTCTGCTGAGGATCTGGATGCAGATGCAGAGTTCATCTTCCAGCAGGACCTGGCTCCTGCCCAAACTATTGAAGGACTGAAGATGGACAAATCATTTAGAAAATATGTGTTTTGATTGATTTGATCAAAATCTCTATCTTTATCCTTCTGCAAAAACTGAGAAGTTAATGGTGATTTCTCTACAGGATTCTCAGTTTTTGAAATCCAGTTTTATGAGCTGGAACCCCAAATGGATGTAAAAATGAATTCTTGAAAGCATTTTAAAAATGGGCACTGAATCTATATTCTAAGAAAGCTTTTTAAAGGAAATGATGGAAATTGATACACTTTTCCATAATATTGTATTTTTGGAAAGTATGTATGTAAAAGACATGGAAGACACAACAAAGTCCTTGGCTGGACTATACTGCAACTTGTGAAATTAAACTCAACGTGATCAAATGGATGCACTTAGTTTCTTCTATGAGCTTCTCTTACCTGCGCGTCGAAAATTCATTTTTATAGTAATGGCAGGGATAATTTTTATCATGTAGATGGGGAAACTGGAAAGAAGTGTTATCTGCTGCTGAGAAATTGGAAAATTGAACATCATTCATTGTGTGTGTGTGTGGGGGGGTGGGGGGTGGGGGGGGGGGGTCTGCATAGCCTTGAGCTGTTTGTTCAAACTGCTCTCGACAAAAGGCTGCTTACCCTCAAATGAATAAAAAAATCTTCGTTTGGCCTTCAGGATGCTAATAGGGCTCTTCAATAAGGCGATGGTGGTAGATTTACAAAAGGCAAATGGTTTCCTGGATTTGCTAAATTCTCCTGGAGGGAAAACATTGATGGCAAAATGTGAAACTAACGAGCAACATCCATTTAAAAATGTAATTCTTTAAAACAATTCTAATGGAATGAATCTGGTACCACTACTTTTAAACGTGCAGTTCTTTTTGAAACCCCAAACGTCCCCCTCTTGTATTCCTCACTTCTGCTCTAGAACTGGCAAGTCTTCAATGCTCTAACTGAGGGAAGAAGGTTGTTTAGGGGCGACAGATACGACGCCCTCCCTGCCTCCAGCGTGTCTCCACTGGTGTGTAAATGGGCATGAATGTCCCGGTGACAGTCAGAGGGGCCCGTTGGCGCTTAATGTCAGCCACGCCTCTGTCGGTCTGCCCCAGGGCAGCTGTGGCTACATCCATAGCTTACCATCTCCAAGTATAAATGAGGAGTGAATGAATAATAAATACTCATTGTAAACGCCTTGAGCATGTGGTTTAAGCAGGAGAACCATTCATGCCATGCTGGATTTCAAACTGTGATGTCTTAGTGTATTACCAACAGTAACCATGGAAACGGTGGTCCCAGCTCTTTCCAGGTCACTGACCAGCTCCTCCTGTAGTTCTGGACTGAGTTCTCAACTTTCTTAGGATCACTCAGACCCAATCTTGTTTGGAGCCCCAGTCCAAGGCAGCCAGTTATGTTGACAGTCATGTTTAGCTTCTTCCATTTTCTAATAATTGCTCCAATAGTGGATCTTTTTTCACCAAGCTGCTTCATAATTGCACCGTAGCTCTTTTGGAGGCATATAAGTTAGTCTCTGGTGTCTTTGGACAGCTCTTTGGTCTTGGTCATGTTAGCAGTCTCACTGGTTGTATGGGGTGGACAGGTGTCTTTAATGGAGATACCACCTCAAACGGGTGTTTCTAATTTAGGATAATGGAGTGGAGGTGGACTCTTTAAAGCCGGACTAACAGGTCTTTGAGGGTCAGAATTCCCAGAATCAGAATCCCTTAATTGTCATTGTTGCACAAGGAGCTAGTGGCACCACAAAATCTTGGTGCTCTCCAAACATATAGTGAGAGCACATATGTGCTCCAAAATTTACAACAAAAAGAAGTAACATAGCAACCCACTGAAAGTGGAACTCAAACCAGACGGACAGAACGAATACAAAACCAGAAACAAATGAACGTAATCAAGACAAAACTATCAATGAAAGAGAGAACAAAATGAAGAAGGAAAACCAGGCCTTTGCAATGGCTTTTAATGGCCAAGACAGACAGCAGAGGCGAGCTAAGAAACCAGATCCCTCACAGGGAATTCAGCTGCCACCGGAGCAGGGGCTGCTGAGGCTTTTATGCTTCCCTCCAAGCCTGGTGATTGGAGGAGGGTAAGCAGGCTGCAATCAGGAGGTGGAGTCAGGCAGCACGGTGAATCCGGCCTCTGCAGGGGATAAACATACACACACACACACACACAAAAATACACAAAAGGCCTGGGGGCGTAACAACTTATTTGTGTGGCTGAATTTGCAGTATGTGAGAAGTTCAACGATGACCCCTCCATGCACCTCATGTTGCTTTATTCAGAAATGAACAATTTTACTGTTTTACTGTGAGCTGTTCTGAGCTTGTGGTCTTTCTGCTTTCATCTATACTTTATGCACTTGGACATCTGTGAAAATACACGTCACTTTGCTCCTTCTTGCATTTGTATTCACAGCCTTTAGACTACTAAGCTTTAAACTGTTTCCTTTTTACTTGCTAAGTGTTCCTGAAATTACAGTCAGAGACCCGCTTAGTGACAGCAAGATGACACTGCTGCAACACTGATGATCAAATCCAGGCAATTATGTGTCTTAATGAATCCTTTCCTGAAACGATGAATCTCCAGCAGTCTGAGTCAATTGCAGATCAAAAAACTCTGATTAAAAAAGCCTGAGTTTTGCATGTGCCACTTCACCAGCATTTATTCTGTGGGAACCTCTGATGGTAACATTCAGAGTTTCATTTAGAAAGCGCAGCAGATTTCAAAGACTTCCTGTTTAATTGATCCAAGCAGAGAAACTGACTTGACTGATGCAGCAAAAGTGCTGATCTTCTTTAGCACGGCAACACACTTCTTCTGGACCGCCTCTCAGAAGGGATCTGATGTGAATGGTAAACAACTCCATCTCCATCTTCCTGGTTTTGCAAGCTCCTATGCGCCAGTCTGTTTGCTAGCCCCTAGTGTTGTTGTGGTCACTTCCGTATGTTAAAAGGCTTATGGTGCATTTACATCTGACACAGTCGAGGTGTCAAATTCATGCCTGCAGCTTTTGATGACCCGGCCGTGGGAAACCACCGACAGACTTCATTGGTTGACCACATCATGGAAAACATTGATGATGTTGAGTTTGTGTTTAAATGTTTTGTAGAACTCTACAGAGGCGCTGGCAAGCACGTCGCTGTGTCTTAGTATGCTGCACTTCTGCAGCAGAATTGCGCCTGACAGCTGTTTTAAACACTACTTCTGTCTGTCTGTGCCCCCGTTTGAGCATTAGGAGGGGGGAAAATAAAAAGAAAATATTTATATTTTTCATTATTGTCTCAATGAAAATGGGAAAAAAAATCATAAGCCCATGGAGCTTGGGGGATTGCTCTCACTAAGACAGAACCCGTGGTGGCTCCCTGGGCCAGCATGGCGAGGATAGTTCGCAGCTCGTGGAGTTCTTCTGGTAGAGCCAGGCTGCGGAGTGCCTCGCTAGCTCTGCCCCCCCTGTGTGACGGCGATCAGTTGCTCTGCTGGACCCTAGGCAGAGGAACTTGCTATGCTGTCCACGGCGAGCAGCTGGTGGCTAGCATAGCAGGCTCTTTCGCTCCAGCTCCATTGGCTTTGTGTCTGACTGGTGATCTGTCTAGGGCAGGGATGGGCAACTCCAGGCCTCGAGGGCCGCAGTGTGTGCAGGATTTCCAGATATCCAAGCCCTACTCATGACTGATTAGAACATGCCAGATCATGGTATGTTGGAAAACATGCAAGAATGCGGCTCTCGAGGCCTGGAGTTGCCTATCCCTGGTCTAGGGTGTATCTCACCTTCACCCAACAGTAACCGGGATTGTTTCCAGCAATCCTGCGGCCCCGTAGGTCAAGAAAATGGATGGAAGTTTGGGACGAATATTATTTCATTGCGCAGCCATACTGAATATATATTTTTATCCTTGGATCTACTCAATGAAATTGTCACATGCTCAAAGCTGAGTCCCTGATTGGTTGACGCGCCTCATCCGCTGCCCAAATTGCGCTGTGCAGCGTCAGATTGCGTATTTACATTGATTTAACATTTAAACTTGTCGCTTCCGGGCTGCACGGTGGCGCAGTGGTTAGCGCTCCTGCCTCACAGCAAGAAGGTTCCCGGTTCAAGTCCTGGCTGGGGGACCTTTCTGTGTGGAGTTTGCATGTTCTCCCCGTGCATGCGTGGGTTTTCTCCGGGGACTCCGGCTTCCTCCCACCGTCCAAAAACATGCTTCATAGGTTAATTGGTCACTGTAAATTGTCCCGAGGTGTGCATGTGAGTGTGCATGGGTGTGTGATTGTGGCCCCTGCGACAGACTGGCGACCAGTCCAGGGGTGTACCCTGCCTTCGCCCATGAGTAGCCGGGTTAGGCTCCGGCAACCCCGTGACCCCGAAAGGGATAAAGCGGATTGGAAAATGAATGAATGAATGACTTGTCGCTTCCGCCATGACTGCCACATCCAGTGTGAAAGCGCCATTACTCTGGCATTAATCATCTATTTCTCACATTTGTCTCCTTGTCTTCTAGCCTGACCCTTTTCTTCATCTTTGGGACAACACTACTATCATTCCAACACAGCCTCACTCCCAAGTCGTCACAAACTTGATGCATGTGTAAACCCGTCACTCTTTGGGCGCCCCTAACTCGTTGTTTTTTGACGTGCCGGCTGTTTTGATTAAATCAAATAAATCAAAAATTTAATAACTGTCGGATGTGGGACCAAACCTTGAGATGCGTTCCGTACAAGTACTCTAGCCCAGTCCGCGTCTAGGACTGGTACCACATCCAGATGCCGTTCTGTGTACCGGATTGGTTCTGGTTTGTGGCCTGAAGGTTTGGGGGGCCTTAATTGGATGAGCCAGCAGGTCAAAATTGTCGCTTTGGGTGTGCCCAACTTGTCGTTTTTTGACGCTTTGGCTTCTCTTTACCAGGCAGTTTCCCTCTCGTTTCACCCTGACAGTACAGTAGCCCTGAAGTGCAAATCAAATCAACAAATAACTCGACAAAAAAACATTTTTAAGATCACAATGACAATTAAAAATGCAAAACAAATATAAAAGAACAGCATGACGTTTTAAAAAACCAAGCTCAATTTCAGAAACCAAAAATGTTGTAGAAAACAAAATAATTCTCAGAAAACACACAAATGTTAGGAAAAAAAAAAACAACAGGTATTTTAATAATTTGTTTTTTTTTTATGTTAAAATAAAAAATGAAAAACCTAAAGAACGTCAGTTTATTTATACACTACTGTAGAAAAATGAAAAACGATTTTTTTTTCCACTTACGTCTTAAACTGAAAAAGCTGCTAACAGATAATGCACATTTACGTTCATTTTTTATTGTTTTTCTGGCACACAAGCCTGAAAGTAGTTTGTGTGAAGTCGAATTGTGAGAGCTGCGCGGCCCACGCTATCAATTACCTGTTAATAAAAGAATGGACACTTTATTGATGTTTTGTGACAGTAAAAGGAAACCCAGAGACCTGAAGAAACAACAACCAAAACTACTTCTGTCACTTTCCAGGTAAAAATCAACTCTAATGATCTTTTCTTTTTTCCAGTCACATAGCTCTGATTATTATAATTCTCTAGAAGTGCTACTTTGACGAGCTAACTGTTGCTTTCTGAAACTCACGCATGCCCTAAAGGAATGCTATGTAGACTTGAACTACACATGATTAGCGCCAGCCTGGATAATTCTGTGATGTAAACAATAATTATGTGTGATCTGTGTTGCTGAAATGGTCAAACTGCATATTGAATTGTAAATTGCAAAATGCATTGTCATTTAAATTATGATATCAAAAACCCATGACAATTTAAAACTCAATAGATTTTTTAAATTTAAGATTTTCATGTTGAATTGTAATTTTTAGCATAGAATTCTAAATTGCAAAATGTATTTTCATATTCCAAGCCTGAATTGCCAATTGAGAATAGATTCTTACTTTGAATTATAATATAGAAAAACTCCCATACTTCTTAAATATTCTCAAAAAACAGTTTGTTGTAATACTGGTAATTTGCTTTTAAACATATTCTGCGGCAATGCTTGATAGTTTTTTGTTTTGTTTTGTTCTAAACAGCAAAAATCCCCCAAATTAAAAGAAACTCTTTTATGTTTATAGCTATTATCAATGGTGCATAGATTGAAAAACTATATAACACGCACACACACACAGAACCAAAGCTAAGGCCAAAACAATGTGGAAAATATATTTTTTTAAGGAAAGTAGAAAAGCGCTTTACAGTTATATATAATTTACCACTGATCATTTCTAAATTCTGAAATTTGTTAAAATGCTTCAGTACATGCATTACATTCTTTTTTTGGCTCACTGAGTTTGCTTTTGAACCAATATTTTAAAGGTAATAATTTAAAATTTAATAATTTAAAAATTTAGCATTTAGTTAAATGAGTTATTTAATAATAGACGTAGCACTTTTGTTTGTACTAAACTTTTTTCAGAACGTATATCAGTCTCTTCAGAACTATGCAATAGGATGCAGCAATGGATTCAAGTTTCCTTGTCCACTTGGCTTTTCACACAGATGTCTAGAATGTCAGGAAATAATTGAATAATACAACAATAATACAAAATAAGATGCAGTGGATTGATAAGTATTTGATCCCTTGCTGATTTTGTAGGTTTGGTCATTTAAAAAGAATCAGACAGTCTGTCGTTCTATTGGTAGGTTCATTTGAACAACAACAGACAGAAAATCACAAAGAAAATCAAGAAATCCACTTTATATAATTTATATAAATGTATTTGCATTTTTCATTGCCAGAAAAACTAGTACTTTGTGGCAAAATTCTTGTTAGCAGCACAGAGACCAGAAGTTTCTTGTAGTTGATGATCAGGTTTCTGAACATATCAGAAGGAATTCTGGTCCACTCTTCTTTACAGATGACTTCTGAATCATTCAGATTTGGTGGCTGTCACTTAATAACTCTGAGCTTCAGCTCTCTCCTCTTTCTATAGGATTGATGTCCAGAGACTGGCTGGAATTCTCCATGACATTGATCTGCTTCTCCTTCAGCCATGCCTTGGTTGCCTTTGCTGTATGTTTTTGGTCAATATCCTGTTGAAAGACCCGTCCACTACACATTTTAAGTCTTCTGGTTGAGGGAAGGAGATTCTCACCCAGAATCTGATGGTACATGGCTCCACCTATTCTCCCATCCTTATGTTATGGTATCTCTTAGCAGAACCCCCCCCAATATCATAATGTTTCCACCTCCATGCTTGGCACCGGGGACATATGGTGTTCTTGGTGTCATAAGCAGGATTTCTCTTTCTCCTCGAGTTAATGCCAAAGAGCTCCATTTTGGTCTGATCTGAACAACAGCACCTTCTGCCTTCTTAAGCAGGGGGACTTGGTCAGCATTGTATAATGTTACTTTTCAGTTCAATTCAGTTTTATTTATATAGCCCAATATCACTGCACAGTTGTCTCAACAGGCTTCACATTTGTACAAAAATATAAAGTCAGTCATAAAAATGTAAACATCAGCTGGTTGCTGAACTAAACTAAGCAGGCTAACCTAAACTCGCATTCCTGCCCTTAGACCCTCCTTCTCTGTGAGGAAAAATTCCTAAAAAAAACTATTCCGGGGATAAAAAAAATAAGAAACCTCAGGAATGTCCACATGAATGAGGGATTCTCTCCTAGGACGGACAGATGATGTACCAGGACTGTTTTAAAAATAATTAACTTATGTAATTCTTTAAGTATCTGTTTGAAAAGTGTAGGAAACCTAAAAGTAACAGTAATACTCATTAGAGTATTAGTAGACTCTATTAGTGGACATTAGACAGTTATTTGCATACAAGCCAGAAATGTTTTCAATACCTTTGGTTAACCATTCATAAACCCACCATCTGCTCTATCAGGTGTCAAATAAATGTTATCCCATTCAAACACGGACGAAGATCTATTCAAAAGAATGCCAGCTTTCAGCTGTGACACACTGATCTAAAAAGAGCAGTCATGATCCTGGATCTGAATGTTGACATATGTGAAGCTGCACACTATACTTTGAATAGTATATTTCAAATATTAAAGCCATACACTTTTGATTTGTTTGTAACAGATGGCCAGCTGGACACACAGCATTATCACTGCACCATCCATAGTCAGCGTTTCCCTTTAAGGGGATTTGTGTTTGATAAATTAGTTTTCTGCTCCTTTCCACCTTCTGCCAGCTGTTGCAGACGCTGTGATAGATGCATAAACACTGACTTCAACCCAAGCCATGACTGCTGGAGAGGGGAAGGGAGACTGAGAGGGAGGGGCGGTACCAGCCAGTCCTACAGTCATTTTCTCAAATACCCCATGTGTTAATGAGTGTCTGCAGAGGCCTGCAGCCAGCAAGCGCTCTCCGGTGTTCAGGGACTGCTTGGGATGTCACCCTTGTTCTCTTTACTGCTGCATGGGTGAGTAACCTTTATGAAGAAGCTGGCTGCCCTCTAACACTGGCATAATGTTGGAGTGGATAAGGAGAGGATGCAGTGTTCTTGTTCGGAACACTGTTCAGTGTTTAAAACATTGCCTGTCCCCTGAGTCTTCTTGCTTTCTGCAGGTCTGAGCTCACCATAAGCTACGGAAATTATGTCCTGCTGGCTCCACAGCTGAAAAACACAGAGAAACGCAGCAACTGAGTGAAGAACACCAGACCGATGCACATAAGCAAACATGGGAAGGGCCAACTGCTGACTACGAAGGTGCTCAGAGACAACACATGCCTACCTTTTCACGCTGCAGTGGATGAGCCACCGTATTTCTCTGAGTACATAGTGGGTGGTGGCTGGCAGCCCCCTCTAAGTTCTTCTCATCCACCCTGTTCTTACATGAAAGGAAAGGTTTTCTGAGAGCCAAGCACCACCCATGACCTTGTTTCACAGAGCAGGGGGCGCCTAGTGTCAGCATGCCTGTTTGAAGTCTGCTTGAAAAACAGGGCTCAAGGAGGCCACAGCTGAAGAAACAAGAAAACTTTATTTACATTTCAAAAGTATCAAGGCTTTTTCTGCGACTGGGAAAGGAAGAAAATCCAAAATAGTGGTGTAGAGAAAGGAAGAGAAGGTGTTGAGTGCAGAAAAATCTGTAGTGGCTAAAGAAGAAAGGCAAAGCTACTTTTATGTTTCAGTGCAAAACAGGCACAAAGCGAAAACAGGACAGAAATATGACGTAAAAACTAAAACAAAATGGACTGAGAAGCATGAAACACAGAAACAAGATCTACATTACAGGAAAAAATAAGAGAAAGACATATCGATGAAGTTAAATTTGAACACGAATTTTATTACATGCAGATTTCACAGAGAAAATCAGAGATTCAAAGGGAAGGAAAATATGGAAGTCTGCGAGTCGTCATCCAGCCTCGCTCGTATGAGCAGCAGCTAGATGACAAGTATAAAAAAAAAAAAAACAAGTACAGGGAATGCTCCGTTTACAACAAGCCTTCCAATGACTCATCATTTAGTCCTCTGGTGACTAAGCAAAGCCAATGTCTGTCCTCTTCCAGCACACAGAGAAGACAAATAAACAGAATTTGTGTGGTCATGCGCATAAGTGCATGAGTGTATGTCTGTGCGCGTTTGTGTCTGTGTGGTCATGTTTTTATATGGGCACGGATGTGTGTGTTTGTCTATCAGGGATCCCTATCAGTTTTCAACTAGGTAATGTAGCCATGAGGGGGCCCAAGCCAGGGTTTCATTGTGCCAGTCCCAAGCCCTGATAAGTACAGAGGGTTGTGTCAGGAAGGGCATCCGATATTGAACATTTAACAAACCAAATGTGTAAATCAGACCTATGATGTCCATCCCAATCGGTCGAGGCCCGGGTTAACAATGACCGCAGTCAGCAATGTTCACCAACAGAGTGCTGATGGAAATTGGACTATTGGTCAAAGGAGAGAAGGAAGGTGCTATTGTTGAAGGAGAGAGAAGGGCAAAGTCATGAGTGATGGAGTGAGAGTAGGGACTTTGAATGTTGGAACTGTGACAGGAAAAGGTGCAGAGTTAGTTGATATGATGCAGAGGAGGAAGCTAGACATAATGTGTGTCCAGGAGACCAGGTGGAAAGGTAGCAAGGCTAGAAGCTTAGGAGCAAGTTCAAGTTGTTCTATCATGGTGGAGATGGGAAGATAAATGGAGTAGGAGTTATCTTAAAGAATGAGTTGGTTAGAAGTGTTATGGAGATAAAAACAGTGTTAGATAGAGTGATGCTTCTAAAGATCGAAATGGAAGGTGTGATGTTTAATGTTGTTAGTGGGTATGCCCCACAGGTAGGAAGTGAGCCGAAGGAGAAATTCTGGTTGGACCTTGATAAAGTGATGTTGAGCATCGCTACAAGTGAGAGAGTTGTCAGTAGTGTAGATTGCAATAGGCATGTTGGTGCAGGAAACAGTGGTGATGAGGAAATGATGGGCAAGTTTGGTATTCAGGACAGGAACGTGTAAGGACAGATGGTTGATTTTGCAAAAAAAGATAGAAATGGCTATCGTGAATGAGTTCTTTGAGAAGAAGCAGGAACATCGGGTGACCTATAAGAGTGGAGGTAGAAGCACACAGATAGACTACATCTTCTGTAGACGGTGTATTCTGAAGGAGATCAGTGACTGAGTAATGGTTAGTAAGAGTGTTTCAAGATAGCATAGGATGGTGGTGCGTGGGTTGTCCTAGTGATGAAGAAGATGAAGAAAGAAAGGGCAAAGGCAGAGAAGAGGACAAACTAGTGGAAACTGAAAAAAGGAAGAATGTTGAATGACTTTTAAGAAACAGGTGAAACAGGGTCTGGGTCAGGAGGTACTCCCAGATAACAGGATAACTACAGCTAATAGGATGAGGGAGACAGGTAGGAGTGTACATGGTGTGTCATTAGGAAAGAAAGTTGCTAAGGGGACTTGGTGGTGCAATGAGGAGGTGCAAGAGAGTATACAAAGTAAGAGGCTAGCTAAGAAGAAGTGGGACACAAAGGACTGAGGAGAGCAGACAGGAGTACAGGGAGATGCAGCGTGAGGTGAATGTAGAGGTGTCAAAGGCCAAACAAGGAGCTTATGATGACTTGTATGCTAGGATGGACAGACCGACTTATACATATTAGCAAGGCAGAGAGACTGAGATGGGAAAGGCATGCAGCAGGTTAGGGTAACTAAGGATAGGGATGGTAATGTGTTCACAGGTGTCAGTAGTGTAATGGAAAGATGGAAGTGTCTAGGAGGGATGGCAGTAGAATTTTTGACTGGGTTGTTTAACAGGATCTTTGGTGGTGAGAAGAGGCCTGAGTGGAGGCAGTGGCAGAGCTAGAACATTTTACATGGAGTGTCAGGAAGGGGGCAGAAGTCTTTGGAGGGGTGGCAAATGAGACCATCAGAGCGGAAGGCCATTTCAAATTATTTAGTCTGAATTTTTTCTAGTGTCCGGTTTCAGCAGTTTTGCTCTGCCTCCATGTCCCTTTGAAAATGTCACAGCAAAAACAAACAGGATTTTATTTTGAAAATCCCAAGTACTCTTATTTTTCTTGGTCTGTTCTTCCTTTTTCACACACAAAACGTTCTTTCTGCGTCATCCTTATGAAGCGAGCTAAACAGAGTCCACGTCTTCTGGACTGCCTCTCAAACATAAACAGCTTTACGCTGGGAACCACTGACTGATGCCTTTTCCGGGATGCTTGCATTATCTTCTCACAGCTAAGGACATGGCAAGTGTGCTCCTATTTGACAGTATCTGGATTCACGTGCATGTTTGTGCGCTGTACTGCATTTTTTCCAAGCATAAAGCAGATTGTGAAGAAAAGCATGGGAGCTACTAAACAAGTTGATTGCAGAATGACATTGAATCAAGATGTTTCTTTCTTTTTCTTCCCGGTAGTACATTTATGTGTGAGTTTACCTGTAAGGCTGTAAGTTTTATTTTTTGTGTGCGTTTGTGGTTTCTGCATCATTCACACCACACATCTTGAGCAGGCCAGGTTCAGCACATGTCACGACTCACATGAGATAAAAACGCATCATTTTGATGGGAGAACATGCATCATGAAGGGAAACGAGGCTCACTATCTGAGTTCCTTTCTGCAGAAGTCAAATGCATTAGCTGCAAACAGGTTCTAATTCAGATGTGGAAGATCCAGACAGGAAGCTGAGCCTCAAAGATGCTGTGCAGACACACTTGCACACATCTATTCAAAGCAGAGCACAGAGGAACCCTTAACTGGTTTGTGTGAGGATTGTGGGATGTTTGTGGAGCTCCAGCCTTCACAGCTTGGTGTTGTTGAAGTTGTCAGGCAGGCAGATCTGCAGCAGGAGGGAGCGTGGCTCCAGGACAAACACTGATAACATGAACAAGTGTGTTGGGACACCATACATGTGGGATTTTAAGATCATGTTAGTCTGTGGTTCATGTTACAAAATAAATGCAATTTCAAATGGGGTGACCAGTACACCACTCAGCAGCATCACATTAACCAGAACTGACCAATACATTACTTCAATTTCAAGTTTTTAATCATTTCATTTTACATTTAGAATATGTGTGAGCAAACATTGGTGGAAGCTCCAGTGAGCTCGGTTTCAGTCTTTCACTGGAGCGACCTCTGGTGGCAACAACAACTGTGTGATAAATGTCAGTTTTAAGAGTTAAACTTAACACAAACTGCTGCTTCAGTACATAAGTTCATGATGGAGACAGTAGACAAACCTATTATTCAGCACAGGCACTAACTCTAGCATCAGTGTAAGCAATGAGAACTGAAGGAAAGGACAGAATATGTTTTATTGCTTTGGCAATGAATAGAAATGCCATAAACTATGGAGGTTCAACAGCAGTGGTCTGCCATCAAATAGTGCACTTAAAAAGCAACTGGAAAGAAAAATGCTAAATCAATAAGTCATTTTAAATATTTTAGACAGTGAAGCAGAACAACATGAAAAGAGCAGTGGTCACACCAACAAAATGGTTAGATCCAACAATACCTTGGTTATCCCTGACACATGAAATGTACATGACATGTACACATGACAAATGAAAAATGTACAGTTGAAAATAGATTAAATAAAAAAAGTATACCATTTAATTTGAGCAAAAGCATATTTTCAAAAATCCGAACTTTGTTTTTATCAGGATTTTTTTGGTATCAAACTAATTTCTTTTAGATTTTATCTCAGGCTTGATGGTTCCAAGGCACAGCTCTTTTTGAGTACAGTCTCACCTTAGTGTGTTTACTTGTGGACCGGTGAATGTTGGGTTTGTTTTACACAGTCCAACCTTTAAAGTCTCTGCTTTGACTGAGGTACTCAATTTGGTAAAGTGCATTTTTACTGCACTTTGTTTCTCAACTCTTTTCCACAGAAACAACAGTTTAATGTTCTTACTCAGGCATCTCTGTATGAACACAGCCTTCATCCAGCTTATAAACAGCTTTATTTGGTACTGAAACCTTTAGAAATGAGGCCTCAGATTTGATGTCGTTTTTCTTTGTCTGCATGTAAAATCTGTTGTCAGGGTTCCAGAGGCTCAACATCTACTTGAGGGAACTCGGTCACCTGCAGTGTTTCTTTTTTTCCCCAGAAAAACCCAAATATTGCAGCTGAATAATCACCAGAGAAAGATTGCTCATCATTAGCCACATTTTGCAATCTTAGTGTATTTTTAAAGTAGCAATAACAGAAAATCTCATGTATTTGTAAACCATGGTGGGTGTTGCACTGATCATTTCCTTCCCCTATAATTTGTAAATAAAATCACTTGCCATGTTCTTGAATATTTAAGTTAGTACCATCTTTTTGGGTTCTTGTTTAAAGGTGACTCTTAATGTTTATGCAGCAGCTGATTTTTAAAGAGAAATTGTCCTGAGAATTGGATGGAATAACATCACACCCAACTTCAGCATTTTGTCATATTTTCCCATTCTCTCAACAAGGAAAACTAGATTTTAAAAAAGCAAACTCAAATCTTGCAACATTCTTATAAAGTGGGAGGTATCAGATCAGATCTGATCTGTTCTGTTAGATTCTGGCTGCTGCTGGATTTTAATAAGCTGCTGGATGTGTTTTTCTCACAATCCTGTGAGCTGCTCTGTCTGAGATTTTTCTTGCTCTTCCAGATCTTGCTTCAACTTCCACTGTTCCCGTTGACTGTCGTTTCTTAATGACATTCTAAACAGAGGATGTTGGCATCTGAAAAGGCTTTGCTATCTCCTCCTCCTGCTGCTTTGTGAACATCAACTATGTTCACTTTCATGTGTTCATGAGTGTTTTGGACAACTGCTTGGAAGAACCCATGATGCTGATTGTTGGGGTGAGGTCAGATGAATCAGGTTATTTCAAATCTTTGAGATTGAAATCACCTGATCTTTGCAAACGATGATTGTGAGCGATCCATGACGCTGTCAGGTCTCAGCTTTTCCAAAAAGGGCGGTGCAGGTTTCCCAAACTTTTGCACACACCATTATTTTGTGTTCTATTATTTTGGTAAATGATGGAAATAAACCGTTTTTTTTTTTACATATTAAAAGAATCCCATCTGTAAACTGATGCCTTTAGAAGATTTTTCAATCTAATATTTACATTCTTTTTGTATTACAAGCAGGCATTTTACAGGGTGTACTGATCTTAAGAACTAAGCAGCAGTGAATCACTGTGGCGACCCTGAAGAAAACATTGGGTTGTGGTTAGCAATAGTTAATACATGTGAATTAACTAACTGCAGCAAAGGAAAGCTTCAGATACTAAAAATTGCTTAGCTGTTAGGGAAATGCAGAGGAAATTAGCTTAATTCTTCAGGTCATCTAAACCCTGGAAAATGAATAAAACAATTAAAAAAAAACAAAGACTAGTTTTGTCTTATTAGAATGATATAATGAAATAGCCTATTACAGGAGTTATCAACAGTAATTAAACGTGTGATGACAAGAAATGATGAATCTACACTAGTCCTGGCGTAAGGACGAGGCTGAGACGTGTGGATCCATGTGCAAACAGGGTTTAATGAAACAACACAGGAGGATAAGACAAGGCGTGGTCGAGGACAGGCGAGGGTCAAAAACACAAGGAGCGAGGCGGGAGGCGTCAAGACAGGCAAAGATCAGAAACCAGGCAAACAGGAACATGGAACGCTTAGTTTGAACGAGAGGGAAACCAGTTCAAGACTACGCACAGAGGAGAGGGGGAGACTGGCATTTTAGCAGTGGGGTGATGACATGATGAGGAGCAGCTGGTGAAGACAAGATGGCAGAGGTCTGATGCATGCTGGGAGTTGGAGTGTACAGGAGAACAAAGGCTGTTAGTACTCTGGTGATGGCTCCCTCTGGTGTGCGGTAAGGGGACTGGACGGCCGAATACTGACACCTGGTACAAGGCGTCTGCTGTTTTTTGTATATTGTACTGTCCTGCAGACTGGCGAGCAGTCCAGGGTGTAGCCCATCTGCGCTCAATAGCAGCCAGGACAGGCTCCAGCAACCCTGTGACCCTGAAAGGAATATAGTGGGTGAAGAAAATGGATGGATGGAAGGAATTTGCTTCTTAATGAAGGGATCATATAATCTAAATATTAAATAAAAATCTTTCTAAATTTCATCTAAAAGTCATATTATTATTGAAAAGCAGGTCTTTAGCTTTCCTTTAAAAAGGAACAGTCTTTGTGGCCTGGAACCTCTGTCTTTCAGGCCTCATTTTCATTGTGCAGAAAGTTCTTTATGAAGTCAAAGATTATCTGTGTAAATAGGTCTGTCAATTGACCCATAATAAAAGAATGACAGAAGGCAGGACTTTTGCTTTTTTACTTTGGCATATTTACAGAAGAAAAAACTGCACTGTACTCCAGTAATAAGATTGTGATACTCCAGTAATATGTGATCAAACTCCACTAATTTACTATTCAGAAAAAGAAGAGGATGTGTGCATTTGCTTCCAGAGCAATCTAATGACATGTCTGCATAAAGCAAATGTAAAAATTTCTGCAGCATATGCTTTTCTCCACAAATATAAAAAAACAGATCATCTGTTTATGTGAAGCACCACAAGTCTGGGTAAGCCATAATCTAGGAGTCACTTTTCCATTTGACTTCCCTCAGGTCAGTAACAAATGCTGCAGTGAAGTGCCTCTGGAGGGAAGATGAGGGTGAGATGTGGTGAGGGCGGGAGACAGCCAGTAGGAGGGAGGATGACTTGCTGCTGCAATGCAGCAGAGAACAAGTTTGTGTTTCTCTGTGTAGAAGTCTGATGTGAGCATCGTCTAAATGAGTGGTTTTCTCTGAAGATACTCTCAGTGGGGAAAGGAGACAGCCAGCCTTTTGTCCTTCCTCAACTCTGCACTCCCTTCTTCAGCCCATTCCTCTTTTCACTGACAGATAATAATGTTGAGCAGTAAGTTCACCTGTTATGCTCAGTATGAGCAATTTTCTGTTAGGGGTCATTTGAAAAAGCAAGGTGTAAGTGAAAAAAGTTTTTTTGGAGGAAATAGTTTGTGCATTAGCAATTAGACACTGATCACGTCCACCAAAACAGCCTTTTTAAAGCATGAAAAGCAGCAGGTTTGTTTCTCCTAGCTTAGGGATATTGCTGATGTCATGAGGGCAAACAGAGCATCTTCTGTTCATTTATATTTCAGAGACATCAGCAGATTCCGTTATTTTCCCCACAGAGAATGTTCTAATGTGAAAGAGAACAGAACTGTTCAAACTACCTCAATACTAAAATTAAAACTTAAAATGCAACATCTCCCTTTACTACAACTGGTATAAATAACTATTTAACGGATACAAGTATGGAGTGGCTAAACATGCTCAGAACCGGGACCGTGTTTGTTCGGAAAGAAAAGACAGTGGATAGTTTTCCTGGCAAAGCTCCAGGCCTGGCAGCTTTTGGAAATCCTGCTCTCCACCCTGCAGCTCCACCCTCATATTTTGCAGACTGTGTTAAACTTTCTGGCCTAAAAACCAAATGAAGTCATCGGTTTCACTATGGAAGCCAGGCCCATCACAGTGGAGTACATCATTGAATCTCAGGTCACATCTGAGCTCTCAAATGTCATCTCAACGGAGAGGCTCGTTTCTCTGCATTTCCTACTAAATGCTGAGTTCAGACACAGTTCACTTCACTTCAGGATGCTCTGAAGTTGCTGCCTATGGCTTGCAAGAATGCATCACTAATGCAGAGTGCATAGCATGGTTGCATTACAGCTTTTATTTATTATTTACTTATTTGGCTTTATTTAACCAGGTAAAAGACCCAGATCAAGATCTCTTTTACAAGGGCGACTTGGCCAAGAGTAGCCGGGTTAGGCTCCGGCAACCCCGTGACCCCGAAAGGGATAAAGCGGATTGGAAAATGAATGAATGGATGAATGTCCTTTGTAGGAGAGAGCTTAGATAAGATGGAACTAAACCATAAAGACACTTAGGCAGTAGCTCAGGTGGTTGAGCAGGTTGGCCACTGATCAAAGGATTGGCTGGTTCGATCCCCGCTGCTCCCAGCCAACTGCTGTTGTGCCCTTGGGCAAGGCACCTAACTCTCCTTGCCTCCAGTGTGTGAATGCACCGGTGATGGTCAGAGGGGCTGTTTGGTGTGAACTGGCAGCCACGCCTCTGTCAGTCTGCCCCAAGGCAGCTGTGGCTACATCAACGGTTCACCATCACCAAGTATGAATGAGGAGTGAATGAAAAATGCATATACATTGTAAGCACTTTGAATGTCTAGAAAAGCACAGATAAATCCCAACCATTACTTAAAGTTCAGTCTCATCCAACAAGTGAACCTCTGCTGATGTAAAGAAGTCCATTCAACTCTGGCATAAAGTTCACAATGATGAGTGAGACGAGCACAGCCGGTTACAAACCTTAGTGCAGACTAGTAGACAGTGTTCACAGACTGAAGACATTTTGTTCATTCAGCATTCATATACAGAATAATAATCCAGCAAATGTAAGAATGTTGCAAATACCAGACGTTTGCGAGCTTGGAGAGAAAAACTGAATTTATTTTTGTAATAGAATCCAAGCTTCACCCTCAATTTACAGACCAAATTAGCAATATGAGACTTGAATGACAGGTTGTTATCAAATAAAAATTCAAGGTCCTTATAGCTCACGACAGCTTCTATGGGTTTACCTTGGGCGGTTAGTACCACTGGGATATTCTCTGGTAGCTCACGTGTGTGAGAAAACCATAACTTTGGTTTTCTCAGCATTTGAACAACTGAAAAGGAAGACTGAAAAGGGAGTAACTCTGGATCTTGAGTAAGTGAGGAGGAGCAACAGTATAGTATGGTATCATCTGCGTATAAATGATACACGGTATTAGACAGTTCTGCATAAATATTGTTGATGTAGAATAAAAGGGGGGCTAAAAATGAACCCTGAGGCACCCCTTTTGTGTGTTTGCCTACGTGAGTTCAGAGGTCCTCGAGGTTGGCAGCAGAGCCTGTCTGCAGCAGGACTGCAAGCAATCTGTAGTCGGTGTGAGTTACCTGCTATAGCTAGACCGCTCCAGACCGCATGTGGTGTGAGCCTGGGGTGAATTAAAATGTTTTAATACATTTCATACGACAATATGCAGCTTTTGAATTAAAAAAAAAAAAAAGTCCAGAGAGAATGTGTTTCCTTAAGTTTTATTGTCTGAAATGGCTTTTTTTTTTACGTTAATATTGTTTTTTTAATTAGTAAGATGTTGACTCAGATATCCCAGAAAATTAATGTGTGTGCACAAAACACATCAACAGTAAGATAAGCAGAACTCTAAAGACTTTAATGTCTGCTGTATTACTCCTTTAAAACAAAGATGCTGATATACCGCCATAAGAAACAAACACCGTTTCTGCACTTTAAATGGTCTGGGTGAATACTTAAATCTGATTGGCTGCTGGGTGTTGATGCACACCTAAAATAGAAGTTCCAGTCACATAGTCCAAATGTTCTATCACTGTGCAGGCTTCTTTAAAACCAACTTTTTGCTTCATCTTCTGGACAAAACCAAAGCGGTAAGAGGTGAACTTTCTCTGAACTGATGCTTTTTTTAACCTATCGTGAAAATCAGCATATCGGTATATCTCGCTTTCCTTTGTTGCTGCAGTCGTGACGCATTCTTGTGTTACCGTGACATCAGTCCGCACCACCAATCACATAGTTCGCTTTAAAATCCTAAAAATAAGAATAAAGACTGGGGAAGCAAAATCTGGCCGGGCAAATAAATACTTTGTGCACAACTTTGTCTTTATGAATACGACTTTGTCTTTGTGTATAAGTTTCTTATTGACAGCTATCTTACTTCATATAAAATCCACTGAGAAAAAGAAACAGACCTCAAACACAGACACTGAAACATTTTTATTGGTTTAAGACAACATTCTAACACGTCTTCCTTTAAATTACATCTGCAATTCATGTGGCTTCAAAATAAAAACAGAAACTAACCCAGAAACGTTATTTATAAAGTGTACATACCAACAGTATACATAAGTGTGAATTATAAATCCACAGTGGAGAGCTTCCATCTTTACAACACATTAGTGTTCAGACTGAGCTGAGCCAAATGACATATTGGATCATTTTTGCTCCTTGCAGTGCAGTTTCATAACACACTGCAGGAGGGTTTCAGACTACTGCATCATTTTGGCTGTATGTCCGCAAACTGATAAAGTTCTGCTCCTGGGGCAGTGATCAGTCCATTTTACCATGATAACTAAAGGCTGCTGTTGGTGTGCAAGAACAACCACTCAGCATCCTGATGCTGCTGTGAGACGTTGGACGACTGCATGTAACACATCAGGGCGGTAAAGGCGAGCGTCGTGTGTGTGTGTGTGGGGGGGGTGGGGGGGGGGGGGGGTAAACAATTGGCGCCAGCAAAGGCTTCTGTGCAGGAGGACTTGTCCTGATGGAGAGTCATCCCCATGGAAACGGGGACACCACAGAGGATTAAAGAATCTTGCAGACACACTAGGAGCTTTTGAGAGGATCCCGTTTTAAAATCAAGGTTCTTTCATAACTTGTTCTTTTTTACCATCATGAAGCAGGATTCCTGGTTACACTAACATTTCTTTATCTGGCTTTCACATTTAAGCACTAGAAGACTGCAGGAATACACAAAAAACCAAAAAACTGTCATTCCAGTGTGATTCCACCGCTGCCTGACACCAGCCGAAGCTGAACTACTGCTGCCATGTGACCTGACTAAAACAAACTGAGACTGAAGCAAACTGGGAGGCAGTCAGACTGACCTCGTGTGGCTTTAGGTCCAGTCTACTTCCACAGGATATATGAAGTCACCTGTGCCTCTCCAGGGGCGGATGAAGAAACTGGACATTTCGGAGCGTGATGCTTGGAAAAACCTCGATTCACGTCTGCTTTCACTGATCTGCTGCAGAAGCATCAACAGCAGCACCAGAACCAGCTGGGCACGTAGATGGAGGAGATGTGGGCAGCAGAACTCAAGGGAGCGCCTCGCCAGCCAGCTGAATAACCAGACTTCCACCGGTTTGAGACTGGATCAGAAGCAACGCAGTGTGGCGGCCGCTGGCGCGGGGCTTGAACTGGACAGGAAGTTTCAGGTAATGCTGATCTCTTGTTATGGAGAAAGAAAAAAACATTGTTCCATGAAAACACAAAGACACTTTGAACTGAAGGTCAGAGAAACGTCGTCTAAAGCTGCGTTCAGATCAAAGCCAATTCACGCCACAGGGCGTCCAGTTTTGAAGTCAATGTAAAGACGCCATCAGAGGTCCTGCAGTGCGATTTGAGCGCCAGGTGCCGTACAGCGGTCTAGCAGCAAAGTGTTTTTGGAATTTCCAGAGTTTAAACAACTTCGGTGAAGAATGTGTTGAGCCAACTAATCAGGGACTTTTGCCCGTGATGTGTTCAATGATAAAAACTTTTCAGGGTATCTCCTCTCACACGTGTCTGGAGCTTTACGTTTATCAACTCCTTTTTGGACAAGCGTCCAGCAGCGAATTTGAAGAATGCCAAAACAGAGGCGGCGAACATAAATTTGACGCACAAATCGGTGTTCAGAGTGAACACAACATAAGTTGTCTGTACAGGCAACACATGAAATGACTGAAACAAACACTGTTCAAGGCATGTCTGAAGAATTTAACTCTTTTGTTCCCCTGACAGACTGCTTCCTCTTTACATCCTGCAGGACATAAGAGCACTGGAACTGTTAGCTAACTCATATAAACACTAAATGGTAGAAGGTTAAAATGACACAGGCCCTGGCTGCATTCCTGCAGCAGGTCACAGCTGCACTGACCCACAGAGAGCATTCAGAGAGCAGGGAAAAGATGATTAAAGCTCACACTGATGCAGCAACACTTCATGCAAGTTGAAGAGAGGAAATGTTTCTATTAGGAATCATGACGATGAGACTCACCTTAAGGAGTATGTGGAATGCTTGATGTGAAAGGGCTCCCTTGGTTTGACAAAATTCAGCTGCGAGTCAAAAGTAAAAGCCACACGTGAAAATTCAGAAGTACACAAAGCTCACACACAACTGTGCAGCCAGCAGGACATGAAGCCAACCAGCTCTCATCTGCACCACCAGCCAAAACGTATTTATAGTCCGTACGGCTTCACGGGGAAGCTACGGAAGTGCTATTTACTTTATTGAGAACAGGAAAGGCCTTACCTCGTGAGTGTCAGGTGAGTTGTTGCGGATGTTGACCTTCAGTGTGCTGGATCCGCCCACCCGCGTGTCTGGAAAAGTGTACAGCTCCTGTGGAGAATACACTCCTCTCCGCAGAGCGTCCTCCGGGCTGAAATTCACACTAAGCTTTACTTTTCTACCTTCTTAAACAGGAATGAAAAATCCATAACCAGCGTAAGGAACGACTGATGTGAATGAGCACTAGACAAACAAAAAGAGCCGGGGGTGTTGGCTGGCTTCTGGTTGGTCAGGGCTCTGCCTTTGATGGCCTGCCTCCTGGGCTCACCTGCTTCTGCAGGCTTCAGGCCTCTTCCTGCTCTTCACTGTGGCGTCAGTCTTCACCAGAGAACAGTCTCCTTCCTGTGGGCCTTCTCCGCCGCTGGGCTTCAATCCCTGAAGAGACAAGTGTCAGGATCATGCTGCTGTAAGGACAGGCATCGTTGAAATTCCACAAAGCAGATCAGCCTTGACTTCATAGTGCTGACCTAAGCTGCATTCACACTGAACGCAATTCACGGGCGTCCAGTTTCAATGCCAAGTCAATGTACAGATGCCATCAGAGGTCCTGCGGCGAGATTCGAGCGTTGGCGCAGCTCGTCTGTCTGGCAGCAGCCCATTTCGAGCAGCACGGCACAAATTTGAACACGTGGCAAAATTTCCAGAGTTTAAATATCTGAACTTTAGTGAAGAATTCTCGTCGCTTGGGTTGTGACATGATGATGATGTCATCAGTGGGGGGCGTACAAAACTAATATGGAGGAGAATCTGATCGTTCTCCTCCTTAACTTTATTGTATTTTTTGGATTTGCACTGTATTATAAAAAGTTCGTCCAAGTTTATTCTTGTTTTGTTTTTTCCCTCCTTGGACTAATTTGAGAAATCAAACTGGGTCACAGAGAGATGGAAGTACCTCTGAGAGCGCACGTAACACAGACGCAGCTCCTGCAGTAGACGGGAGAATGTCGGAATGAGCTCATGAACCCTGACATGGAGACGAGATTACTGATGCTTTTGTGGAGCTCTTCAAATAAATACATCTGATCTCTCAACAACATCCATCTCTACCATGAATTGTACATGAGAAAAACAGTAATGCGTCAATGTAGCAATCAGGGTGAAAACTTTTAACAGAAGCTCCTCCCACACACACACCAAGAGCGGCAGGTTTAGGGGGGTGTGTCGGCAAGAGTCTGGCAATACGATACGTATCACAATATACCCCAAGACAGTACCAGAGTATGACTAAGAAAAAGTTTTACTCTGAATTCTAACACATCTTTCACATGAATAAAATTGTAAAATTCATTTTATTTATTGATCTGTCAAGTATCGCCAAATGAAGAATCGTAATAATTGATTGTATTGATTTTTTTTCTACACCCCTAGTCGGGTTTGGGCAAATGCAGAGAAGTAAATCTGAAAACATAATCATAACGGAGTTGGCGGATGGGAATTTGACATGTTTGGTGTGAACACAGACTAACAAAGCCATTGTGAAAACTTGAAAAGGTGAAGTGTAGCAGTGCTTCAATCTGTTATCATCCCAGAGCTCCCCACAGGTGTCTGCTCCTGAAGGGGCAAACATCCCCGCACAGTCACCATGTCACTAAACTCTTAAAGTTCAGACTTTATAGGAGCTGGTCTGCTTAAGGCTGAGGCGTGTTTCACATTTCTACAGATGTTAGATTGGCTCTATCAGCATCAGCTGGAACACTGAACTGTTAAGAAAATACTTGACTACTTGAAAAATGTTTGAGACCAGGGGTCAACAACCCAAGGCTCTGGAGTGGCTCTTTGGCCCCTCCTTTGTGGCTCTCTGAAGAAAAATAAAAATATGTTTTTAATTTTAAAACGTAGACTGTTTTCAGTGCAGTTAGCAAAAAAAAACAGTCAGATGAGTCAAACTTTACTCAACTCATTCCCAAACATTTGAAGCACAGTACATGTCACGGCACCTGACTACAGTACTCATAATGCTGCAATAATCCGTCAAGCGGTGTGGCTTAGTAGTCTACCAAAGTCCAACATTTTGGCAATTTTTTTAGCACGTGTGCCACAGAAAAACAATTTGAGGTCAATAAGTAAAATTTAAGATGAGATGCACCAACAACTACATAAACTATGAATATATTTATATTTCTTCATCTTTGCTGACTTCTGTCAAAAGTTAGAAACTACTTCATATTTTAAAAGAAGACTTAGTTTATGGTTTATTAATGAAAAAACAAAAGGGAAAAGTTTATTTAGTTTTATTACCAGTAACATCAATAGAAATCATTGTCTTATGAACATTCCACTGGGTTATTGTGAGAACCAGAATGGCTCGTGACGTGTTTGAGGTTGCAGACACCTGTTCTAGAGTGAGAACCCCCAAAGTCATTCTCAGCATCTGTTAGCTTTGATAATCACGTTCTCCCTGATTCTCTGGTTTGGTTTCATTAGAACCAGGTTTCTCACCGTGCCAGAGAGCTGGAAGCGAACGGTGATCTTTTGCTGAGGTTGGCACACAGGGTGGCACTCAAGGTCCCAGAACTGGACATAGTCCCCTTTGTCTCTGGGCAAGAAGGTCACAGGAATCTGCAAAATAAACACTTTTGGTTGTTGGGTTGATGTTTGTCAAAATAAAACGGAGTTGAATTTTTAAAAACATTCCTACACGGTCACCATGTTACTAAAGGGGTTTGCTGCCACTGAAAGCCTTTTAGTTCTATAAAGACATTGAAAATAATGTGACCAGGACCCCATAAGTCTGGTAGGTGTGTGTGGTGTGTGCATACCTGTGTTTTCTCAAAGGCTCCCAGCGTTCCTGACACTCGAGAACATCTAAACGCGGTGTAGGTGGCTCGATAAACGTCTTCAGAGTCGTCCACTCCCTGAGGGGACAAACGAGCTGAATGTCTGACGCCGGTCTCACTGAAACTCTGCAGGAAGCTTTTAGTTAAACTCAACACATAAAGTCCTTTTTAAAGGAGGAAGATTCTCTTTAGCTCTGCATTTACAATTTGATCCACTCAGTAAAATCCAATTCCACTCCGCAGAAGTGATAAAGATCATTTAAACATAATATTTGACATTTTGCCAAGTTTCAATTTTTTTTCTCTGAAAAGACTAAAAGATATTAATAAGATATTTTCTAACAAACTAAAGTCAGAGCGTTGAGGGCAGGCCCCCAAGTGGACGTGTGGCTCCAATGACAAGGATGGTCCCCAGTTGAATACTGTATGCTGTAAAGGTGCATTTGCGTTGACACACTGCTGCCTTTGGTTTCTGTCAAAGGTCAGAAGTCAAGCGGCACACCAGACACTCAGAAAATGTTCACATTTCACAAGTTCAGCTTGAGGAACAAAGAGGAAATGAAGAAAAAAATGGCACCTTTACATAAGGAGGGGCAAACGATGACAGGTACCACCTCACTTCCACATCTCTGTTCTGCACCTCCAGCTGCGTCTCTGAGGACAAGAACACAAAGGTTCAACCTGAACACACACAGGAATCTGGAACAGAAAACCTACTACTGGATCTGTTCACACTCACTATGTCGGGATGGAAGAAGGATCCCTTCTAGGGATGGGCCAAGATCAGTTTTTCTGCCCAGCACTGATAACTGATATTTTCCCTGCAACTGTGACTGATATTTACCAATACGGATATTTCTACATGTGAAACAGGGGTTGGCAAAGAGGGGCACGCACGGGCATGGCTACAGGTAACGCGGACAAGAAGGGCGCTAGCATTTACCAGATTAAAAGTATTAATTGTCCTGATCTGATTCACATACTTAGCCCCACGCAGCGACCAGCCAGAAAGGCTTCAGACTCTGAAGTGTCTTCAGACCAGCGTCGAGTACTGTATCTGTTTATCGTATGACAGCATAAATACGATCAACAGCAGTGTAGATGTGATGCCTGGCAATAACCCTTTCAGTCATGGTGCAACAACACCAAAACAGTTAAACTTAACTCCCACAATGCACTACTGCTGTGGGCAGGATCAAAACTTAAAATTAGGTTTGAGTAACACTCTTCTCACTATGGGATCATGGGATTATTCACGCAGTGCTGATACTGTGACCCCGCCCTCAGATTTTTTCAATAAAGCTTTGTTTCACATAATGTACATTACCTTCTGCGTTAGCCTTCATGAACAGGGCGTTTTAATCTAACGTGCACTGTAGGAAAAAACAAAAACTACGTTTGTGGTGAAACTGAAACGTGACAATTCCCCAGCGTTTTGATGTTTGTTTTTAATTGTAACGCGCTTTGAGCTGCAACACATGAACAGTGCTTTCTGTAAATAAAGCAGCACTGTTTGATAAGTTCAGTTTGTTGACAAATGTGAATTCCTGTACAGACAGCAAGTAAAAGAAACAGCAACGGCTTATATCGGTAGAATTTTTTATATCGGGCCGATACCGATCATCTCATTATGCAGATATCAGCCGATACAAATACTGGCACCGATACATCGCCCCTCCCTGATCTGTTTACAGACACAAATAAACCTGATCCAGAACCTCATTGATGGAGTTTTGTTAAACCCCAAAGCAGATGCTTTCAGGTCGTCATTCCCACCTGAAGATTCTCCAGAAAGAGTAGCAGGGAAGACCACAGTCTTGTTTGGGACTCCCACCAGAGCTGTGTGCGTTTGAGAAGAGTGTGAAGTCGGCGTGGACTGCGTGCCAGGCGGTGCTACAGGGGTTGCAGCCTGAGCGGGCAAAGCTGACAGAGCTTGATCTGCGGTGGCCACAGAGACATCCAGAGCCAGGTCTTTCCGTATTTGTACCCTGATGAACTGAAACAGAAGAGAATCAACCTTCAGGTAAAACGTTAAAACATGCAACTGCAAGACAGATGGACACCCAATATAGTCTCCAAACTCCAAATATGGAAATCCTGCGGCTGCCCACACACCGTTTTTGTCTAAACTGCAGTGTGATTGGTCAGAGATTAGCTGTGGGTTTAAGTTATCCCACCTGGAACAGGCGGATGTCTGGGAAAAAAAGAGCATGCGAAGTTGTGCCCAAAAAGAGATCTGTGAACCAGCGAGACCATCAAGGGTGAACCGTGATACAGGGAGGGATCATTGTAATCAACCTCCTCTTCTTCAAACTTCTGATTCTGTTTTGCCATTTTGCTGCAGAGGTAGGGGTGGGGGTGTCCCATGAGAAGGTCACAGCAGTGCTGGAGCCTCTGATGGAGGATGAAACATCACAGAAACAACATTTTTACATGTACTAGTGAGTGAGAACAGGAAAAGGTTAAGAAGAAAAACCTAAAGCTTCTTCTTTTTAGACAGTCCCAGATCACTGTTCACTTCCTGACCAACATGTTGGGGTTTGGCTTGTTCTGATGCATCCATGAAATGATAGTCAGCATACAGATATTAATAAGTGACTTTATTCTTAGAGCACACACTGTTTTCTTACAACCGATCAGAAAGTTCCTGAATGCAGCACTCTCCAACAGAGCCCTTTGAAGGTAAAAAGCGGATCTATTATCTGCTGTTCGGGTCATTCAGTCCAGACTAAAGCATTCTGTTTTCCCTTCTTCAAGCACACACTATATTTCTGTTTGGCTCAAACTGTTACCTACCTTGTGTTGACCATCACTCCCCACATAGATCTGCCCACTCCAGGGCAGCAGTGCAACTCTGGAGGCCAGCGAGGGGTTGGGGCTGATCAAAATCTGCAACTGGCCTCTGGAAAAAGTCACACACTTCTGTCAACACTAGGGGGAGCTCAGAGTACTGCTGCTTGAATATCATGTGCCTGTCTACAAAACAGACTCTTACTGCGGCTGGATGAGGCCGTGCTGAGGAGTGACGGTGAGGCAGTGAGCCGGCCAGGAAAGGTCAAAGTTCAGCTCTCTGGAGGACTTGTTCTGGATCTGAACCTGCCTAGTAACTGATGGTCCGTCTAAAAACAAAGCCAACAAACAGTAAACATAATGACCTTTCCGTCAAGAAAACATCCCAGAATCTGATTTCTGCTCACCGATGGTGGGGGCTGGCAGGATGATCTGCTGCGGGTGGAGGGTCCAAGAGTCAGGCCCCGTGTGCTCGAGGTCAGAGGCCTGAGGAGAGGGGCATGAATCCAAACTCGACTCTTTCAATAAGCTGGACTGACACCAAGCACTGACTCTGATTGATCTGAAGCCAATAAAGTTCCTGGTACCTCAGGAGAAGAAACCGTCAGAGCCAGACCCTGGGGGCCCTTTACTGGCAGCACATCCAGAGACACGTTTGACATGCCGCTGGAATCACAAGCACAGGAAACAAAGCGCTGCAGCGCCATATCCAGACTGAACCAAATCGTGCATTCATCATTAGGGCAGACAAGCTCCTCCCTGGCAGCTTCCACAAGAGTCCACTTCTCTCTGTGTGGAAGACTCTCTACAACTGTGTCATTTCATTCCACAGCTGTCCAGCTAGACTGCCGGCTCGGACAGGAAAAGGCCTCAGTCTGAGGGTTTGTCCGGGACGTTACCTATCTGCTCCGGAGCAGAGTCCGGTGGAAGGCTGGTTGTCCTCTGCGTGGCGTGCTTTTCCCAGCAGCGAAACCAGCACCTTGCTCATGTTGCTGTAGAAGAGATGGGCCACATTGGGCCGCTGGGGCAGGTCATATGCTGCACACAGAGGAGTCAAACATTTAAACTAAAAAGGCACTCAAAACGCCACAGAAGAAATCACAAAAGGACATCAATAAATGAATCAAATTTGTAAAACATAAAGAGAACAGTTCATTCATTTGAAGAGACTGCAGCAAAACAAAAGAGACTTACTCTCTGAAACCATCTCTTCTCCCAGGAAGGTTTCATTGAAGTTGATGTTTCTCAGCAGGCTGCTGTCAGACAGGACTTTTCCTGCAGCCTCTGGCTGACTCTGAAGGAATCTAAACACAAACACATCTTCACTCATCAAATCCTTCATCTGGCAGGCCGAGAAGAGAGGAACATTCTCCTGTTAAAACAGCCTCACACCAAGATCATTTCAAAGGATGCAGTCACAGCAACACACATCTCATCTACTAAACCCAAAGTGAAGGTTGTATCTCACCGCCTGTACTGCTGTCTGGACACTTCATCTCCACAGAACAGGCAGACTGTGGCCAGCAGGGTGTTGTCAGAGTGGGACAGCTTCTGCTCCCTCTGCGTGGACTTCATCAGGACTGTGATCACCTGAAAACATCTCCACTTCAGCAACAGAACACATTGATCAGTGGTCAGTTCCAGGCTCTCACCTCCTGCGTCCTCTCCTTCAGAACAAACTGTGAAGGGGCCAGGCTCAAGACAGAGCGCTCCATGGGAGTTCTGGCTGCCAGATCAGAGAAGGCCACAGCTTTGATGAAGGCCGCTCTGGAGCCGGTGTTCCTCACACTCAGACACACTTTGCTGACATGACCCGCTGCAACATCGGGAAGTGTGGCCACGTAGCTGTCCGCCTGCTTCCTCTGCTCCTCCAGAATGATGTTGCTGGTGCCGCCGTAACCAGACAGTGGAATCTGATGAGCAAACAAGCTGGTGACAAAAAGCAGCACAAAGAGCAGAGGACCAACATGGGAAAGTTTGAAGTCAGTTCCTCACAGTGAACTTGACGCCGGGCTGAGAGGCCCGGACCCCAGACTGCTTGATCTCCAGCTTGGCCAGCATGCATGCCACTCTGGTGGGAGCAAAGAGTAGGTGAACCGTCACGTCTTCTCTGGGATGGATGGACAGCTCCCCGTGTCGCGTGAGACGCTCTTCAGGACTGAACAGACTCTGGAGCTGAGGGACAAACCAGATAAATGTCACAGGAAATCTTAATAAAATAAACGTAAAAACAATGTAAATATTTTTTAAGAAAACTAACATCTGCATCGTATTTGTTTAATTGTTTTTTATTCCAAATCCATCTGAAGACTAAACGTGTGTGTTCAGTATGGAAACCAGGACACGGACAGGACCGCCTGAAGCTCAAGACAAAGATGAGCGGTTCCAGGTCCCGTTGACCACATCTAAACGCTGCAGCTACACCGTCCTGCAGGAGCTCACCTGCAGCACACAGGTTGTTGTTGCAGCACATCATCAGTCGTCAAAGCCGACCTTACAGCATTTGCTACAACTGCAGTGACGGCTTTTTGCCATGAACAAACAGCCTGAAGCTGCAGCAGTTTTTCTGATAAGTTGCTGAGAATGTTGTGAAATTTCTAAATGATAATTCTAAACTCTTAAGAACTCTTCAATAAAGTATAATTTTCAGTGTATTTTTTAACAGCTTCTTTAAATGCAGTTTTATGTAAGAAGTAATCACAAAAGAAAAGCGCATAATTAAAGAAACTTCTCATTTAGACAGTACATTTAGTTTTAAACACATTTTTGGTGCTTGTGCAACAATGAAGGTTTGATTTGTTTTTCTTATGATTAAATAAAGAGCTTAATTTAAAAAATGTCTTATTTAATTAAAAAAAAAAAAAACAAGTTTGTCTTTATTTGACTTAAATTACTTTTCTTTGCCATCTGATAACACTGAATGAGCTCATATTTCACCTAAAGAATGTAGCGCACTAAGAAATTCTGTTGCACTGAACCAGGGAACATGTAGTGATTGATAATAAAATGTGGCGCTGATGCTAAAAAGACTCGCCGGGTCCACGGGAAGCATACTACTGGGATTTTTGGTTGGAACCGAGAGACGTAAGCGGCTATGTAGCTGTGAGGAAGGGAAGATGTGGAAATGCTCTACTTTTGGTCACCTACCCAGCAGGACCAGCACCCAAAAAACTCCCGCTCTGTTCTATTCTGTCAGCAGCATCTTCGGCTAACGTCGCAGTATTTTCACCCCAGTTTTATCACACATTTCCACAGTAGGTGACTGAATTAGTGAACTTAAAGGTAGTGTGGATCTTCACACTGACATCCATGAATCCAAAGTTGGCATGTTCACCTGGAAGCAGTCCTGGTCTTGTCCGCGGATGAGCAGGCGCAGCTGCTGCGTGGCTTTCGGCGAGTTGTTTCTGAGCACCAGCTTCTGTTGGCTGAAAACAAAGCCGTGAGAAAGAGAGCCTGAAACCTCAGTGTAGAGACCAGGTTCCATAGATCTGGATGAGGCCAAATCCCTTTGATTCTATGGGGCATGTCTGTATTAGGAAATCCCCAGGAGGAGGGGGACTCTGACCTCTCCCATCATCCAGACCCAACAGAGAGAGACTCGACACAAAAGTAAAACCTGGAAACAGTTCTGTCTGGAACTAAGCATCAGAAAAATCAAGGAAAAACTGAGAAAATGCTTACACAGCTCGTCCCAGGGTGACCCCTCCCCAAGCCACAAACTGCTTATTGGAAAGGATTGGCGGGACGTTTGCGGCCACCACAGCGACGTGGGACGAGGGAACGACGTCTCCTCGAAGAGTTACCTCATACTGGGGGCCTGACGGCAGCACCAGGACAGTGAGGAGCCTGTCAAACATACACAGTTAATCCAGGGGTGTGCGTAACATAACTTTCAGTTTAAAATGTCTCTGATGTCGTCTTGAGTATGTTCTTAAAGTTCATCCAGAAGTCACGTAAACCTGCCATTCCTGCAGCTTACCCGTTTTTACTTTTGCAGCCGTCTTGTCCTTTGAACGACACAACAATGTTCTTCTCCTCCCCTACTCTCAGAGAGAGCTCGTCAGGCGTCACGCTAAAGCCATCCTCACCAGTCTGCTTCAAAAAAACCACAGGAGGGAAAGGAAAAGCCAAAACATCGACAGGAATGTGGGGAAACGCTGCAGGCAGCAGCAGCTGAACAGCCTCAGAACAAACATGGACAGAAAAGCCAACATACCTTCAGTTTCAGCTGCACATCAATATTGCCGGCGTTCTTTAAGGGCAGCGTCTGCTGACTGGAGTCACCCGCTGGAGCACACAGCCGCACAGTCTGACAGAGAGATGCAGAAAACTTCTGACAGCGCAGAGACAAAACAAATAACCCCATCAATGAACAAACCTAAAGGCCAACTTCCACGTCTCCTGTGGAACCTGCATTTTCGAGCAGCGTTTTTCAAATCAGTGCATCACAGTGTACTACTGTACTGTTCCATTTAACCTTACTGGTCTAAAAAACATTTTTCACTTCCAGGATATCAGCTGCGTTGATTCACAGGTTTCACATTGAGCAGGTAGAAACATGATCATAAAACATGTTTTTCTTTGTGTTTTTTTTATTTCTATTCAAGACACTTTGATAAGAATGCTGTATACTGTTAAAACAAACTACACAAGCTTAACTTTTTGCATTTTATGTTGCGATTTTTAATCAAGGAAAAAGTTACCTTCAGCTCAAAAAAGGTTAAAAAAAAACATTGGTCTAAAGGAAGATCTGTGTCTGTACATCTAGTGACAGAATGAAGACGAGGCGACGACTAAAAGAAGACAGCAGGTTGTCTTTCCCCAACCACAGTGGCCATGTTGGCTGTTTGCAGGTCAAGAGGAAAACTCCTAAATGAGTCCTAACAGAGCAGCATGTTGCTGACTGCTGAAAATGTCGCATCTTACTTAAAATGTTTAAAACATGAAAAGAAAAACTTTGGTATTTAATGAACATGAGGCTACACCTAAATAAAATCTATAGTTTCTAACAGTACAAGTGAATGTAATCACAAAGAAAGGATGTTTTTCTTTTTTGGAGCAGGATAACTCCATAAAATAAATATTTTAAAGAAATCAACTATATTCTTTGTGTTTTGCGCAAACAAGTTATTTGCTGAATGAAGCAGCCTTCAGCTGACAGTCTTTGTAAATAAACTGGTAATAAAGGATGATTTTCCCAAATGCCTTTGCTCAGGAGGAGAAACTACATAAAGTCTGAGAAAAATTTGATCTCAGCTACCTGTAAATCTTTTGGAGCATGTACCCTTGCAGTTCCAGACCTGGCCTTAAGGGGGACCCTTCTGATGACATGACTGGGTCCAGGAGAATCTACCTCAATGTCCACATGGGCAGTATACTCCTCTGCCAGCCCAAGATCCCCTTAAGAGAGAAAGAAAAAACAAGTCCTGTTTGAAACAAAAGAGTCTGGGTGGAATCCAGGAGGACTTCTGCTGAGGACGATTACCTAAAGACGACGTGTATTTCTGAGGTGGGTTGAAATGAACCCAAACTGTGAAGCTTTCATGATTCTGAAACAAACGAGGAATCACAGATCAGTCTTTTTCCTGATGAAGAGAGGAGCCACAACTGATGCTGGAACAAGTTTGTTGCAGAATAGCCCTCAGAAGAATTCTCAGGAACTTAAATCCATTTCCAGAGAGGGGTTGGAGCCCCTAACCTCTCTGTAGCTGGCATGCATCACATGGTTCATCACTGAGGGAGCGGGCGGCGTGCTGGCGGGTCTAGGGGCCAGCTCGGAGGCCGTGGTCAGAGGGTGTTTGGAGAAGCTGAAGCATCGCCATGCTGTGGCATTCTGTTAATTGTAGAATTCAAGAGATTACAATGCAGGGACTGCTGGTGAATAACCAGAATCTGTGACTCAATTTACTGTATTACTGATGTAAAAAAAGACTGCACTCACTGCGCTTATAACCAGGCGGATGGGTACTGTGGCCCGAGTTCTGTTGAGCAACCGCAGAGGGAGAGACTTGGTGCTGCCTTCAGGCAGGTCTCCAAAGTCCAAACCACCAGTTTCACTTGTTTCAACCTGAGGATTCAGATGAGTCTGAAAACGTCCAGCTTAAAGACCCGGCTCCACCTGCAGTCATCTGAAGCTGAACCTCCACTGACTTTCTCCATTATGGGATCATAAGAAGCTTCATCTTCTCTGAGACTCCTGTTTTATACATTCTGTTGTCAGCTCATCGTTACCATAGAAACCTACCTCAATCATGGGGTTCTCCGCTTCGGCCACGAGCACAACACTCTGTGCAAAGATGTTTGCTCGGGCAGCCAGCTCCATGTCAGCAGATACTGGCCAGGAACAAACCCTGAGCACACTCTGGTAGACACCAGATCGAGGTGGGATGAACAGCACCTTCTGCTCCTCTGTAGTCTTCGGGGCAATAATTGTCTTGTTCTTCACCATCATCCACTGGTACGGCAGGCTGTCCACCTGCAGATGTTAGAGAAAACTTAAGAGTTTCTTCCTCCGATGTTTCCAGCTGTGATGCAGAATGACAACTGAGCAACATCTCAGATTAGGAAGCTGCATTGTAACTTTCATCTTCAGCTCACATGTGATGGCAGCAAAAAAAGATCAACCCTCATTACAGTCCAATGTGTGGAAACGAGTCCTGTTTATCGATTAGAAAAATAATCAGATGAAATCACACTTTTGGATTGTGACTAATCACAATTAATCACCATGTCTTACTAGGTGCATCGCCAATCAAATAGTCCGCTTTTTGTGAGAACGCAAACTAAACCAAAAAAATTACACGAATAAAGTACTAAAAGTCGATGGATTTCTTTTTAATTTAAGTGACTCTGTTATAAGCGGCATTGTGCCCGATGAAGTGTGTATTTTTTAGAAATGAACACACGCCCCTGCACTGATCAGTTGCAGGTATAAATCTCTGAGTCACACTGGTTGAAGTTTTGGATAAAGATGTCCTGGATCCATTTTAGGTCAGTGAATCGGATCCAATCAGATCGTTCAAAATGAACCAAAATCGAAAGTGAACTGAATCGTCAACCACAAATATCAAACTGTTGTTAAAATGAATTGTTACACTTCTACGGAGTGCTGAACAGTGCAGGTGACACTGTCCAGATTCCTTGTATTTCTTGCAAGACAATCAAGTGTAAATTAAATGTGTGTACAAACAAACAAGTACACGAGAATGAATGTCAAATTCACATTTTAGTTTGATAAAGTTGTCAGCTGTGACGTTACTTAGTCATTTTACATTATTGTAAAATAAACTGACCATGTCTCAATCCAAATGGTATTTTTGAATATCGATATAATTGATTTATTTCATTTTGAAATGATTTTAACATCTGGCCTTAGACATACCGATCTGATTGGATCGTAGGATCATGAATGGATTCATTGACTCAGTCGATTAAGCGTCACACTTATAAAAATACAAACACTCTTAGACATTCTGTAAATTTGTCGTTTACACAACCAACGTGAATCAGCTGATTCTGACGTGGAGAAAACATAATAGTGCGAAGCTGCTCTCTTCAGACAATCTGATTTACATTGATTACAGAAGGACCCCACCACCATTGCACCACAGCGCAGTGCTGCATATCAGTGCATACCTGCTTTTCTCCATTACAGAATTGGCTGGAATTACTTAAATTATGCAAAGGGTTGAAAGCATGTCAACACTGGAGCTAAAGCTCCGCTGTTAAAGGGTTAAGGTGATAAACAAAAAGCTAAATCTCAAAATCAATGCAGAAGTCGTTCGGCACCACGTGACACTTGACTTCAGAAATAACCTCTTCCTGACCTTCTCTCCATCTATGGAAAGGCTCACTACAGTGATGGACACCTGCTGCCATCTCTCTGAGGGGTTGAAGAGGCTGAGAGAGGTTTGTGCGGCGATGCCCACACAGCAGGCATGAGGGAAGCGAAGCTGCTCTGGAACCACCACTTGAGCTGAGGACATCAGTGAGAAGAGTGAAAAAGTTCCCCTAACAAACCAGTCTCAGCTGTGACTCCGTTAATGCCTTTCAGAGCTACAGTGGTGAACAGCACAAATATCTACCTCTCAGCTCCTCAAGACTACTTGCTACAGGAGGCTCTCTCCTGAACTGACCGCACGGTTTTCCCATCATTCCCATTTCCTCCTGGCACTGAGGGACAGCCGGACCAGCAGTCCCATGAATGGAAGATGCGGGAGGAGCACCTCGGATAAGATCACTGCTTTGAACACCTAAAAAAGGAGAGAAAAAGCCCATTTAACAAAACTTTTGTTTTAAATGTCCAACAGATAGTTTGACAGGTTAATCCAATGATGTGAGTTCTCCCATAACTGCTGATTTAAAACTGATCCTAAACTCAACAGTTTCAGTTTCTAGCTCAACAGAAACTTCAACCTGTTTTGTAAAACTACAAATACTTCACAGTGTCTTGTTTTTTGGGTATTTTACTGTGTTCCTACATAAATACCAGCAGGTTTTTTAGGGAAGTTACAAACAGAATTCCACCTGTAGAAAGAGCGCTATAGAGAAGGTTTCCAGTTGGGCCCACAGGAAAAGCACCAGCTCTTAAGAAGTGCTGAGGCAGCTGGGAGCTGAAGAGGGAGCGTCCAGAGAGAAGAGACTGAAGATCTGCATTGTGGGAAAACTCAACCATCCCAGGAATCTGGGGCTTGAAGCTGGGAATAGGCACATAATGCAGGCCTTCTGCAGTGTAGGAATGAGGTAAACCCAGTCCATCGGCACATGCCGATGTCGGCACAGACGCTGGCCACTGCCGGAAGCTCAGGGCAGCTCCAGAACTGCTGCTCTGCTGGATGTTCAGATTGCTGCAGTAGCCTGAGTCCACCTTGGTGAGCTGCCCCTTGGTGGAGTCTGGAAGGTGGTTGTGGTTTCTGCAGCCCGTAGAGTTGTCAGCAGCACGGCGATGGTTGCACTCACTCTGGCTGCGGGTGCAGCTCAGTGCGCAGCCTACGAGGAGGGGCTCGGTTCCTCTGTGCTGCTGAACAGGGAGAGGGTCCAGACTTTTGGAATGCTGCGGCTGAATGTTGTTGAGGCCAGGGGGGGTCAGGTCAGGCTGTGCTTCGGGGTCCACAGGAGGAGTCGGGCTGGACCTGACAATGGTTGTACTCAGTGCCATGGTGGAGTTATTCTGTGAAACAAGGGCCCAAAGTAACATTTTCACAGAACTCACATCAGGAAGTAAACACATCCTAATCTCAGATTGTCTTTGTTGCTTGAAACGTACGTACGTGTGTGTGTGTGTGTGTGTGTGTGTGTGTGTGTGTAGTGTGTTCAAAATTATTATGCAAATTGTATTAAAGTGTGGAAAAGATCGAATTCTTTGTGTTTCAGTTAAACTCATGGATGATTTTGTGTCTCAGGGTTCTTTGGATCACTGACATCAATCTCAATCACCTGTGATCATTAGTTTTTAATTAAAGGAAAAACTACTAAAGAAGGACGTTCCACATTATTGAGCTGACCAACATTTTCAAGTGAAATTGGAAAAAAAGGATCTCTGCTGCTGAAAAGTGTGAAATAGTTAAATGTTTTGGACAAGACATGAAAACCTTGGATATTTCATGAAAACTTAAGCGTGATCATCATACTATGTAGAGATTTGTTTCTGATTCAGAGCACACACGGGTTGGTCCAGATAGAGACAGAATGAAGGTTTCTGCCAGACAAACACATCGGATTTAGAGAGCAGCTGCTGAAACACCTTTACAAAGCAAAAAGGTCATATTTGAAGCTGCTGGTGTCTCTGGAGATACACCGACATCAAGGCGTAGGATCCTCCAGAATCACGGGGAGAGAGCTGGTCGGATTCTTTGGGGTTTATGAAGGAGTGAAAATGACCTCGGAACAGTTTGTGGAGTTTCTGACTGACCACTTTCTTCCGTGGTACAAAAAAAAGAACCAGGATTTCCGTAACAAAATCCTGCATGACAATAACATCTCATGCTGCAGGAACACCTCTGCAGCATTGGCTGCTATGGGCTATAGGAGATAAACTGATGGTGTGACCCCCATCCTGCCCTGACCTCAACCCTATATGAACCTTTGGAACAACCTCAAGCCAAATATCTCTGAGGGTGGAGGCAGTTCACATCCAAACAGCAGCTCTGGGAGGCGATTCTGACATCCAGCAAAGAAATTCAGCGCAGAAACTCAAGTTCAATGGATGGAAGAACGGTGAAGCTGCTACAACATAAGGGTCCTCTGTTCAAATAGAACTTGGCCTATTCAGATGCTTTTGATTGAAATAGCTTTTGATTTCAGTAAATGTTATCTCAGCAAATTCCACAAATGACCATTTTCAGTTCTTTAGAATAGTTTAAATGTTGTGGAACTCTGTTTTGTGTAATAATGTGCAACAGTGCATTTAAAGGGATTTATTATTGAAAAGAATATTGTTACCTTTAGGTTTGTTCAGTAACATTTCATATTTACTCTGATGGTTTGGGACTTGAACATTATGCTGTCATTTTAATAGAATATTTAGAAAAATATAATATGCTGAATATTTTCGAACACGCTGTTCACTTCTTAACCCCCAAAAAAAAAAAAACGGCAGAAGGTCAGGCTTTGTCAAACTCCATGTGAAAGAGTCACTCTGAGGAAAGCAAACATAGAAAGAGTCAGACACTCTTTCCCTTTGTACCTTCCTCTCTGTAGTAGGTACAGCTGTACTGTCGTTCACTGAGATGTATGTGAGTCTGCTGAGACTGGGACTGGAGCAGACAGACTGAGGAGACAGGTCAGGCCGTCTGTCTGCAGGAACTCTTTGGACTGAAGGAGAAGGCATGCTGGGAGAAGGAAATATTAGACCATGAGCCAAACAAACATCTACTTTTAGAAATGCACTGTCTGTCAATCCTGGTTTAGAAATCTGACAGCATGAGACGAGCAGATAAGATGCAGGACTTCACCTGTCAGCACTGGGAATGGAGGTCTGACTGGGGGAGGAGTGTGTGAGAGGAGAGGTGGATGGTCTGAAGTTACACTGAGATTCCTCCACCCCCTGCTCAGAAAAGCCTTTGGCCAGGTCTTGCAAATAAATGTCAGATGTTAACAAAAAAGCCCATGCCACAAAATCAGTCAGGCAGCTGCGTGTTACTCACCAGCTGGAGGCTTTGGCGCAGAGGAGCTTCCCTGTGCCTCTGCAGAGGTTTGTGGGAGCGCAGCAGCACCAACGGTGGCCGCTGGTTTCTCCTCTGGAGAAACACTGAACCTAACTGGAGTCTGCTGGGTCGAGCGAGGAGAACTTTTGGGAAAAGAAAGGCACAGCTCTCCTTTCCCCCAGTTTGTGGGAGTTTCAGGCAAACTTGTGTCCCTCTGATGTGGAGTTTCTGAAAATGTCCTTTTGGGGCTTTTGTTTTCAGATTCAACATTTCCCACTGGAGTTGGGTCTGCAGAGCCACAAGTCCGTAGATCTGCAGGGTAACCCAGTTTGGATGGGGAGTGTTTGAGAGAAGCCAGAGGTCCAGCACTTTTTTGGGTGTCTCCCCTGTTTGCTGGTGGCAGTTCATCAGATGGTGGCACTGAAGAGGAAATGTAAGTGGCATTTGCCCTCTTCTTCCTGTCTGCAGTTTTTACATTTGAAGGCATCTGTTGGGTCCTGCTGTCTTGTTTAGTGGGATGTCCTGCCTGGAGGCTCTTCTGGGAGCTGTTCAGACACTCAGCCCACACACTCAAGTCAAAAGTGCTCTGTGCATCAGAGGAGTCACTGCTGGCAGAAACATACGTGTGCTTCAAATATTTCTCTATGTCAACTGCAGTCACGTCTCCAACACAGATGCTCCCCTGCAGAGTCTCCACGAAGGCTCTCTGATCTGCCTCAGACACGACCTATGAAGAAGCAGAGAATACGATCAGTTTTAGGACTTTTCCCACTACTAGATAATCTTAATAATCCATGTTGCATTCTTTCTTTTGAAGGACATCACATCATCTTCATCAACAGTAAGAAAATACAATGATAACATTTGCAAACTTAATTTAAAAACCTCAGCTGCTCGCTTTAGGGCAGCAGTCTGCAGCTTTTAAGAACTATTTAGGTCAAATTCTTACCACAATCCAGTAGGAGCCTAAAAAGTCTTAATTCATCTTCAGAACAGGACACTTTTTTTTTTATATTAGGGCTCTAACGATTCATTTTAACAACGATTCGATTCATATCATAATCTGTGGTTGCCGATTCGAATCACTCTGGATTTTGGTTCATTTTAAACGATCCGACTGACTGACCTACAGTCCATCCAGGACATCTTTATCCCAAACTTCAACCAGTGTGATTCAGAGATAAATATCTGGTACTGAACCGCGCAGGAGAAGTGATACAGATTCCAGATAATCAAGTGTAAACTAAATATGTGTACAAACAAGTAAGCAAGAATGAATGTCAAATCTATTCACATTTTAGTTTGATAAAGTTCAGTTTGAGTTTTCCACATCAGAATAATCCAAAGGATCATTATTGGAACACTATCACACTGTATGGTCAGGTCTTTGCTAAATTCAAAGTGTTTCCACACATTGGACTGGAATGATGGTTGATCAGTTGTTGCTGTCAACACGTGTGTGTTGTCCACTGTGATAGAACTTGGTTGATTTAATGTGATAGTAAAATAAACCACTATGTCTCAATCCAAATGGTATTTTCCAAAATTGATTACAATCCATTTATTTCATTTATAAATGATTTTGTAATGTTGAAGGGTGATTTAATTTTATTCTGCCTCAGACAGACAGATCTGTTTGGATTGTAGTCATAGAAATAAATTTAGTGGTTATTCAGTTGTTACACTCGTAATCAATTTTAAATAGTTTATTCTGACAGGTTTGAATGATTTCCTCCTAAAATGAAATAAGCCCCGTCTCGCATTAGATCAGTTTGCTGCAGCAAATGCTGTAGTAGGCAGTGATTTGTCAGGAGTGATTTTTAAAACAAAACAAAACCTTTACAGTTTTTCTTGTTGATTGTTGATGCACCTTAGCTGTAAATTTGAAAATCTAAATAACAAAAATTAAGTCAGAGCTAATTCACAGCGCTCAAAAATCTATCACATTTTTTGGGTAAAACTTTAAAGATTGACGACGACCTCCTGTTTGATGGATTACTTGATCGGGACTGTTGTCAGGAGCCTGCTAGACTGATATGTACAGTGCTTCAACAGTTTGTGAATGAGTTGAGTAAATTTTGGCTCATCTGTTTTGTTTAATACATCTATGGTCCAAAAACACTTTCCTTTTCAAATTTTTAAATGTTTTGTTTCACTTCAACCAAAGAGCCACAATAAAGCAGTAAAAGATCCACAAGTGGCTCCAGACTCCTGCTTTAAGGGGTGCCACAGCAAATCATCCCCCTCCATCTCAACCATTCCTACTCCCATCTATCCTCATCAGCCAAATATTCCTTCGGCATATTCAGCTCTGCTACCTGCCTCTTTGTCAGAGTTACAGTCTCTAAACCAACAAAGGCAAACGATGCTACTGAAATGTCTTACATGCTGAGCTGCAGAGCAGTCTACAGAGCTGCCGCCAGCAGACGGCGCCAGACATTTCATCCTGCTCCTCTTTGTCAGATCCAGGATCATAGCGGCCAGCTGGGATGGGTCAGTGCTTATAGATGCGTTAGCAATTGCTGAGGCAATGGTGCTGATGCTAAGCGTTAGCGGACTGCTCTCATTTCCAAGGGAGGCACAGCTTTGG
Organism: Adrianichthys oophorus; assembly: GCA_036245035.1. Lineage (NCBI taxonomy): Eukaryota > Metazoa > Chordata > Actinopteri > Beloniformes > Adrianichthyidae > Adrianichthys > Adrianichthys oophorus. The sequence continues at coordinate 23,100,411 of BSAI01000207.1, forward strand.
TTGCCCGGGCTTAGTTCAGCACCTGATCTCCGCCCATCTTCAGCTAATGCAGGTATGACCTCATGTTATATGGGAAAAAAACAAACAAAAAAAAAAAAACAGCTACAGTGAACATTTGTCACAAATCTTTGATTTGCTCAGGAGAGAACAGGGACCATACCTCAACAGGTTCTGCAGCATCCTGCAGTGAGATCCTTTCTTTGTGGGCATTGAGGGTGTTGTCCAGCTCATCTTCATCATGTGTAACCAATTAAATCACAGGGTGATTCATTTAAACAGAATATCAGGAGGCATTTTGATTGGCTTCTGTCTAAACGGACCTGGGTTGAGGGTTCTGTCTGCAGTGTCACTGTGAGGCGAGCCTTCTGCAGACCTCAGCTCTGGGGGGGAAATCAGCGCAAATGGTTCCCTCTTCTCTGGAGATGTAATGATGTAGCCAAAAGACGGCTGGAAGAACACATGACAATTATCAACACCGGACAAGTCCACCCCCTCGTGTGGGCTACCAGAGCAGAAGCAGGTTTTCTTAAGAGCATTCACTGACCCGTTTCACATCATCCACATAACCACTGCCCAGACAACCCATAGCTTCAGAGCGCTGCCCAAAAAACTGCCCCAAAGACAGCCGAAGGTAGCTGTCATCTGTCTGCTGGAAGTCTGATGAGACCTGAGACGCCCTCATGTGGATATGGCTGGTGGGGGGAATCCTCCAGGAGGAGTCACCTTGAAAAGTGCTGTTGCTGCTGGCAGGTCCAATCTGCTCCTCCTGAGAAACAAAACATGTTCAACAGGGAAGCAGCCAAACCCTGCTGGTTCAAAATGTCTTCTTTACAGTCATCAAGCAGAAAGTTCCTTTTTAACAATCAGCACAATAAAAACAAAGAACTTTGATCCTGTAACTTGAATGAAAAAACACTTCAGGTGAATTCTTTCAAGACGGTTATTAACTTCTGAGAACATAAACTCTGTAAATCACATCAGGCCACGCCTTTTTTCCTGTTACGCACCGACGCTCGTCGAACTGAATCGGCTTTTGTAAAGTGAACATTGATGCCACCATTTTTCAGTGCACAGCAAACATAAAGATGAAAGCAAGCTCAGAGCAAACTACACATCTGCAGACTTCAAATGAGGATTTGCAGATCAAATCTTCTGCACTGACAGACATTAGCTGTGTTCACATGGACACGGTGGTATCAGATTTAAAGCCTGATCAGAATAAAAATGCTTCATGTAAACACACCATTCAGCACACTGTAACCTGATCAGATTTATTTGAATCCAAATTTCCTTCAAATTGAAATGGGTGGGTTATGGCAATTGTTGATCCGATGGTGGTGCATGTGAACAATTTATTCAGAATGTGGCTCATTACTGCGATGGCTTTCATGTCATGCATAGACGGTGTGTGCTCCAGAGGAGGCTTCGGAGCACGGAGAACCATGCCTCCCTGTAGAGCAGCCGGACGTCGGAGTTTTGTGTCGGGGGGCTACTCCATACGAGCAAGCTGCTACTGAGAACAGCGACTCCAGGGACAACTAACTGTCCAAGCAGAGGAGCCGGACTTTGGAGCTAGGAACAATAAAGAAATGATCAACCGGATATCTCTCCCTCTTTGCCCAAATTTACATTGTTCAGCTGGAGAATGTAAAACCGTACAACCAAGATGCACATTGCTGCAACGTCCGCACGCATTTTAAGTGTGTTAATTAGGTGGCTAAGTGGCTAAATGTTGTTGTTGGTCGAATGTATTAATTAACAGTTATTATTAACCATACCTGCATAAACTGATGCTCCTTCTCAAACTCTTCTTCATCCTTCACGATCTTCTCCAGAGCATCACCTTTGCCACAACAAAGACAAGTGTCACCATTTCATCTGACAGTACATGTGACACATGGATGCAGTCCTTCAGTCCTTACTGGCAGGTAGGAAGTGTTCAGACTGAAGCAGGTCTGAGTTCTCCAACGTCTTCCCATCAACTTCTTCCTTAAAACAGGAGTAATATGCCAGATCTGTGACCCACTGGCCCTCTTCATTCTGGTAAACTATGTCATGAGTAGCACTGGCTCCTAAAGAGAGTCAACAGTTTAGCAGACAGACTTTAAGTGTAATGTCCTGTTTATGCAAAGTGTATGCTATGCACTGAAGCAGGTCTCTGACAGACCCTGCTGAAACTCCAGCTCCAGGTCGTCTGGGCAATGACTCCAACATTCATCTGACTCCTCTTGTTCCTCCATGAAACTCGGGGAGAAATATTTGGGCTCCAGGAAGGTGGAGGGTGGAGCACCATCGTCCTCACTTGCACCATCAGAGGCTGTGGCAGCAGTTTCCACAGTGACACCATATGCTCCCCCCTTCAAGCCTAATGAGGGCCTGGCGCCGTCAGGCTCATCAACACCCTCATCTTCAAAGTCACCATCATGATGCCGGGTCAGAACCTGAGTTCAACATGAGAAGGCTCATCAGTACAGATGAAAAATAAAGTTCCTTCATTGAAGAAATTCTTCACATTAGTCAGCTAATCACCCCCCCCCAAACTCAGACATCGTCTTTATACAGTGATCAATACTATTCACTTGCTCTAGTCATTCGTTTAAGCATTTCTAAATGAAGTCATTTCTGCTCATTTCAAGTTTATTTTTTAAATCTCTAATGTAAAGCATAAATTTGTGCAAAATACAAGTGGTATAGGTTTGGAAAAGAAACATTTACCACTATATCCCTATTGGTGTCCAGTTCTTTACACCAAACTGGATCACCTGGGTCTATGTGGACCGGTGCTCTGATGGAACAGGAAGGGGTCGTCCATAAACTGCTTTTATGGAAGTTTGGGCCATGGAATTGTACAAAATCTTTGGAAGGCATTCAGAAATCTCTCGGACACTAAAGCTGCATTTCCATCGTTGGATGTTTTGACTGCACACTTTCTGGATCCGTCTCCTTCATTTGTTCCACTCTTGAGTACTTGCTGTATGTGCAAAGACTCCTCCCCCTGCCCCCCCCTGCTGCAGCGCCCAGATCCTCCTGTCAGGAGCATGCATCGACTGTATACAAGAGCTGGACTGAGTGAACCATTCCCTTTGGCGTTCCAAACAGGAAGTAAAAAGCTGAAATCAATGATATTATCTTTACCCCACCCCCACTAAACTGTAATTGCAGCCAAGTAGGTACGAAATGTCCGAGCTGCTGTGCAGTATGACGCCTAGTGGAAAAGCCCAGTTTCAAGTAAATTGGGACAGAGCCAGTACAAGTGGAAATGGACCGAGAGGGGCTAAGCCCAGCTGCAGAAACCCCCATCCACCATAAGCCTCCATCCACCAAACTTTGAACAGCACAATGCAGTCAGAACGGTACAGTTCTCCAAGATACAATCAAACCCAGAATTGCCCATCAGCTCCTGTTGTTACCAAATGTTGCACAGAAGCACGCTGGTGTTCAGTTAGCTGCTGTGAGATAAGTTTGAGGAGGCAGCCAGTCCTACTGTAGATCCAGCTGCACTCACCAGCGCCTCCTGTTGGTCTGTCATGCTCACACTGACAGACCGTCTCTCTGAGCCCCTTGATGAACTTGCCTCGCCCGTTCCCACAGGGCCGACACGGTCACCCATCTGCAGAACACACAAGCAGCCAGAATTGTAAATGACGCCATTTCACCATAGAACCACAGTGGATGAAATTGAGCAGCGGTCAAACAAAAACAAGCTTCATCCTTCTGCAGAGTATACAGACATCCCCACCGCTAAACCAGCATACTTTCAAACATCCAAGTCATGAGTTTGTCCAGGAACAAGCAGAAAGCTGGCAGCATCAATGCTGGAACATAATTTACAATAGTTATTATTAATAATAATTTAAAGAGTTTAAATGGAATAAATACTGGATTTGTCTTGTTTTACTGACATAAAATACTTTGTTTTAATGTGAATTTCAGTGAAAAGAACAAGGGAAAACAAAAGATTCAGACTTTAAAGAAGACAAAAATATTATTGTTAGGTTTATTAATAAACCAAAATCTGCCTTTATACTATTTTTTAAAAGCACCTTAATAATTTTAATTATGAGATAAACTTCACATTCCCATATTCCAAATCTTGTTATTCTGACATGAGCTTCAGGAAAATGCTGCACCATCACCATGTACAACATTGTTGTGCTTTCATTTAATATACCGTAAATAGAACTGTGAAACCCAAAGTAACTTTTGGCTCTCCCTGCTCACAAAAACCCAAATATTTATTGATTTAAACATACTTTAGAGAGAAATGACATTCTGCAGGGAAAAAATGTAAACTTAAAAACAACAGAATAAGCAGATGAAGCCTCAGATCTCCACAGAATCTTCCTCTTTATCTCTTTCAAAAGCACCACTGGTGAGTCTGTGGTTGGGGAAGACCAAGGCTTTGAGGACCTGATCTGGTTTCTTCTGTCAGTAATGACCTGCTCGGTTTAGGAGAAGGTTCTCTCAGGTGTCTGTACAGGTTTGTTGTGTTTGGAATGATTTTCCTGCAGACTTTACACTCTTCCTTTGTATTATCAAAAACAGTTGAATGTTCCAGATTTAATTTCTTTTTCCAGTCTCACTTCAGGATTCATTGGGTTAATATGACATAATCTCTGCACTACTGTGAACGGTCATAAAGTACAGCAAACACAAACACGTGTCCAACAGACACATTTCACTAAAACAAAACTGAAATTATTCTTAGTTTCCAACATTTAAATAGGCCATTTGTTAAAGCTGTACTTTTGATTTTGGTAAAAGAAAAACTAATAAATCTTCAGCACGTTCACTTTTTTCTCTAGTTACAACTTAACGTAGAAACACGAATATAAATTCGGTTCTTTTTCTGTAAAATGTATCAAGCAAGTGATTATATAATTGATCAAAATTAACAATTTTGCTTGCAAAAAACATTTAAATAAGTCACTGTTTTTTTTGCATTTTTAGTTGCTGGTGTGCCTCGTGATTTTTGTCGAGGAAAAAGTAGATCTTACCTACAAAAGGTTGGAAACAAACAACCAAAAACAGGAATTTCAATGGAAACTTTCCGAGATAAACTGAACGGTTTCTGTTCATTGCTGAGCGCCCTGCTCTGAGCCAGAAGTAGAGTTTTAACTCTGAAAAAGGTCCACTGACATTTTACCTGTGCGTGTCTGAGAGGGTTGTTCAGGACAGAGTTCTCTTCTCCACCAGCAGGACCGCTGCCCACAATCCCCAGACCACGAAAGGCATCGTAGGTGGTCTGCACACAGCTGAGCGGAACGGTGGACACTCCTCCATCATTCCCGCTTTCCTCACTACCACTGCTGCCGTCTCCACCACCTCCTCCATTCCCTTGTGAGGTAAACAAAAGTGCTTTCATTTTGAAATGGAAGCATGGCATAGTTTATCATGATATTGTTTCCTTTAGGCCAATCCCCACAACATGCAGAATCCAAGTCATCCCCACAGAAGATACCAGCATAGAACAGCTGCTTCAGATGATTCACTGGAAAAAACTTGAGCACAACCACAGCTGAAGTGGCAGAGTTACACATCCCAACATTTTGCCACTTCAGACCTGCTGTCTACAGCAGTGGCCTCAGACATTCTTCAGCTCACTGACCAGTTTAATGTCAAAATATTTTCACAGACCAGTCTGTACGAGGCTGAAGGGAGAGTCTGATTTTATTCCCTTAACTTTTGAGGGTAAAGTTTATCGTCATCCTCAGTAAAACATCTGCAGCTGCTTTAAATGTTATTTTCCCGCTAGATTTCATGTAAGAACCATTAAAATGTGTTATAGATTATCCTTTTACCAGTGACGTGTGGTGAGGTTCACGGCTGGTGAGGCACTGGCATCATCAGTCAGATTTACAAACATACTGACCCAACAGAGAAGCTTATCACCATTTGACTGGTAGCAGTTAGTGTGTTGTTTAAAATTTCAATATTATTCTTCCGTTTATAAACTGCAACTGAGAGGGAATTAAAAAAAAAAAAAAAAATCACCAAAATTGTTATTATTGACTTACTTTTAGTTATTAATGAAGTCCGTGTGTCGCTCCCTTGCTTTATGTCTATGGTCTCTCCTGAAGAAACGCATTAATAATCTGTTTGTAGAAGTCTTCCTTTTCTTTCTTCAGTTTGAAAAGTCTCTGTCTCAGTGGAGACCACTTCCAGTGATGTGTCTAATCAAATTCTTGAGTTTAAGAACGTATTCCTCCATTTAGAAAATGATGCTAAACAATATAAAAGTAACTGGACGGCTGCACTTGCTTTGCTTCTTCTAATTCTGTTATTCTTCAGCGGCGGTGTCACATTCTCCGGGCTCACCAGCTTCATTAAGCTTAATTTTAAGATATATTTTGCTGGTGAGGCACAGCCTCGCCTACCTCCCCTGACTGCACGTCACTGCCTTTCACCCATAACTGTCAAAGTGGAAGATGAAAATAAAAAATCAGACGCCATCTTCAGGCTCAACTGAATTATGAAGGTCCAACAAAAAACCATAAAAAAAACAATAAGGTCACTAAACTGGTATTTTCAAAATGTAATAATGTGAATCCACTGTTTGAACAACTTTATTAGCAGCGTCCTCATAACATTAGACAGCTGGTTGCTGAATATTCTGCATTGTTATTTTGGTCTGTCAGAACAACTGTTGCAATAAATCTATATTTGGTGTAAAGACTTCTGGTTGGTCTGTTAAGCGCAGATTTCTTTGTCTTTGAAGTTGAAGGCTCTTCTTCTGCTTCCTCTCTGGATCTTTTCTGCTCAAAGAAACTTTCTAAATATGTTTGATTTTTGCTTACTTTATTAATTTGGGAGTTTAAATTAAGCAGTCGGTGCAGCCGCTTTAAGAAAGTAGCGGATGTATTTTTGACACGTGAGCGAGTGACTTGACATGCATCAAGAAGGAGTGGGATGTGACTGATAGAATACAGTTATTTAAAAAAAAAAAAGAAACGTCCTTCAGAATCAGATTATAAATTTACCAGTACCAATCTGCAGCCCAGAGTTTGGGGACCACTAGTCTACAGAACAAAGATGTGACCGGATGCTGCACCTGTAATGGGGGGGTTGATGACCTGACCCTCAGCAGATCTTCTGTGTTCAATGGCAGACGGGGATGGAGCGTGCCCAGAGGAAGTCTCCTCATCAGAGCTGCCTCCTTCCAGGCCCGGCCTGAAACTTGGACGGTGACTTTCTCCAACCTGTTGAGAAAACGGTTGCTCAGCACACCCAGCAGATCCAACCACTTCCACTGACCATACGACAGGAAAAAGATTCCTAACCAGCTGTCGGGATGTGCTGGGAAGCAGCCGTGCCCTGGAGGAACTACTGCTCCTTCTAGCAGATTTCAGCTCATCATCAGTTTCTTCATCACTTGCTGGGCAGGAGTCCATACCTGTAGCACCAAGACGCACATTGGGCATCTGAAAGTCTACCTGCAGAAACACCAATGAAACATCAAAGCTTAGAATCAATGGATTCATTTCAGTGACTGGATCCAAGCAAAGAAAAGGAAAATAAATACAATAGCAAAGATGAGTAGCAACCCAGACCTTCTGATCACCAAAATGACCAGTATCATCCTCCACATTGAGAAGGACCGCCATCAGGAATAATAGAAACACTTACTTGATAATGACCGTCAACAAACGGGTGTCTGTATTGTTCTGCCTCCACAGAACTGGAATCAGATTCATCTGCAGGAGCACCAACCCCTCCCTGTGGATCACAACAACATATCAATATGAATGACGATGAACACTAAGAATTCTGCTTCTTTGTCAGAAAGTGTCATCTGCTTTGGATAATGGACAGAAGGAGCCTCACAGCAACAGGAATCTCCTGACCCTCCACTCTACCCCTCTGCATTGAAAGAGGGACCAGTTGATTGAAGTAGACCTCCAGCTCATCTTCAGGCAGGTTGTTCAGGTCAGCATCATCATCTGGTGTCAAAAAAACATTCAACTCCATCACAAACTGAGCTCTCTAAATGAGTGGTGAGCCACGGACCATTTTAATGTCAGCCAGCCAAAAATAAATCAATAAAATAAACAATATTTCATGTTGAAATGGTCCTACACAAACTCTAGTTTAAAAATGTCTGCAGATATTTCACAAATGATCAAGTTTTAATCAAACAAAGTTTCTTTTTAGTGTTTGTTGTTTTTGATTTGTGTAAATTAAAGTTAAAATTACTGGATTACAAGTCAATTTAGCACTGAGACAACTCAAGTCAGGCTCAGATTATTCTTTAAGGCCAAAAAATTCAACCTAAGAGTGTATTCAGACTGGACACATTTGGTTTACTTAAAGTGAACCAGAGTTCGTTTCCCCTGATAAACCAGAACAGATTTTCAGTCTGATTTTCACCCAACTGAACCCTGATCCTGGACCAGGAACCGCTCTCAGACTCATCTTTCGAGGTGTTCTTGGTTCATTTCCAATCAGACTGATCTCTGGTTCGCTCTGAGATTCCTCCGACAGCATAGGCACTGTGCTCAGAGTGAGACAGCTGTGCCAAAACGCCCACCATAGCTGGTCATTATCGGTCGTAAACAGAGTAGCTGCGCAACGACGACACACAGAAATTGGTTGAAATGTGGTTGGATGAATGCAAGCTCATTAAAACAACTTTTAACGTCATCCACACTGCTTCTCACACCGTTTTCCCCACATTCTATAAGTCACAAACACTTCTCAGCGTATCTTTATAGCCGTCGTCTCCTCAGCACTGCAGTGCTAACATCCTCTGAATTCAAACACACGGCACGTCCTCTTGCCGGTAACCGTCTTTCAGTAAGTCCCAGCTGTATGAAAAGTGTTTTACCTGACACAGGCTGGTAAACAAAACTGGTCATCGAAATATAAATTAAAACTATAATTAAAACTGGTTATTGAAATATAAAGTTTATTCATTCATATACATTTAAATCCTTGTCCCAACAAGGATTCCAGAGCGCAGCACCTCCATCTTTCTCTCGCTGCTTTGTCCCGCTCTTGTAACTCCTGGCCAATGATTGAAGAGATCTTTAGTCACGTGGTTTTGCTTACAAGCTTTGGTTCAAAGCAGAAATCTCCAGTAGATGCCAGTCTGAATGCAGACCTAATGCAAGCTTCAAGACTCGATCTGGACCAACTTAAGCTAACTCAGAACTTTAGTTTTTAAACCCTGACTTGTTTACATAGGAGTCTGTTTTTTGAGGTTAGCTTTGCTGTAGAACATTCTTAAATATCCTGTTACAGGGTTTCACAAATCAGATACAACTTCTACAAGTTCAGGGTTTCACCTTCTTTATTCACTAGATTTTTTTGTAGGACCAATTAAAAAGTGACAGATTTTCCCTTAACCTGGGGTCTGCAACTTTCAATACTTAAAGGTCAGTTTCTCACTGACCTTAACCCACAAGCAGCCATAAAGTCTTACTTTATCCTAACAGTTTCGCCCATAAACTGTTAAGTTGGACGATACAAACAAATGTTAACTTTAGCCTTGTCTGACTGCAAGTTTTCTTTCTTTGTGGCCTGCTACCAAGTGACCCATGGACCAGTACCGGTCCGCAGCCTAGGAGTTGGAGACCACTGTTCTAAACCATTGGGATTTGAAAGTGCATAAGCCAAACAACCAAGAAAAGAAGCAGAAAACTTAAAAATGAAGAGAGTTTAACCTGTTGCATTGCTGCTTAAGCTGTCCACAGACATGAGCTTTTCATTAGCAAGGAAGCTGGAGTTACTGCTGAAATTGTCACTGTCGACTCGTTCACTCTGCACAGGGTCATCCACCACTGTGGCAGCCTGCACAGCAAAAGGACACAGAAACATGTTGTGTGCAAAGGTATTCCAGAGATTCATGCTACACAAAGTACAAGCAGATAATACAAAAACAAAAAAACAAGATAAACAGTCAGCTCGGCCAGTGACAATACAGAGGGACTGAAAATAAACTCTGACCTTTGTGTCTGCACCATCCTTCTGTCCAAAGTGAGTCATTGTCAGAAGCCCTGTGGACAAATCTGCAGGCCAAGACCAGGAAACAGCTTTCTTACTATTAATAGACAAATATACTTCTGTATAATTCAAAAAGTTGACAGTCAACAGGATGGTTGAGCTCCAGTAAATGAGACCTGCTGCTGGTCAGGACCATTCATATCTACTGTCTGCAGAAATGCACGAGGTCACCACATTACTGGCAGAGCTAATATACTTCTAAAGAAAGCTACACAAATATGAGTATGACAGAGGAAGAGCCATCTGAGAGCTTACGGTCCAGCTGGACTAATGGAGCTCTGACCTGTTCGGAGGTCTGTAGGCCATCCACACACGCCGCTCGCCTGCATGGGTCTGAGGCCCAGCATGGAGCGTTTGGACGCGGTCTCATCCAGACTGACCTTCAGCAGAACATTTGAGAGGCGGTGAGCAGCAATGAAATCGGCAGCTGTATCTCTGTAAAGCAAGCAGGGAGGAGAGCCTGAATAATTTAAAGAAAATACAATCTAGCATGAAGAAAAACGTGTTTAAAGACTTGCAGCACGTCTAAATGCTTTTTTCTTAAATTTAATCTGGTTTTTAGTTCACTTTAAGCTGATCCTGATTTGTTACAACAAATGTACAGAGGTAGTTGTTCACTCTCACAATAATGGACAGAACAGCTTCTTTACAGCGGTGCAGCCTTCACCTAAAACATCAGAACTAGCTGTGAAAGACAGTCATGCTCTGGGACTTTCCAGAAAAACAAATGTCTCAGCGGATTCACACCTGCCAGCACTGATAAAACCAGAGGAGCTCCAACGCCATGAACAACACTCAACCATGTCCCAAACAAAACTCAAGAAATACACGAAACACAGCAAGATAATGAAATAAGAGAGAAGGGTTAATCAAAACAAGTGGCAAGAGGAGCCGAAGGGACCCTGGCAGTTGTCTTTGAGGAGTCTAGCTGTCATTTGGAACGAGCTGCAGAAAAAACAGATGAGCGGCTGGTGCCACTCTCCACCATGCAAACAAGACCTGAAAACCGGAACATCTTTTTCAAAAGTCTTTCAAACTGAGGAACGGATTAATCTTTCCACCACTGAGTTGAAAAAAATACCACAGCAAAAAGGAACAGACATTTGGTCCACAATGAAAGCAACTTTAGTACATTTAAAAAGAGTTTTTTTTTCCATTTGTGGAAAGAATCCTTGTTTTTTAATGTACTGAGTAAACTTCCTTGAATGTTGCAAGTAAGTTTACTTTACAAACAGGGTTCCTCCACCAAAGTTTTGGAAGTTGTGTCATAGATGAGTCGTCACAGGAAACCAGGTTGGAAGAAATGATAGCTGTCAACAGTGATAGAGGGGACAGGTTCAGTCCTAAACCCTCCACCTGCTGCGCCTGCTTTCAAATTAGCTGAAATGATGCCTCAGATGCCTGGAAAATGCAGATAAAGGGCCCTAATTTTCAATCCTATATATATGTTATTCTGTGGTATGAGTTGGGCAACGCAAGATCTGTAGCCAAGTTCACAAGTAATCATCACACACACACAAAAAAGTGTATTAATCCCATTATTAATTTGTAAGTGTTGTTGTCTTCCTTACAGTCAACATTTCAAATGCTCAACCTGCATCACCCCAAAAGAGAAGAGGGGTATGGAGAGAACATAGTCTCACCCCGATGTACATGTACATGCGTGATTCTTGATTTTTGAACAGGTCAGCGCTTCCCCAAGCACTGGTCACCAGTCCGGGGATAGCAGGTGCCACTGGACCCTTCTAAACAGATGCAGATCAGATGCTCCATGCACTGACAGTATAAGTGACGGGGGACCAGAACTCCCGCTCTAATCTTGTCTGGCCTCCCCGTAGAGCTTCTCAGCAGTGAACGCGGCGGCAAAACGCGGCGATAGCAGCGCAAGGCCCTTCTAAACACCCACTGAGCAGAGAGGGTTGAACAGCCCACCATGATCTGCAGCTGTTTAGAAGGTCCACTTCTCCACACCCGGGGAGCGGAGCGGGGCGTAGGGCTGATCAATTCTGTCCGCTCTCTGGGTGTCGAGGGCCTCACAACACCTGCTCGTGGAAGAGCTCTGTGGCAAAGGCGCTGCAGGAAAAGCGCAGCAGCAAGAGAGCAATGAGAATAGAGAAACTTTAGTGTTGAAGGTTTGAATAACACATATTTATACTTTGTTATTTTAATTATCTGACCAGATCTTATTCATAATCTAAGTTCAAAGCGGCAGATAAGAAAACTCTGATGACCCAGCATCCTAGCAGCATTTAAACACATCAAATACGCACAAATCTTTGAGACGTGAAGAGTCTCACATCAGAAATGTGCATACATGCAGTTCTGTGTGTGTAACAAGTGATTTGGGCATAATTTTTAAAGATTTGTGCGTGTAGCTGTTGTCATTTTAAATGTGTGCATGTGTAAATTGTATTTTCTTTTTTTTTATTTAATTTTCTAATTTTGTTACTAATGCACAAAATGTATTGTATGAGTTACAAATCAAGAATTACACCTGCACAAATCAGGGTGATACTGTCTTCTCTCCATGGCAGGGGGACCTGAATAGATCAAGCAGCCTACTCACAGATCATCTTTAAAGCTGAGGGAGAACTTGGACTGATCTTCCATGGATGCTCCTTCCTGCAGCTCTCTGCCCTCCAGGAACGACAGCTCCTCTTCTCCTCTGTGAACGTGTGCAGAACTTTAGACAGTTTCAGAGCCGTTTCTTTTCCTGAAGAACTTCCTTCGTGTCTGCATTCAACACAAACGCTCCACATCTGTGCTCCCCGCACCTGTTGCCACATCCCGCTCGAACTTTAGCCACCGTGGAGGCGGCCACGGGCAGACCCGGCCCCGAGCACAGGCTCACGTTCCCCAGGGTGGGCCGGCCGCTCGAGCTGTCCAGAGACCGGCCGAGGAAACCGGGGAAGGCTTCGTCGTCCAGCCCGTAAAGACCCTCAGCCATGTTCCAGCAGCTCAGCTCATCTGCGGACACAAACAACCCGCCTTGAACTCCACAGATGTAAACACTTGGATCCAATCACAGCCGCTGGAGGAACGTTTAAGTCAGCAGCGGGGTTTGTGAAACACAAACACCGAACTTTGTTCGCCAACTACGGCGAAAACACTCCCCGTTTAGGATCCAGCAGCGAAGAACGAGCGGGTTAACCGAACTCCTCCGAACAAGCTGAGGCTCGGTTTGGGATCAGCGGTGTGACTCCGCGCCACTACTACAACAAAACCCGCATTTTAAGCGGTTCGTCCTTCCAGGAGACAAAACAACAGTTGTTGGTTCAAAACTCACGTTGAAGAATGCAGGAGAAAGAGCTGCGTGTTCTCTGCCTCGAGGCTTCTGCTTCTACACCCCTTCAGTCACACCTGAAACGAAATCCCCTCTTTTCCTTCTCTACCAGAAGAACATAAACCAGACAGAAGCGCCAATCACCACCGGAAGCCCGCCTCAAACGAGGGGGCGGGACCTCAACAGTTTAGCGCGCGTTGATTGGCTGAAGACACAGATGGGGAAATAACTCTTGTGCCGGTATAGGAGGGGATGAATGCCACTCTGCTGCAGTTTAGACACAGGAAAGTTTGGGAAAAGAGGGGCACGTGACCACCAGGAGATACTGAGGTGCAGCACGAGCTCCTTTCAAACAGACTGATCTATTGTTATAGGAATCATTCACTGCTGCAGTCATGCAATTAGTCACTTTGGTTTATTCAATGCAACCAAAACATTGATCTATCAAACCTCATTGGGATATTTAGACACTGCTCTTTTCTGGACTGAGATGTCTGAGGTCTTTCCAGGGATCTGCTGCAGCCATTCCTTACAGTCCCGAGTGCTGCATTTACCACGAGCACCACTGTCACCTTCCAAGATTTCTTCAGGTCTTCTCGGAGTCCCTGGTATTTCTCCGGTTTCTCATGTTCCTTCTTCTTGATGTTACCATCGCTTGGTACTGTCACGTTCACCACAACAGTTTTCCTCTGTTCTTTATCCACCACTACAATGTCTGGTTGGTTTTCCATTACCATCCTGTATCTGGAAGTCCCACAGGATCTTTGCTCGCTCAGTCTCTACCACTTTCAGAGGTGTTTCCCATTTGAGGTTTCCAGTCCATATTCTGCACACGTTCCTGAATACTATATTCCAGCATTCCATGAATATATCCTCATTCCACGAGGATCTGTCCTCCAGCACCACATCCTCTGCTGTCCATTGCCTGAGACATTCACTGAACATACTGTCAGTTGGGGCCTTGAGCTTGATGTCTTGGATGTTTCGTCTGGCCAGTAGCATCCAAAGTCTACAAGCCAATTTAGATTTCTACTTGCCAAACATTCCTCTGGAAAAATAATTGTATTTATTTAGTTTCAGTTAGTGAATATTCTCTCATGAAAGCAGAACACTAATAATAATTGAAAGTGTAGTCATTCCAGAAATGTAATGTTATTTTAACAAAAGACACTTCTGATCTCTAAACTTTTTTATGAACACATACCTTTCTCTAAAGCATCAACTACCTTAACCTACAAACATTACACAGCAAAACATTGGGGAAGTATTAAATATTGACCAGAACGAACTGGTAGTGAGTTACAAAACAAACAAAAAAATAAATTCAGAAAAATATGATTTTTCCAATTTGCTGATCAGCAAGTAACAATAAAGGAAACATATTTCAGATGGCGTATATGTAGTCTGGTGTAAAGTAATAACAATAATAAATCACTTTACTAGTGTTTTAACATTTTCAAAGTAAACACTGGTATGGAGTAGAGATGCAACATTTCACTTTGCCCACCATTCTGTTCAGTGGTGTAACATACAGCTCAGTTTTAAACAGAGAAGTGTGGCATTCCTATTACAGAATCCTTCCAAGGAATCCATAGCAGAACAGCTTTTTGAATGGTCAGCGCTGGAGTTTATAGAGAAGCTGTTCGTGGACCAGGAGGATCATCCAGAAAGCTGTCACAACGTGACAGTTGCTTCCTCATACACAAACGCTTCCACAGTCAGAAACTGAAGCTCAGAGGTTAACAAGTTTGTGAAGTTCTTTATTCAAAGTTCATGACAGTCATTCTTCCTTTTCTAAGAACAATCATTGCTCTTCTGCCTCTGCTAAGGACAGCAGTGCTCTGGAGGAGTGTCTGTGAGGAAGACTCTGCTGCTGAGGCTGAGAAACCGGCTCAGCATCGCAGTGCTCTATGAGGGAGGAGGGGGGCAGCAGGTGACCAAACCTGCTGCCCGCTCTGGGAGCATCCAAAGGTGGAAAAAAGTACCTGAAGCAATAATAGACAGACAAAACCAGGAGGGGAAACAAA
Source organism: Adrianichthys oophorus (assembly GCA_036245035.1). Taxonomy (NCBI): domain Eukaryota; kingdom Metazoa; phylum Chordata; class Actinopteri; order Beloniformes; family Adrianichthyidae; genus Adrianichthys; species Adrianichthys oophorus. The sequence goes on from BSAI01000207.1 coordinate 23,115,723, forward strand.
GTCAACAAATACAGAGAGGGAAGAAGAACAAAATGAGAGGTGTACAGGGAAAGACATGAAACAGGAAGTAGAATGAAAAACTAAACAGAGAAATTAAGGATGTCTGTCTAACAAAAACTAAACAGGAAGTAATGGCAGGCGGGGCGAAACATGGCTTTCATTCTTTAAAAACATCCCGGTAACACTAGTGTCAAACATCAGACCACCTGTCGCTCAAGGGAATCCAATCTGGGGAAGTTCATGCATGTGGTTGTTGTGCACTAAAAGGGACAGTCAGTAAACCTCAAACATTCACAGTTTTCCTTCTCCAACATGATGCCCTGTGGGCAAACAGCTATTCACCAGAACATTAGTAATATGTGGAAGTTTGGTCTATCTTTGAGGAGGTCAGCAGCCGCAGGGGAGGAGCAAAGGGAGCTCTCCTGCCAATCCTGCATGCAACAAGCAACACAACAGCAAATTACCTTCAAGACACTCTGCTCACACACATTTACTGTAACTGGACACAGGGTGAGTCTGTGACAGAGGGTCCAGCACTTACAGCTGTTATTCTGGTTATAGGCCAACCAGGGAGTCCAGCCATTAGCCCTGGATTATTTACTTGAGTACAAATACAGCCACACATCACATCTGACAAACCCCAGCCAGCTCGTCCATCCTCTGTGCATCTACTGTCTCTATTCATGAGCGTTCTGCCGAGGAGCAAGCAGAGCTGCAGATGACAGGACGGGCTCATAGCGCCCCAACACAACCCCAAATACCCCAGGAGTTAGTTTGGGATTTGTTGTTCAGGATCTCCCTCAGTGTTGGGCCAAACGGGTTCTGTAACAAGAGCTTGGTTTCCACAGTGGGGGGGTGGCTGAATTCATCCTCACATTTCAGTGTTATGGGTTATTACGGTTCATCCCAGATTTTCCGTCAGCAAGGAGTTTGGCAACAGCTGCACCAGGATGCCGAGACTCGGCTCCTGTCTGAGATCTTCATGAGAGAGGCAACATTCCCCTGAAAAAACTGCAGCACGTTTCAAACGGACAGAAAGAGTTTTATTTTAATTTCTACAGAAGAACACCCATTAGCCCTTTAATTAAACAGAGGGAACAGGGGTCCTCTTGTGCCATACATTAATTGAAAAAACAAAAACCCCGCCCAGCACAGAAGGATGTTGACAGCCAAGCTCTTTGCAGAAGGTGCGGTTGTTGTGAGTCCAAACAACAGGTTCAGTCATTTCAGTGGCAGTTCCAGGTCAGTGTGAGGCCAAATGAAGCAGTCAGGCTGAACTGAGAGGGTGTGGCCTCAGACGCACCACGCCACCTACCTTCCTGCTGACATCCCATTCAGGGCATTCTGGGAGAGAAGAGAGGAACCCACCATGGTGCTGATGGGCTGACCTGAAGAAGCGCTCAGTGGGCTGCCATCTCCCCTCAGGATGCCGGTGCACTTCCAGTTGTCCATGTAGTTTGCTGCAGAGCATTCATGCAGAGAACAGAAGAACTCTAGAAACCTTAAACACACCTAAAGCTGCGTTCACAAATTCGGACGTCGGTGGGCCCAGTTTCAGTGTTGATATACAAACACAATCAGAGGCCCAGGATTGCAGATGATCTGAGTTAGGCACGCCCTCAAATTTTGACAGGACACTTTGACAGATAACGTCATGAAATGCTGCAAACCGGACCACGAAATTATTCCTTAAATCATGAAATTCATTCACGTTTCTTAAATCATTTAAAATGGAATTTTAATTATATAGTGACACATTTAATGACATTTTTAATTATTTAATGTTGATTTTAAATCATTAACGACACATTTATTTAATCATTTCATATTCAATATTTTAATTTCAATTTGTTTCTTTCAGCCCACATTGGACAATGAAATAAATAAATATGTCAATAAATGTTTGGATGTGCGTTTTAATGGCTATTTCAATATTTTAATGCCCCATTCACTGGTATTTATTAATATCCAATTTAATTTATTTAACGTCAATTTAAAATAATTAATGACACCTATTTAACAATTTAATGGCATATATATTTATTTCATATTATATATTTTTTCATATTGTCTCTTCTGGACCTCCATAGAAGACAGGAATACCGATGCTTTTGTAGAAGCTCTTTAAAATAAATAAAGCAGATCTCTGCACCATCTGCGTCTTCCATGAATTGTAAATGAGATATACAGTAATGCTTGAATGTAGTGATCAAGCTAAAACCTTTTGACAGTAGCTCTTCCCACAGCGTCGGGAGCGTCTAGTTTATAAAACAATTTTTGGACACCTGTCCAGCAGAGAATTCAGCAAGGACGCTGAAGGTGGAGCTCCTTCTTACCTTTCCATAATCGCACACAGCCATCGTCCCCAGATGAAGCCAGCAGGGTGCTTGTGATGTTCCAGCTGACACGCCACACCTGGGAATTGTGATGGTCGAACTGCGCGACAATCTGCACCTCAAACTTGCTGGGTCCTGTGGCGGAGCTCTCCTTCCTGTCCGACAGAATCAAGTCACATTTTTTGTTCAACTTCTTCATCATTTAAAAAAAAAATAAACATTTCTCAAAAACCATGCAAACAAAGTCTTCTAGAATGTGTGTTATTATTTGGTGCTTTGAGAACTGCACCGACAAAAAAGTTTGGTTCGGCTCAGTCAGTGTGATGATGATGAAGAATACATCACCTCATGGGTACAAGCTTGAATATTCTGACATCTTTAGTTGCGATAGCAAGAACGTGGAAAGATCTTCCCAGGTTTGGAGCAAACGCGATGTCGTGGACTGCGTCGGTGACGGTCATCAGAGTCTCCACTTTGCCGTATTTCCTTAAGAAGAAACAGGAAGTGTCAGGAGACCGCCGCGTCTCTGCCTGCTGTGCACTGAACACACTCACCGTGTGTTTTCGTTGTACTCATAGATCTGAACCTTCCCCCCATACGCGACGTTGCTGTCATCACTGCCCACGGCAAACATGGAAGGGTGAGCCCGCGAGCTGAGAGAGAGTGACAAGATAAGGCCAAGTTCTCCACAACTCAACCTCCATCAGGCTACCTAAGAGGTCAATAGATATGGTCCGATCAGCTCAACCAGAACATTAGACAAAATCCTGAAAAAGCTAAATAACCTGGAGGGGTTCCAAGAAATGCAGCTGCAGCTGAGCTTGCATGAGATCTCGTGTTGCAGTGACCACTGACTCAGGTTCATCACATCAGGAGCTTCATAGATCCTCACCACACCGTCGGCAGAGCAGGTGGTCAGCATCAGACCCATGTGTTTAGGAGCAAACTTCACGTCAGTCACTGATGTCCTACTGTCCACAAGTGTCGTCCTCTTAATCTGGAATGGAAAAGCAGCAAACACTCAAATGACCTCCAACCGCTACAGGTTGTCGGTGCAACCACCGCTTCCAGCACTCACTGACCCAGTGGCTCAAGCCTCTCTGCTTGTCGTTGGACTCTCCAACAATCTCCTCCCACACCGCAGCGGTTCTGTCAAAGGAGCAGGAGGCCAGAACCTGCCCGAACTCTGGATGAGCCCAGGTCACTCTCCACACTGAGCCGCTGTGCGTCTGCAGACAAACCAGGAGGATGCTGGTTCACATCTGACCAGCACCGGAGCAGAAACTGGGGTTCAGCGTTTTACCTTCCAGCTGGCTGTGCAGTGCCATTCTCCACTCTCGCTTTTGTCCCAAACCTCAGAAGAAAACCCAGAGAGCTCTGAATGCAACACATGGCCGCCCGGGAACGGTTCACAGCCGAGGACGGCGCGCGCGAGCTCAGAGGCTAACGTTAGCTTACCTTCACACTCTGGTCACTGGAGCAAGTCGCCATTCTCCGGCCGTGAAAATCGTACGACACATCGTGAATGAGATCTTTGTGATCCGCCGCGATACTACGAGTCACAAACATGATCCCGGTAGCAGCGCGCCGCCAGCGCGTTAGCAGGCCTACAACAGTCTAGCACCGAGCCGCGGCGCGAAGTGTAGCACCGCCTCCCGCCCAATGACGTCAGAAGTGCCTGACGGAAATCACCACCGGGGGGCGCCCTAAGGGACCGAGCGTCTGCAAATGTCCCACACTTCTTCTAAAAAGTGGGTGTAAAATTGTTCATTAGGTTAGATTAATTGAGTAACGAGATTAATGTTATTACTAAACCAGTTTTAAAAAAATAAACTTGTTTTCTTATGTGTGATGTACCTGTTGTTCCAAATACAACATGCATGAGGTGAGAAGTTGTGTTTGAATATAAGGGACCAGGGGAGTAACATCTGTCAATGAAAGTTGGAGACCTTTACGGGGATTTTGAGAATATAATAAATACAGACCAGAAGAGGGTTGTCAGGATGGCTGAGCGGTCCAAGGCGCTGCGTTAAGGGCGCAGGCTCATAATGGGGCGAGGGTTCATATCCCACTTCTGACAGACAGCCACGAGGCCCTATTTTTGCCCCTGCGACAGACTGGCGACCAGTCCAGGGGTGTCCCCTGCCTTCGCCCATGAGTAGCCGGGTTAGGCTCCGGCAACCCCGTGACCCCGAAAGGGATAAAGCGGATTGGAAGATGAATGAATGAATGAATGAATGAATGAGACCAGAAGAAATTTTAGACCGCCTACTCTAGAAAAAATACAGGAGGGGACAATATTCCATATAGAAAATGGACTGGACAAAAAATGTCTTAACCAGTTTATTTTAAATGTTTTATTTTTGATTGAGAAGTCTAAAGTTTAATCCACCTCGTTCAACTGAATTAAATAAAACAGATTTTTTAAAAATATATATAATGCCACAGTGAGTGATCTCAAACACGCTTCCTGTATCCCCTTGATGAACGCACCTGCTGCATACAAACAATCCAGCTACACCCAAAACACTGACATTTCACCCCACCTCTTCTGCCAAAATGCAGCTTTGGTCACACACATGGTAAAAAAAAAAAAAAAAAAAAAAGGCTACAATCACCACATCGTCAAGATGCAACCGTATATTTAACGATTAGAATCATGCATTTGCATCTTAGTGCAGATGGCTCTGAAGCTGTCTGAACAGTTTGGCTGAAGCCCCAGCTGGTGATCCTCATTAAAAAAAGAACAAATAAAAGAAAAGTAATGGCAGAAGAACCGGATGAAGAAGAGATTGAGGGTGAAGATGAAAGGACACGTACTGAGAGGAATGTCCTGCGCTTTGTGTTAAGGTGCTTGAGGCTGTAAGATAAAGAAAAATGATAGTAACAAATATTGTTATGTATTAAGTGTTGTTGCCAAAACTCTCTCAAATTATAGTGTAGTGTTTTTAATCTTCCTGTAATGCAATTAATTACACTTTGAAGATTATCCGCAATTTCTTCAGATTTATGATTAATTAGTTATTTTTTAAATTGATTCCCAGTACTATTTTTTTTAAACTTTCCTGTATATAGCATTCCAACTTTGATTAGAGCATGGTTAAATAAGGAAAATGACAACATACTTGGCTTGAGGGAGACAACTTTAAAAACTTTTTTTCAACTTAAACAATTAATTTATAAGTGTGGATGGTATGGTGGGAATCTTTTAAATTTACCATTTTGGGTCCAGCACTCCAGCTATTGCATCCCCCATGTTCTGTGATTCAGCCATATCTGTGAAGAGACTCAGACATACTGTTTGATCTCTGGGCCGGCGACATCAAGGCATTCAGTCCGACAAGATGCTGCGATTCAGTGGAACAACCTGGTATCTGTTTTTCGCATAAGATGACAGTGGCCACAAGTCAATCAGTTCACTGATGAGTCTGCATTCTAATCTTCCAGTGTCATTCTTTACAGAGTACATGTTGTAGGAAGAAAGAAATTCTGCAACATAAATTTTCATGACAAAATGAACAGCAGAATCATCTTTAACAAAAATGAGAAGAAGTTCTCCAAACTCCACTGATTCATCATACTTGGTGACAACAAAGTGACCCTTCCTGTAAGTTAATCCATTTGTACATGGCATCAAGTGGGATCTTTGAATTTCTTTCAGTAAAGCCAAAATGCCGAACTGCATTTTTAACTTGTTCATGTTGAGGAAAAGACCTCCAGACTTGGTTCGGGCCGAGAGACGTCTGTGCTCTTTTCTGCAAGATAGCAAATGAAGAGAAAAGTTCTCTTACCTCATGATCTTTTGTGCTGCAGCTTTTTGCCATCTGCAGATCAAGCACAGTCACATTGGGCCCCTCGGCCCCACGTTGGGCGACAAATATGTTGAGGAAAAAAGTGAACTCTGAATCAAGAAAAAACTGGAATCTGCTGTCTGCTTAAAGGGTCTGTTTGTTCAAGAATAAATTCAGAAGATCTTCATTTTCAGAACCGCTCATCAATCGGAGCCCAAATGCAGTTAACCCAGTCAGATGAAAGAAGCCCCCGAATATTTGTTCGGTCCCATTTTATAGATCAGAGGGTGTACCTAACGCATTGCACGACCACTCTCATTGCAATAGACACACATGTGATTCTGGTAAATTCTACCGGACAACAACCGATCTGTTATCTTTTTTCCAGGAATCTTTGTTGAAAACACTTCTCAAGAAACCTGGCTTGGAGGACTGGTTACGAGATGTGTTTTTACCAAAATGGGGAATGGAGAACCTTCCGCAGACAGTTTCCTGGATGAACTGGACGAAAACATTATCAATCATGGGTTAGCTCTGGTTATAATTCCAGATGTTGTTTATCAGGCTCCCAAGGAAAGGAAGGAGCAAATCTATTCCTAACATTCGCTGTAAAGGTCAGAGTAAAATGGTGAGCTATCTTTTTTTGCAATTAGGGCTGGGCGATATATCGATATAATTGATTAACTCGAATTTTTTGTTTTAGACGATTTATTTTTGGAAAATCGAGATTTTTTTCCCCAGCTCTGCTTTCGTTGTTCGGAGTAAAGTCAGTCCGTCTGTCTTTTGCAACGAGCAGACATGAAAGCGGCAGCAAGCAGAGAAGCTTCTTCCATAGGCCAAAAGGAAAAAAAATAAGCTGTGCAATAGCTACCAGCCCCGCTACACGTAAGATGCCCCCCGCCCTCACTCCCATAGCATATGTACAGTTTTCTGTGTAGCGTTTTGCTTAGCCTGATGGAGCAGCAAGATGTGGTGGTTTTTAACGGGATCCGAATAGAAATTGAAGATAAATCGGCTGAACTCACAGCAGCAACAGAGTTTAATTTTTAAAAAGTGTTGATTTGGAGACAGCGGTGTTGTTTCACACTGATGCTATCATGCTACGACGCTATATGCTAATGCTATGCTAACGAGCCAATTTGTGACCACAAACTGGTTTAAAGTCAGAGAATATTTTCACAGAGCGGACTTTAAGACGTTACGGATAAATACAACAAACTTAATTCATGGAACATTTATAAAAACATCATTTTCTGAATACAATAACAGACGTGAATCCACTTTGAATAAAACTTTATCAATAACATTGCACAGCCTGTGTTGAGCTGAAAAAATCCCCCCTTCCTGAGAGCGCGGCATCATTACTGTCAATAACTTTATAATGCTTTTAGGCTGTTTTTTTTGTTATGATTTCATATAAAAATAAATCAAGTGGAGGTTAAAATGGGAAAAGCTATGGGGTGCCGTTTATAAATCGGTGTAGTAACATTTTAACAGCAATATTTTTGGTTATTTAGCCTGTTTTATGAGGAAAAAAATGTGGTTTCATTTTTCAAATGTTTTTTTTTTCACCTTTTGATTCATGCATTTATAAACGTTACATTTACTGGCTAAATATGTAGTTAGCAAGCTAAATATTTATTTTTTTATTTTGGAATTTGGACTCATCCATGAATCTTCTGCATTTGAGAAACTGGTAGCTTCCTGTATGGTGCCACTTGTTGTTGGACTCTGACTGAGTCTCTGAATTACAACTGAAAATCAAATTTTCAAAACTTTTGTGTTTTCTAGACATATGGGAGGTAAAGTTGATTTTACACACTTTGGCATCCTTTCACTGGACAGGTCACATGCCGTCCCTCCTCTATGTGTTTCATATATGTGTAACTAAAGCTTTTGTTTCCTCTCACTGATGTTCACAAACTGTGCATTGTAACGCATCAAACTTTGTTTCCTCAGAAAATTGTTGGACCAACGTAGCAGTGAGATTTTAAAGCAGCGTAGCCAGAAAACACTTGCTTACAACTTGGGTCAACGCATTTAAAAATACACCGTGGTTCATTACGATGCAGTCTACAATGCAAAACATACGCTTTCACAGATTGAACAGATTCTCCGCATGTTTTACAGTGATACATCATTCAGATGCCACCTCAAACACAACACAGTTTACGAAATAAGCAACGAAAAAAAAAAACCAACACTTTTCTTACCGTAGTCAGTGAAAAAGATCTGAAAACGAAAATAAACCCAGTCCGTAAAATGCAACATAATACCGATTCCGGAGTCGAAGAAAATGTTGAGCCAGTGACGAGTGGAGGGAGCTCTTCTGCTCTGGGGCCATTCACGCCGAACATTATTCCGTCAGGAGTGGCCAATGCCGTCCAGTTTCAATGCTCACAATTGTACAGACGCGGTCTGAAGTCCTGCAGCGCAGCGAGAATTTAAGCATCTGAACTTTGGCGAATTCGCCGCGTTCGTCCATTTTCTTAACCCAATTGGGGCCGCGGGGTTGGGCGAAGGCTGGACAGGTCGCCAGTCTATTGCAGGGTTCATAGCGATGCCGGTCCCCGCAGCGGCTCTCTGTCTGCCCGTCAGTCAGCTTGCTGGAGACCGGCGGGCAGACAGAGAGCCGCTGTGGGGCGGGGGCTGCTGGACCTTATGATATTTTTCTTATTTTCACTGAGACAATAATAAAGACGGCCTTCTAATTGTATTGGCAAGCATTCAAACTAGGTCAGAGAGAGACAGAAATACCACAGAAGTGACTTTTGGGTTGCTTTGTCATAGATGCATTTTGATCATTTCTTTTATTTGCAGACATCCCAATATAAATATATATTTCATCATTCCAACTCTATGTCATGTTATTTATTTATTTATATGTATTGTAGGCTATAATTCACCGATTATGTCTAAGTGCGTGTTCAAAAATCGAGGTCTGGAACGATTTTGAGGTTTTTCCACCCAAGATTTATTCCTAACACCAAAATAGCTAATACATGAGTTTAGGGTCTTCAGCTGGCCCTAGGAAAGCATCTAGCGGATGCTCTTCTCCGTGCACAAAGAATGAAGACATCCTTTTTTCCCTTTTACCCAGAGTTTTATACACAATATGCAAAAAGAAGGTTGGATCAAAATAAGAGGTTGGATCTTCTCCCTGGAGATGTATTTTCCCACCGTCGGCCTTTTCCCTTTCCCAGGTGCCTCTGCTCCTTGTGACTCCTTATCCGTTTTCCGTTCACTCCCGCCTGCACACATTTTGTTTCAAAGCAGCAAACTCCCTATGTGAACTAACCTTGTCTGCTGTGAGAAACTATCCTATCATTCATTCACACAATCATAAAAATGTCTGCAAAGTTTAAACCATGAAAAACCCTTTTGTTTAAGTATACAATATCTACCAAGCTTATCACTTTTAACACTAAATTTTCATACAGGATAATACTGCATTATTATGACACACACAAAAGTCGTTGTTTATTTAGACTTCATTTCTTCACACTGAAAGGAGAGGAACTTTGCGTCTTGAAACAAGGCTACAAAGTGCTTCTTAGCTCAGTGAAAGCTCAAGGGATTAAACTTGACTTGTTTAATTTATATATATGGATTAGGTTGGCCAGAAACACTGTGACATCATAAAGCCATTAGTATATATGCCATAGCATTATGGTGCTATGTAAAATGACTTCATGACAGGGGGGAAAAAGAGAGAGTTGTGTGTGTGTGGGTGGGGTGGGGGGTGGGGGGGTCGCAAAGGAAAAGGGGAAAAAAGTGGATTATAGAAATTAGAGGATGAGTACCGGGAAAGGAGGGCAGAGTTGTAAAACTACAGGCAACAAAATACTGGAAGCTTATGCCCATCACAATCGTGATTGTTAGTCTAAAATGGGCGGGGCCTGTCCACACACTCAGCTGTTACAAACATACCTGCTGGCCCCAAAAGTTTTACAAACTTGTCCACATCCAGTTCACACACACTCATGTGCATACCATGCACACACCGCTCAAACTGCACCACAGGACCTCGGATGGCGTCAATACCATCGACTTCAAATTGAAACTGTCCGCTTCCACCGTGCAAGTCACAGTCGGTGTGAACGCAGCTTTAGAGATTTGAAGATCACCTCCTGCTCAAACTAGTCTTGTATTCATTAAGTGATCTAAACTCATTGGTATTTCAAAGTAACCTCAACTTGTTGAGAACAAGCAGTAACTGTTATTCTGTTAAGTGTAGTTTTTCTTACAGTTACAAATTTTACCCTCCTCCTTTATCCGGGCTTGGGACCGGCAAAGTGCTTGTAAAAAACACTCAGGCGGAGTTAGTTTTTTTTTTTTTTTTTTTTTAGCTTTTTGTTCTTTTTTTATTTATTTATTTTTTTAATTTGTTCTTAGTTTTTTTTTTGTCTTTTTATTTTTACGTTTTCTTTTTTTTTTTACTCCTATTAAGACGTTGTTACAACGTCATTTCAAAGTTGATTTGAGAATTTAGTTGAGCCAAGGGGTGCAGCAGCAGCTTTTGCAGAGTGGGGCACTTCCTTGGGTTTCTGATGAAACATTCTCTCAAGAAGTTTTTGCAGTCATCAGAAAGGTTTTTCTTCATCTTGATCTCTCTTCTCAGGAATTTAGGTGTATTGAAACGCCTCCTGTGGAGGATTTCATACTGGACAATTCCCAGTTGCCACACCGTTGTGGGTCCAGCGCTGTATGTATAACGATTCCACCATTCTGGAGGGACGTGATCTCTAGTGCCATAGAAGGTGTGATGTTTTGTTTTAGTCTTTGTGAAGCAGCTCAGTCCAAAGTCAATTAAACGGGCTCGTGGGGCGCCTGAACTGGTTTCTATTAGGATATTTTCCAGTTTGATGTCTCTGTGGAAAATCTCTTTTTCCTGAAGGTGAATGGCTGCTTTGACTAGTTGCTTCAGGATAGTCTTGGCTTCGTCTTCACTGAATGGATCGTTACGGGAATAAACACAATTCAGAAGATCGTCTGCTGGGCACGGTCTCTCCAAAACTAAAATGAGCTCATGTGGCAGCTCATACCAGTCTAACAAGGTGATTGGTGCTTTGCTGCCTTCTGAGTTTGATGTTCCACTCTGCAGTTTCAACATCACAGCCACTTCCACAGATAACTCTCTTCCATTATCTTCTTTGTGTTTGCAGCAGACAAACTCGTTGGGGACGTGTTTGATCCTTTTGGGAAGGAAACTCAAGTTCCCGTCTTCTCTTTGCCGGCGTTACAGATTCTTTGTCATCCTCAGACATTTTCCGTTTGGTGGATCTTCGCTCGATTTTGGCATCATCTTGAAGTGTAACACTTCCTTTTTCGGTGTCACTGGGAAATACAGGATGTTGTTGATCTTTCTTGAGAAAACTGCTCACTGTTCGAGACATGGTGTCCAAAATGCTTTAACACTGAAAGGAGAGGAACTTTGCGTCTTGAAACAAGGCTACGAAGTGCTTCTTAGCTCAGTGAAAGCTCAAGGGATTAAACTTGATTGAATTTATATATAAAGGTTAGGATGGCAAGAAACACTGTGACATAAAGCCATTATATATATGCCATAGCATTATGGTGCTATGTAAAATGACTTCATGACTCTATGACATCATCAAGGTTTTTTGATGATGTCACAGAGTCAGTACATGATGTTGCTAGGCAACACATTTTTTCACAACAACAATGCAACACATTATATTACTTATGTCATATATATATTATATATATATATATAAACTTCTTAAAACCCATTTTTATCGCCAGGCTTTTGACACGGCCTGAGACTCTGCTCTGCTGGTGTATTTTTACTGTTTTACTGTTTACCTTTGTTTTTAGCTGGTGTTTTTATGTCAGCTATTTATGTGTGTATGTGTATTTATATAAATATTATAAATAGGTAAATGTATATGTATATATATATATATATATATATACATATATATGCACATTTATATGGCAAAAGAGAGGATTTTATGGGATCGGGCCACCCCATAAAACACGTCAAACACATACATTTGACTGGTGCAGATTACACTTCATAGAAAGAAGATATTTAAACTGTTTTACAGTTTATTTGCATTTATTTTATTTAAGGTTTATCAGCATGTTGGAAGAGTGTCATCTTCGTGGGATACCCACCTGGCGGCCTGTCTTTGACATTCCCTATAAAATGAATATTTGATTTTGGAGATGGCACAAGGACTTATATTAAAGTGATTTATATAAATGGTTAAAAGAGCTATCAATAGTTCTGAGAATCAAAACGCAGTTAAAACTATCAGTGTATAAAAGACTCAATATAGTGCCATAAAATCCAACATGAAAAACAAACTTTGATCCAAACATGTGGGAACAGTCATAATGAATCTTCAGTTCCAGGTTGTCTGAGTAGCCTTTAATGTTCTTTCAATCCTTCACGTGTGACAACTTGTAATAAGAGCTTCGTTTTTGTACATCTTTTCTTTTGTTTACCTCCCTGGCTTTTGAGGTTTTTCTGCTTCGTTGTATTAACACTTACTTTTCATATTATCTGGCTTTTACTATAAAGACAGTAAAAAAAACCCTTTCCATCCGTTCATGCTTTTCCCTGCTGACCAGGAGGCAGCTCTGGATGCACAAACCAGACAAATTTATCAATTTTTGTTGTTACAAGTATCTCAGTGATGCAGTCTCAATCCTCCACCAATTTGAGACATTTGTTATTTTTGGTTTCCCCATCACTTCTGTTAAACCAAAAAAGTCAGAATATGATCTTTTATTTTTGTAAATTGACTTTTAAAAGTAAACATAGATTTAAATTGGAATTTAATAAGTCCTGAGCTGAAACATCAAACACAAAATAACAATTTCTCTCAAATATTGTACACAAAACTGTCTAAATCTGTGATACTGAGTCTTCCTTTGCTGAGATGATCCATCCCAGCTCACAGGTGTGCCATGTCAAGAAGCTGATCAGACAACAATTATTGCACAGGTGTGCCTCTGACTGGCTGCAATGAAAGGCCACTCTGAAACGTGCTGCTTTATGTCCTTTGAACTGACTGTAAATTCTGTAAAGTCAAAGTAATTGTGACAGGAGCAGACAGACCCAGTCCAAAGGACTGTTTTAAATGGAAACTTGTTTTAAATTGTGTGGTTACGTGTGTGTAAAACACTCATGTCCTATTTTGTTCTTTGTGTGTGTTTGTACCTGAGAAATGTATTTTTGTGGCTCGGGGATCTGAATTTAACATGAGCATTATTGCCATTAAGAGTCCTCGTCCTCTTGAACTCTTTCAGAACTTGGTTCTGAGTGAGAACACAGTTGTCATGCAATTATTTATCGGATCAGGTTTAAGTGCACATTTTGACATTGTGCCATCAGAATATTGGCACTTTTTAAACCTATTGCTGCACCTTAAAATTCAATGTACATATAAGCAAATAGAGCTAATTGAATGCAGTGCCACTTGTGACCACTAGATGTCACAGTGGAGGGGGCTTTTATTTAGAAAACTCCTTGATCATGGATTCAACTGAGGTTTGATTCACCAAGGCTTCAGAACCAGCAAGAAGCAGTAGTGTTCAGTAGATAACAGTCATGTACAGCAGGGTACAAGTTTACACAACAGTCTAAACAAAATTTTAACTCTTATTTCAAATACTGGTACAAAATTATTGAAGTCAGCAAGTACATACTAATAATTTTGTTTTTACAAGAACAAACTAATTTTGCAGCGTGCAGTTTGTTGCTCCAAGAATGCATCCCCATCACTAAACCAGTTCCAAAGAACTAAAGAAACTGTTCCTTGTTTGGGAAAAAGCTCCTCTTTGTTAGCTGCTATTAATGTTTGTGAATTGCAAGAGGCTGACCTTACACTGGAGAACGAGAGAGAATCCTGATCCACCCTCCAACTAAACCTTCCTACAAGAAAAATTTGATTCAATAGATCAAATCAATCTATCGCCAAGGCCTGAGGCACAAATTAGCTTGACATCACTCCCCCCTTGGATCCACTGTTATTACTAAAAAAGGGGGCGGCCATGGTGCAGAGACAGGGCGGTGAGCCTCTGATCGGAAGATTGCAGGTTCGATTCCCGCCTTGCCTGCCCCATGTGTCGAAGTGTCCTTGGGCAAGACACTGAACCCCACATTGCCTCTGATGGAAGGTTGGCGCCAGTGTTTGGCAGCGGAGCCGCCATCAGTGTGTGAACGGGACTGTGACTGTAAAGAGCTTTAGGCCTTCAAGGAAGGTAGAAAAGCGCTTTATAAGTATACCTTCACTGTGAGCTCACCTGTGGCCAAAAGGTCACGTTTTTACCAGTCAATGTCATGCAGCTGGAAGTTAAACTTTAGTCCACGTCTCAGCAGGATCCTCACATCAGTTATGAGCATGTGAACACAAACCATCTTTAAGCAGTTTAATCAGGATTTAGAGCACTGACACACATCTGCTGAAGGGAACAATCATCTTACGGGATCTCTTAGCCTCAGTCTGTACTAAAATCACCTGAAAAGATTACATTCCTGCTAAAGCAATAATCCCATCATTCTGTAATGACACCATCAGACTCCAGACGCCGTTTCTCTGCTGCTGGGACCCCAAACACACTTTTTCTAGAGACCTGTGCCGTGATCCTGCATCTGCATCTTTTCAGTAGAACACATTTTTTTTTAAGTTAAAATTACTTAAAATCAGGTGGTTTTTGAGCTTCATTAATAAACATTCATGGTTTTCCCCGCTTCCCTCAATTTCATATTTCATAACCACAAACATTTGTGCTGCTCAGTTCAGATAAATCCAAGTCTTCAGCTCGCAGAGAGCAGGCAGTCATGTGGTTGTGTGGTTTTACAAACAGGCGTGTAAACTTCCTGCTGCACATTTGTACATACATGCATTTTAACATGGAAACCATAAGGTCAAGCCCTTCAATCCTGCAATGACTTTTAGGGCAAAACAGGTGAAATCAACAACTCTCTTGCTCTGGTGCCACTGTGCAAACCAGGATGTTAGCAGAGCAGCACCTGAGGGTAAAGTCCATACCCCACCAGTGTCAGCCACCAGCTAGAGCAGCCCTGGAAAGAGGTTCTGCAGGAGCAGGACGGCTGCCACCACCAGCAGGCCGCAGAGGAAGAGCAGCAGCCAGACGGGGAAATCTCCTGAGGGCAGAGCCACACAAACAAGATGAGTGGAGGTCAAGCAGCTTCCTGCTGAACGCTGATGAGGATGGACTTACTGCGGCGGGCAACAGCATGCACCTGACAGCGACTGTCTACAGCCACGGTCAGCATGACGGCTTCATCGGTGCCCCTGATGCTCCTGCCTTTTAGGGTGTCAGGCAGGAAGACCAGATCTGTCACCACAATGCCATGTGATTCCTGGACGTAATACAGCCTCTGGACACAAAAATAAAGCAACATCAGCCCCCATATGGGTGCTCAGGTCAGTTTTATGTTTGTCCATACCTGTAAGGAGAAAGCAATGTAGATCGCCACCGAGCCCGTTATTGTCCCAAGACCCAGAAATGTCCCAGAGTCACTGTGGAAGAGAAGTCAGAGTTCATCACAGAGAGGAGGGCAAAGGGCTGAAGCCACCGCAACAGCAGGTCAACGTTCCAGCTCTGAGTCTGAGCAGAACATCTGCCTCCTCACTGCAGAACCCTGGAGGGCAGTGCACCTGAACCAGCACTGAACAGAAACCAACCCAAAAAAAATACAGGACAGAATTACAGGACTCAGACCTCCCAAGCAGCTGGATCTCTACCGTATGGCTGCTGCCAGGTATCCTCATCTGTCACCACTATAGAGCATCAGTGAGTTTCTTACACGTCACCCAGATGCAGTTCTCGTCTCGTCAGCTGGGAGTCCTGCTGCCTGATTCATCAAATGGGCAGTGATGTCAAAGGCAGAAGAGACTGACTTGCAGCATTTATGTCATTTAAAGAACAAATAGTCTTAAAAGACTCACTGATGAAAACGCTGTTCAACTTGTTCTTGTGGCATTTAGCTGATGAGGACATTTTTAAAGAAAATGAATATTAAAAAGGCATTTCTGAGGATTTCTTTATTCAAATTGTTGTGATTCAGGAACAGATGATCAAAATGCAGTTAGAAAAAGATTGTATTTGTTATGTGGAAAATATGGCAGGCCACAAGCTCCCTCCATTCTGATGCATCCACATCCAACATGTTTGGATATAAAGCTTCTTGGATGTTTAATTTTGCTAACTTTTTTTAGAGGTGTAAGAAAAAAAATGATACAAAAAATATCCCAATACTTCATTTGGTGAAGCGTATATCGATATAAAATGCTGCCAAGATGACATTTCATCATTTCTAAGCAAACATGGAGTTCAGAGTCTTGCTTTTGTTTTCCATTTAACCTCTAGACCGCTACTTGGGAGCACAGCCCACAAAGCCTCGTTGAGCAGCTCTACACCGCGCCGACACAACACCAAGATCTCACGAGAACAAGTCTGTGAGATGTTTATTCAGCCTCACGGTTTGCGTTGTTAAGAAGCTCAATGAGACATGTAGTTTTAACTTGGGATGGGTACCAAAGCTCTATGCCAAGTTGATGCTGGTACCATTTAAAAACACAGATTTCGGTGCTTCGTGGGGGGTGGGGGGTAATGCATATAAGAACAAGTGAAGTAGCCTCAGTCAAAATGCTGAAGGCAAAACGAGCAAAAGTTTGACTGTAATTCAGTTAAAGATTCTAATTCAGCGACCTGATGGATCAGAGCGACGTGTACAACGCTCTGGAAAAAAGACAGTTGTCGTAGCAACGAGCGGTGAGACACTCGATTTCTGCATGTGTGGAAACAAAGCTGCAGCGCTGCAGTGCAGACTGTCATGGAAATAAAACATTCATTCATTTTCCAATCCGCTTTATCCCTTTCGGGGTCACGGGGTTGCCGGAGCCTAACCCGGCTACTCATGGGCGAAGGCAGGGTACACCCCTGGACTGGTCGCCAGTCTGTCGCAGGGGGAAATAAAACATCTTAGCCACATTTAACCTCTCCTTCACCCTGTCGTGCTGCTTCATCACAAATGTTTCTGGAAAGATTTGATGAGGTTTTTCCATTTTTCTAATTGTTCTTGAAGTACCTAATCAGGAACCTAAACCATTCCTGGATCATGTACCTGACAGTCAGGCATGAGAAGACCTCCACGCCGCAGGCAGACGTCAGCATGGGCAAGAAGCTTTTGCTGTCCCACTTGGTGAGATAGCAGGCTGCAGGTTTCCTGCTTCGTTTGTGAGGGATCTGGACTGTGTAAAGCCTCAGAGCATCCTTTTGGTCCTCTACCCTCCCAAACCTGAAACAAACACAAGCTGATGTCCACTAGCTCACCTACAGCGAGGTCAACTGCTTTGTCTTTGCTGACCTGCAAGCCAAATATCTATGAGACTTGGCAGCCACGTGGGGCATCGTTTCCTCCCAGTTCAGAGAGGCAGCCATCTGGTTACCGCTCCACACGCTGCACGCAAAATCCCGGCCCACGGTTACAAGATGCTGCAGAAAAACAGAGGAAAGGCCCATTTCCGTGACGTCCCTCAGAACCAATAGGAAGAATGCACAAAGTGAGGTGACGAAGGTCCACCTTGTTCCCTGGACTCAGATCCAAGTCTTCAACCTCGCCTTCATGCGCCTTGAAATCCAGCTTTTTCTTTAGAGATGGAAACTGAAGGAAGCATAAAAACCGTGAAAGCAGCTTATCAGACTAGCAGTCACTTCCACAGCTCTGCTGAGATTTGGTGCTTCTGCAAAACTACAGTTGATTATCACCAACATTTATGCTGCAGGATCTCAACCTGAATGTTTCCAAGAATTCACACAGAAACCAGTTTCTGTGAATTTGAGTTGGTTGATGGAGAGGAACTCCTCTTCACATCCAAGAATAATAGGTCATCTTTTAATTTTACAAATTGAAATTTACGCCGTCCTTCTGTTATTTGCATATTCCTTGTTTCAACAAACAAGACTGAAAATAAGCAATTTGTAGAAAGAATATATGGGAAAAAAAGAGAAATCTTATTGTAATTGTTCAGCCTAAGCTAAACGCTACACAGAGAAGTGTACAGAAGCTACAGGAGTGAGGGTTGGGGCAATTTACGTGTCGCATGCGCTTGTAAATGTTGCGCAACCAGACGCCCACTTCAGCCACGTACAGTCCAGTCTAGTCTGTGAAAATTTCCTCCGACATTAAACCGATCTATAGCTTAAAGAAGTTTAGGGATCACTGCTGTATAGAATGCCTACAGTTTACCAAATCTACATAACTCTTTGATCACAAGCCTCTCTTTGTTTTCATTCTATAATCCTGGACTTGTTTTTTATGGTTTGAACTTTGAGAGTTTAAACAAGAGAGAAAAGTGTGAAAATGTTCATGTCTGTCTGAGTAAAGTGTAGGAAGTGTGTAGTGAGGAGTTTTACTGCCTTAAAACATCTAGAATTCGCCTTCACGGATGTTACTTTTAAATTCCAACTGTGATGAATGAAGGAACACGGTGTACTTCCTATCTATTTACAAACTGCTGACTGGGTTTCATATCTCATATCAGCACCTTTTCTTAAGCATAGTAGGTTCATTTTGGACCAGGGATGAATGTAAAATGCATAGTGGATCAGTATAGCTCCTAAAAGCAAAGAGACAAACCTCACTTTACTTGAATACATGAAAGAACAGGAACCACCAAAGAAGAAGAAGAAGAAGAAGAGAGCTCACTAGCGCCCTCTACATTTGTTGCAGAACTACTCCCTGCATCACCTTAATGTCAAATCCTAACTGTAAGTCATAAACATAATATGTGAAATAAATTATCCATTAAACGTGAAAAAGTGAGGACATGTAATAAAAATGTCTACAATATGGAAATATTTTATTCAAGTATTACATTATGAGCATTCACTGAGGAAGCTATGGTGTAGTTGAACAGGTAAAATACGGAAATGTTAATGATAAAATAGGTGATGATTAATAATATTTAAAGCCATAGAGAAATTGCTGATTGGTGAACATACATGTATTATTATTATTATTATTATTATTATTATTATTAGCGTACATCTCATGATGGCAAGTGAGGTGATGCAGTTTTTCTGGTTTGTTTTGCTATTCTCTTCTCTACACTTCCATCTGTTTCTCAATACTTGTTACTGAACTGGACCTTTCAGAACTTGTGAAAAGAGAGTCAAGTTCAAGAAGGGACCCTGGTGGATAAATGAAGCTCAGACTGCAGAAACCCCCATCTGAACACTCACCTCCCACACGCGTACATGTCCATCAGTGGCTCCAGTAAGGAGCAGGCTCTGGTCAGAACTGAACCGGACCACTTTCTGGAGCGGCTCCTGGGGGTTCAGGTCCGACTGCACATCAGCCAAGTGCGTCACAACGATGTGCGAGTTCTCAGCTCTTGTGTCTGAGCCACGCTCTCCTGACACCGCAGTTCCCGCCTTCTCACCTGCGCGCCCCTTCACATCTCGCTGCCTGACACTTCCTTTCTGCGAGTCGTTTCCTGCAGACAGACGCACCAATGCTTTTGATGACTGACAGCTCAGCTTTCCTGCTCCAACAGACATACAGACTCTTGGTGGAGACCAAAATTGATCATGAAGGAGAATGTATTATAATAGCAGTTTGTGTCTGCTTAGAAATCTATTTCAGGTCTTTCATGTATCGGGATAGAGCTGTGAAAGAAAAAACCTGGAGGAAGATTCACCAGATTTACACCACTTTGACAATTCACATCAAGCCTCTTCCAGCCATAGGTGTATGCACTAGTATCGGGTAGCGACAGTCCAGCATGAATACCGTATGCCAAAAGCGCGTTCAAGATCCCACGTTCAGCACGTTCTTGAAAGCCCGTCACACACCCAGTGTGTACATAGATTCAGAGTGACAACTGCTTCCAGTACAGAGATTCAGCACTCCAGCAGCTGTGCAGAACCATTCCCTCATCAGATGGGGGATTTTTTTGTTTGTTTTTTGCATCAGTCTCCAGGAACTATAATTTGAACTTGAAATGTTTGGTCTGACCCAGTAGGAGTTTGGATGGAGCTACTGGTCTAGGTTAGTCAGCTGACAACCAATGGTTTCACACATGGCGTATATCAATATTCATTGTTTTTTCTGTCAGGAAATGCACAAGTGAAGAGGATAGACCTATCATACCTGTCATGCATTTTACACACCAGGCATGTGACGCACGTTCAACTATGCTGGTTTTTGAATGCACTTTTAGCATATGGTGTTCACATTGGTCTGTTACTATCCAATATTAGTGCATGTACTCACAGTTGGAAGAGGATTGATATGAAATCAAAGCGGTGCAAAAATGGTGAACTTTGCTCCAGGCTTTTTCTTTCACATCTTTATTCTGATATTCGAAAGACTTGGAGTCATAGAAATCCAGACGGGCATAAACCACAATTATTAATTTTTCCTTTAAGATCAATCTTCAACCAGTTGGTTTCCATACATCACTGCTATATCTGAGTCCCTGATCTGTCAAAGTTCAACTGGTTTAACTTTTCACTCAATGGTCGCACGTTTTACACGTAAGGCCTAAAAACTGTACGAGTGAACATGAGAGTTTTGAAACACAGAAGCCGAAAATGCACAATTTGCAGAGACTTTTCATTAGAAGTGGTCGCTTGAACGTGTGTTGCTAAGGGCAGATGTGAACATAGCATCAGACGCCGGATTCTGAGCGTCAGGCGCCGGATTCTGAGCGTCAGGCGCCGGATTCTGAGCATGATCTGCAGCTTCTGCAGGCCTGTTAGATAAAGGACCAGAAAGCAGAAAACTGGTCCCACAGAAAACACCAGCCTCCATCGAGAGATGCTTGAGGCTTCCACGCTCAGAACCACATTCGGTTTCAGCTCCATTTAGCAGCAAGCCTCACCTTCACTCTGAGGAGCTTTTGTCTCCTTTGGAGAGCTGAGTTTGAAAGTCATGAGGCAGCAGGTCCCATCCTGACCAGCAGCAACCACACCATCGGCCACAGCCATGTTCATGGTGGCTCGTGTATCCGTATCATGAGCATGAAGCAGCGTGGCACTGTAATGCTGCTCCCCATCCAGCTGGAGGTCCAGGAAATGCTGAAACACAAAGACTGCAGTGATGTTCCTCAAACGGATTCAGCAGAACCACACCGGGTCACCTTCACATGGAGAGAAAATGTTCTTGCAGAATTTGTGAGTGCGTAATTCTTAATTGGTGACTCATACAATACATCATGTGTAGCTGTTTATTCTTGGAATTGTGCATTCATCTGTACACATGTATGCATCAAAGATATACAAATCCAAAATACAAGTTACACATGCACAACTTGAAATTACAGCAGCTTAAAACTAACAACGGATTCAAAACGGTTCCCACGCATACAAATCTTTAAGTAGTACACACTATAATCGCCTGATACACACACACACATACATACATACATACACACAAAACCACATTTATGCACAGATCAGATGTGAGACTCTCTCCGTGTCTCCAAGTCCAAACTGGCTGAAAAGCCAACTGATGACCCAGCATTCTACCAGTATTTCAACACAAAACTATGCACAAAATGCTTGAGATACAAATCAAGAATGACGCACACACAAATCCTGTGAGACTATTTTCTCCAAACCTCAGCTCCAGCCCATTCCTGACCGTAACATGTCAGGTGAGCAGTCTTCCTGCTCAGTGGAACTTTGGGTCAGGTTCTGTTCTAAGACGGATCCACTTCTATCATTTTGGAGTGATCCTTTCACTGTTAGTAATTCAAATGTTTGAGAGAACGTAAACAGGCTCAATAATCAAGGCTCTCCTTTTCAGACCAGCTTCTTCAGATCCAGGAGAGGAGCTGCAGGTGGACTGAGGAGTCCTGCAGGGATGTTCTTACCACGGCGTTCTTGATGCCCGTCTTGGAGGCGCCTCCTCCCCCAGCTGTGACCAGCAGCCCCGTGGACGGGTCCACTCTGACCGCGTACAGCGGGAATGGAGACCTGTACAGTTCCGGGACCCTTCTCTTCCCCATGACGCTCGTCAGCACCACGTGACGGCAAGTTGTCACCACGTTATACACAGAACCAAAGCTCTGGTTTCAGTCAACTCTGCAGCTTTTGTTTTAGTTAAGGCGGGACGGGCCTCGTTCCAAACTCCGGCTCGGTTCTGACAGAAAGTAGCAGCGTTCCCGGTTCGGTCGGTTGGCGCACCTGTGGGCCGCTGCTCCCGGCAGTGTCGGTCCGCCTCGCCTCAGCTCGGTTTCGGCCGCGGAAGCTGCGAGTTTCACCTGTGAAGTTCAGCGATAAGTGAAGCTAAGCCGCCCGAAGCCCCTCCCACCAACACGACGGCAGGCTTTTCTTCTTCTTCTTTTTTTCCTTCTTCTTCTTCTTCTTCTTGTGTTTTAATGGCGGGTGGCACCAACGTCAAGGTGCATTTCCGCCACCTACTGTGTAGGAGTGTCAGAGTGAGGGACTGCCTAACTAGTCTTTTAAAATAATAACAAATAAAAATTATATTCTCCTCAACAGTCCAATTCTCCTTAAAAACAATAACAACTCCATTGAAATTCTGCTCCCCTCCCCAAAAGTCTCCTCAAACTCAACCGCTCTCCATCAAGCAACCGTACTTCATCCTGCAGCCGCCGTCGTTCTTCCTTCAACAATTCCCTATTATCCCCGGTACAATTCCCGACAGCAGGTTCTTCTTTTACTAACAGGAAAGCTCCACCTGATGGTAAACGATCGCCACCTACCGACAGTGGCCGGTATTGCCAACATCACAGGCTGGGAAAAAGTCAATTTTGATCAGATCGTTTTATGTCTGTGTGCATGTTTAATGTTACATCAATAAAGTTTTACTGCAATCCTTCTGACTGTCTTTAACACATTATAACTGTTGTAAAGTGGATCATTTCATCTCCCAGATGTTCTCCAGATGAACTCAACAGCAACAAGAGAGAAAGGTTAATAACTGGAAAATACATTAATGGATAGATCAAACATGTGGAAGGAGAGGGAAACAAATACTAAAGTTCTAAATACTTGGTTTTTTTGTCTTTTTTCTTTTATAGATTGGTACACAACCAAATGATGAACAATTGCTTTTAAACATTGCATTACCAATAAATCTATGTGGCTGAGCAAAGTTTATGCTGACTTTACTCTCACTCTGTTCATTTTTCCTCTCTTTTCTTCTTTTCTTTCGTGGAGACTGGATTCACCATATTTTCCACATTATAAGGTGCACTTAAAAGCCTTTTTTAAAGGACAGCATACCTTATAATCCAGAGTGCCTAAGATATGGATTCACTCTGGTTGTGCTTTCTGATGTCGAAGAGACACACATATTTGAATACACACATGTTGCTAATGTGTAACGTGTTATAAACAAGTTCTAGAGTTACTGTGAACACCGTTAAAGTCTGACAGACTGATGGACTTGACTCTTTCTCTCTCACTAAAAGAGCCTCATGGTTGTTTGGTGTGCCGAATAGATGACATGAGTTCAACAATAGACTATTTACTGACGGTGCGCCTTAAAATCTAGTCAGCCCTATGGTGCAGAAAATACAGTGAGTTAACTAGTTGTCAGTGCTGTTGTCAATGCTGATTAGCATCTGGTGCTGATTCCATGGCTAATAAACTCTTTGGAATAACACCAGAGCTTTTTAGAAAGAGGTCAGAGTCAATCACAGCCATAAATCCTCTCTACCCAGCACTATTGATGGAGTCTCTGGCTCGTGTAGGGCTGTAGACATTTGGCAGCAGCATTTTCATAAATAGCCTAACTGTGTTCAGAGTGAACCATACCAACACATGACATCAAATACCTGGGTCATGTGATCACTGACTGTATGTCAGATGATGAGGACATGTTATGTGCACATGCTAATATAGTCTGAAGGACACTTCTTCTTCTGTTGAAGTGAGTCTGAACTTCTTTAGAGAGCACTGCACTGCACTGTACTCTGCACAATAGTCCCACATGACATACATCCCCGCTGTGGAAACATCGGCATGACTGTTTACCGAAAGGACAGCAGTCTGTCTGTTTTTTATGAGTGTGTGTGTCTTTTGCATGTTTTGTATTATGGAATGTGAGTGTGCAATAAAGTTTATTTATAGATAAATAGAATTTTGTAGTATATGATTTATGTTTTGACTTACTTTGCTGTTGTGCATTAACTTGTGTTTTTGCTTTTTTACTTATGAAAGAGTTGGACTGGAAGCAGGTAGAGGACGTTGGTTATGGTTGCAGATGTACATTCTTTTGAAACCATAACCCTGACGGGATAGACATCACTTTTGTCCTCACTCTCTCCTTATGTCCGCCCAAACCAAATGGATCTTCCAACTTATACCGTCTATATCTGTCCTACCTCTGTTTGGTTAAAAGGCTGCTGGAGAGACTGAACCAGCAGCCGGTCCAGATTGAGTAGGCCACTGAATCCTGAAGGAATGTTCAGATGAGATGTTTGTGGTTCTGCTACCCCCCCTTTGAACCTCAGCCGGACCTGGAGGACGGTTCCTCTGGAGAACATCCTGTTTTATGTCAGTACCTAAAAGATCTCATCCAGATGCAGGATCTACACAGTGGTGGCCTTGTTCCCTAAACATCGCACCCAGCTGTGTTATCTAAACAAAACAGGTAACACTGTGAGGATCGCGTTTTTGGTTTCACCAGTGCATTTAACACGAGTGCAGCTTTATTATGTAATAAACCCTAGAAGAGCCAGATGTACAAACTAACACAAGATTATGGGCTTGTTGACAAACAGACCTCAATTTTATGCAACTGACAAGTGGCGTCTGCCCATGTGATCATTGCACAGAGGTGGGTGGTACTCGCACTCGTCCTTTTCACTATGAAAAACTTTAGACATCAATGTCATCTGAAGAAATACTTCACCTCCAGTTGTTGGATGGAACAGAGAAAAAGACAGAGCAGAGATAGGTGGTGAATCACTGGGAGGCATTAGGCAGAAAAAATGGATTCAGAAATGAACTGGCAAAGAAAAAGGCCAACTAGACCGCAAGCTTTACATTACTGGTAAACACATTGCTCCAATGCTCATTTTCCCAGGATGAAAAACTGTAGAACAGGTGCTGATGAGGTGTAATAAATACTGGAGACATGGTGACGTATTCCAAAAACAGTTTGGGAAAATGTAAACTAAATGGGTGATATTATTTGATTGACGTTGAGAAAAGCAGGGCTACTGGGGAGGATGACTGAGGTGTGGCGTGGAGGGAACATCAAACTCACACTCCAGACCAGGTGGTGGCGCTACTGCGACATCACGGCGTTTGCCAACCGCAAAAAAAGAAAAAAAGAAAAAGACGAAGAACAGGCCTGGAGTTTCAGCGGTCGGACTTGTCTTAGCAGGTGAACTTTTCCCAGCATTCCCGCTCCCGCATTGCTGTTGAGAGTCTCTACTGGAGTCCCTGCACCTCTTGCCCTGGAGCAGCAGCAGAGGAGCTCCCGCTGTTAGCTACCGGGGGCCTGCAGTCGCGCGCGGACGGCTAACCGAGCTAGCTTCAGGAGATCCGCGCGCCCTCCCGGTTCGCGGTGAAGTCCCCGCACACGCACGCACGGCTGCTGCGGGATAGTGGCCCCTCTGAATGCTAAGTGAGCATGCGTCTGAGACACATCCACTTCCCTGCACTCTGATCCTCAGCGGTTCTTTTTTTTTAACCGTGATCCTCTGCGGGCGCAGGAAACATGAAGCGCTGAGAAATGATCTCCAACTTGAATGAAAAGTCCTGCAGAAACGCTGGTCCGCCTCAAGCTGGACTCTGCTCCCAAAGACACTCTGTCTTTGACAAGTCCATCAAATGATGCCGAAGAAATAAAACAAGCAACCGTGATCCTCAAACTTAGCTGTTTGTCACAGATCCTTACCAGAGATCTGTTCTTCCTGTTGGTTCTCTGACAGCAGATCACACATGAGATTCACCAAAGATAGAATCACGAGAAGTCACTGGTACTGCTCAGTAGTTACCAGGAATCGTTGTGGATTTCAGGAATCAGCAGGGTTCTATTCATCACTGGATTAATTCTGAATTTCCCTGGAAGCATCAGGATTCTTCAGCATGTTTGGCATATTTGCTTTTAAAAGGTTTCCTCGTTTTGTCTTGAAATGTCTGGATGCACGAACAAACCGGAGTTCAGACAGACTGCAGCTTCTCACTCCTGTTGAATTTCATGGTTGATGTTGGCGGTGTTTTGGTTTACGTCTTCAACCACATGAATATCTTATATTTCCAGATCTGGTCGTCCAACAGATTTTTTTTTTCTTACAGCATGGCGTCCAAATCTGGAGATGAACGTCTAAAGGAAATGGAGGCCGAGATGGCACTGTGAGTTTGGATTTATGAATAACCTTTCTGCCCCCAACCAAACCCCCCCACCCTGCAATCTCACCTATATCCCTTTAGTTTAACCAAATGCTCACCATACCTGTCCAGAGGAGCCCCGGTGGCTGCTGGTTTTTCATGCTAGCAGAGCAGCAGCTTCAATTTTCCATCCATCCATCCGTCTTGTGAATCTGCTGAATCCCTTTTGGGGTCACAGAGTTGCTGGAGCCTATCCCTGCTACAGTTGGGTGAAGGCAGACTACACCCTGAACGGGTCACCAGTCTGTTGCAGGGACACATGCTCACTTGCACACCAAATGGCAATTTGGAGACACCAACTAACCTATGAAGCATGTTCTTGGTCTGTAAGCAAAAGTTTCCAGAGAAAACTCACACATACACCAGGGGAACATGCAAACTCCACACAAAAAGGAGCCAGTATTCTGACCAGGACCTTCTTACTTTGAGTGCTAACCACTACCCTACCATGCAGCCCTTTTTCATTAACCGCTCTGCCTGAATGAAAGGCTTTTCTGGTTTTCTTTGCTTGTCTTGATCCTGTTGGCAAACGTAGTGGAGAAACAAACTAAGTGTCCGCAGTTGCAGAATTACATTCATCTTTACACTGACAAACAACATGACAGCATATAGATATGTCACTCTGTAGTTGTATTACAAATGTATGAAGACTGACTACAAAAAGCCTATTTTTGGAGGCATTTGAGTAAAGGAGTCCTGTTTACCAGTAGAATGGCGTCAGTCAGAGGCTTCTGCTTTGAGGGGGAAGAGAACAGATGGATGCATTTCATTTGTTTGGTTTCTCTTCCAGCAGTAATAAAGTTTTTCTTTGTTCCAAATGTCTCTGCAGTTTTGAGCAGGAGGTACTTGGTGGACCAGTACCGTTGTCAGGAAGTCCTCACGTTATGGAGCAAGTTCCGGTGGCTTTAGCCGTCTCAGCTGTTCCAATGGTGCGACCAATCATTGGCACCAACACTTACAGACAGGTCGGTGTCTTTTGACAATGTTCTGTGTAATCATCTCACCCCAAGCTGTCACTACGCCTTCTCTGAGAAGATGCAGGATTCAGGATAACGATGACTGCGAGGATTTCCAGAGTTTCTTATCTTTGGGGAGCACAGTGCAGTGCATGCGTGTGACCTCCTCGTTCCATTTCCCCCAGGTCCAACAGACGCTGGAGGCCCGAGCTGCAAACTTCGTAGGTCCTCCTCCACCCCCCTTCATGGGACCAGGTAAGCATGTTAAGAAAAAAAAAACAAGCAACACAGAACTGTTGGACCACAAGAGCATAGGTATCCCTGATCCCGTGTACATCAAACATCCAGGATCTCCAGTTATTACATTTTCAGGAATACTTTTAAGGAAACTAAATTTGGGGTTAATGTGTAGATTTTTCCCCTGGTGTTTGTCCAACATGTCTATGTGCAACCAAAGCACTGAACACCCCGGTGTCGCTCTGTGCATCCATTGTGTTGTCATGGTATAGCACTGAGAAACACAGCATTGTGATATCTTGTAGACACATCAGTTCCCACATGAGTAAAGAAAAGTTATTCTGTCAGCTAGCGTTCATCTGATCACTTATCTGGTTTCTGGAGGCAAACTCATCCGCTTCCTGACTCTCTTTACGTGAATAACCTCATCAGCGTGGCCAGGCATGAAGATCAAACTGTTCAAACTAGTTCAGATGTGAATGAAGGTCTTCTGCAGTCTTCTCCATGAGTGTTTAGACACTGAGGAGCCTGTCACAGACTCATGTGAAGATGGTTAGAACTGGGTTTTAGCAGGTTTATCAGCAGGTGTGGGTCACAGCAGTTTATGACATCACAGTATTGCTCACAGCCCCCCCCCCCCCCCGGTTTATCTTGACTCAACTGCTTATGTGACTCCATCTTTCACAGGTCCGCCGTCTCGTCCTCCTCCCCCCATTTTGAGACCAGCTTTTGTCCCACACATCCTGCAGCGTCCTGGTAGGACAACCTCTTACTGTTTCATTAACATGTACAGAGAATTACCCCAGTATGAATCAAACCACCTGACTTTATTTATCGCTCCGTTTGGGCTTTAGCGTAAAGTAAAACTGAACAAGATAATATAGCTTTACAAAAATTAGGAAAGAACATGTTAAGAAAAAGGTATCAGAGCAAGAATGGTTATTCTGACAACTAAAATGACTCAGTAATAAGTGTCTATTTCTCTGTAGAAGTCTATGGGATTTTGGCTTCCTGAAAACAGCAGGTACTTCCTGTTTTGGAACGCCAGGGGTCAAGCTGTCCAGTGATTATACAGTTTATGTCCACGACTGTTCTTCCATTGTTCCTCTTTCCAAATCAGAGGTTCCGTGATTAAATTCTCCTCTCCATTACCCTGAAGCTGAACCGTGAGTTGTTGGACCACTCTTTCTGGGCCCCCTCCTTGAAAAGAGGAACCACCGCCCAGTCTGCCAGCTCAAAGCTTCTGTCCCCAATCACCACACTGTCACAAAGGAGTGTCACCAAAGACAGCCCCACAACATCCAGAAAGTCTGACGTACTCTGGACTTATGTCATCTACCAAAAAAGAGCTTCTTTCCCCCCTCTGTGAATGGTGTAAACTTAACAAGCATTTTTCTAAGTCCAATGAAAAAGGTGTTTTGGTGATTTTAACATCTTCTTGTAGCATTCTTTTCATGCTGGAGGATATTTATTAAGGACATTATGATTAAAGCTGCTTTTCTAACTATTTCTTTATTCAAATCATAATAAAGATTACCTGTGCTTTGACAAAGCTTGGGTCTGTGACGCAGCAACTGCAGGAGTCTAGATTTTTGCGCTGTTGCGCCTAACTTTTCTTCTTGGGTGCACCAGCAGAAAAGTTTGGCGTACGTACCTTCTCAAACACATTGCATTTAAGGCCAACATGCTTTTAAATCACTGTCAATAGTCGCATTAAAGTCCCACTCCGACTATCAAATCATTCCTAGTGGTCCTTTAATTATGATTACTCAGTTTTTAGCAGAAATGTACAAAAAAAATGGTGTCGTTTTTAGAGACATTTTCTGCAGAGCGGCAGGAATTCATCAGAAATTTGGCTCTGGCTTGTAAGCAGGACTGTTGGGATGAGAGTAACCGCAAGATGATATCCCATTCCCAGCATTGCTTTTTTTACTCTCTCTCCTGCTAGCTTGCAGCCCCTCACACCCTCAAGCTAATATTAGCGTAGCAAATAAAAATGATCTATCAATCCATCTGTAGAGGTTTGATCCAGATTCCAGCTCAGACGAGGAAAATGAAGACGTTCATGGATCTATTTGTCTGTAAATGGATCCATCAGAATGGAGCGGAGCAGGAAGACTTCCGCCTGCCCATGGCAGCTGCTGTTTCACAAACGGAGCTTCTTCAAACCAGGAGTTTTCATATGCCCCTGATCCAAGATGATTTTAATAAAGAAATACTTAAAAATACAGTTTAAATCTTAATTTTATGAATAAATATCCTCCATCGTAAGTAAAATGCTACAAGAATATGTTAAATTCACTGGACTTATGCCAAAAACACAGTTTTCATTGGAGTGGGTCTTTAAGGACTTAAAATGATTAAATGACCAATCGGTAAACATAAAGTACTTTAATTCAAACACAATTCTACAATAATGATACATTCCATGAAAAGCTGGTCTTTAAAGTGCTTAACTGAGCTGCAGTTGCAGTAAGTCTTGTGATCAGTGCAGAGCATATCCAGTAGGGTATCACTTCAAAGGTTTAACTTGAATTAAAAGATTTTTTTGATAGATGCAGCTATGTTTTGATCGGCATTAAAATACATGTTTTTGGTTTAAGGCACTTTAAGGTTTAAGGCTAACTTCCAGCGGGCGACAGTCCCGCCCACAGACCAGAGTCAAATTTCTAATGAACTACTGCTGCTCTGCAGACGTTATGGGACTTTAAGGCCGTTTACAGTCACAGTCCCATTCCCCAATGCACACACAGACACACAGTCATACACTGATGTTGGTTTTGTTGCCTAACACTGGTGCTGCTAACCTGTAACCACTTGGAGGAATGTGGGGTTCAATCTCGCCCCAAAACATGAGCGGGAGCATGTTGGCAGCATTAAAGAGATTCTCAGTTTTCCCTCCACCTCCTGAAATGTACTGGACCTGCTAGTAACTGTTTGGTTTTTCGTTTACTCTTCAAGACAAAAAACCATTTGGGCTCTGAAACAGTTACTTGTTTGTTTACATTTTTTCCGAGTGGTATAAACAAATGTTAAAAAACACCTGTTTAATTGTTTGATGTCTGTTCAGGTGGTCAAAGGCTACCAATGATGCGTGGACCTCCAGTTGCGCCACCGTTGCCCCGACCTCCTCCCCCACCTCCTATGATGATGCCTCCTCCTCTTCAGGGTCCGATCCCTCAGGGACCTTCTCAGCCTCTTCAGCACATGGCTGCAGGTCCTCAGGTCAGAGTTGCTCCTGCAGGATTTAAAACTAACAATGTCTGAAAGAAAAAATATGGAAGTATTTAGGATTGTTAGTCCAGTCTAAACCACAGTTTATTCACAGAAGGTCCAGAAAAGAACCAGCAAACAGAAGTAGCTTTGGTCAGTCAATCAGGAACGAAAAAATGGAAACGTCAGAGAAAAAGGGAAGTCATGTTTGCTGAGTGGATTGTTTAGGAGCTTCTGATGGTTTTGTTGGTGAGCGTCAGTTCAGAGAAGTTAATTAAAAACCAATGGCAGCAAGTAACAGCTAGTTTAACCACGAGAACAGTTGAAGGTTCAGACAGGAACAACGGGATCAGAAACACAGAGGAATAGAATTCACTTGTTCTTCTATCACAGTTTCAGTCCTCCATCAGAAACATTGCTCTGCAGCTATACAACCTTTTTAGACTTGATTGTATTAAATGATAGCAAAACATTGGTTGTAATTCTCATTATTTCATGTTGTTTAACAACAAAAACAAGCGCAGTGAAAAAATATGAAGTTATGTTTGGTGCCTTAGCTAAGTCCAGACGTCTATAAAAGAAGGCGTCTTTGTTAGTCTGTACATGTCACAAACTTTTTGTGTAATAGCCTTTATAAGTCGTTTCAACAGGATTTATCAATGTCCCCTTTTTGTAGGTATGATGACATTGAAAGTTTCTGTAAATACTTGATTTATTCACTCAGGTTCCTGACATGGTAGCAATGGCTTCATCTCCAAGACCATTGGCTCCACTCTCCATGAAACCCTCACCATCCATCATCCAGGCAGCTCCAACCGTTTACTCGGCTCCTCCTGTCACACTGGGGCATAAAAGGGTCGATGCTCGCACCCAAAGGCAGGCCAGAATGGTATTGACTTCCTTTCGAAAACAAAGACAAAGTTTCTTCATTTTTCCACTTACAAAGAGAACAGGTGTCCCTCTCTTGCTTATGGTCTTCACACTTCAACATGTGATCTACACACTTCAACATGTGATCTACAACATGTAGTCTAAACACTGCAACATGTAGTCTAAACACTGCAACA
>BSAI01000207.1:23150160-23282833 GCA_036245035.1 Adrianichthys oophorus
AGTCTGAATACACCGAAGCGGTTCCCGGTCCAGGTCCAGGACCCGTTTTTGAGGTGGTCTTGATTTGTTTCCAATCAGGCTGAACTGCGGTTCAATCGGAGTTTCCTCAGTCTGAATAGACTCCGTACTCAAAGTGGAACAACTGGACCAAGATGGCCACCGTAGCCGGGCATTATGGGATGTAGGGAGAGCAATGGAGCCGCAATAAGACACAGCAACTCACTGAAATGTGGTTGTATGAATGCAGACTCATTAAAACAACGTTTAACGTGATACACAATGCTTCTCACACTGTTTTCCTGACAATCTAGATGTCATAAACACTCATCAGCGTACCTTCATTGCTGTCGTCTCCTCGGTAACCTCCTAACAGCATGCCTCTGCCGGACCAAAGCAACCGTAAACAGCGATGTACCTGACCTTTATACAGACGTTCAAAATTGTTCTGCGAAATATACAGTTTGAATAAATGAACTATCCCGACACGGATTGCAAAGCGCAGAACTTCCATTATTCTTTTTCTCGTTGTTTTGCCCCGCCCTAAAAGCTCCAGGCCAATGACTGAAGAGATCTTTGGTCACATGGTTTTGTTTACAAGCTTTAGTACAAAACAGAAATGTCTGTTTGACGCCAGTCTGAGTACAGTCCAAATGTTTGGTTCCGGACTCAATCCGGACCAAATGAAGAGGACTCTGTCCAGACCAACAGACTTTTCCAGTGTGAATACACCCTTAGTGTTCACAGTGACGTTACTTCACCAGCTCTGCATTACCCTGAACGTTGGGGCTCTGCTCATTACTGAATTCAACTGTGCTTTCTGTGGGACCGAAGGTCAGAGTTTGGATCCGTTCAGGAGAACTCAGGGTCAGGTCTGCTCCGCAGTGTCTGTGTCCAGTTTGTGCAGTTGTGTTGTTGTCATCAGGTGGTCAGAGACAAACGCACTGGAAAAACCAAAGGATATGGCTTTGTGAGCTTCAAAGATCCCAACGACTACGTCCGCGCCATGAGGGAGATGAACGGTGAGTTTGTCCTCACCAAACTGCTGCCTCTGCTGACAGGTGTGAGCTCTGACACGTCCTCGTCTGTTTTTTCCAGGGAAGTATGTGGGAAGCCGGCCTATCAAGCTGAGGAAAAGCATGTGGAAGGACCGGAACATTGAGGTGGTACGCAAAAAACAGAAGGAGAAAAAGAAACTGGGCCTCAGATAGGCCGGGCACCGGGTGTGTCACCAGCACACGTCTGTGTTTCTGTTCACATTTGTTTGTTTTACCTCAATAAAATGTCATCTTTACTTCTGAACTTATTGCTTCTTCTTAAAGATAAAACTTGGGCTTCAGGAGAAACCCACATGACCTGCAGACATTCTGTGCGTGGAGGTAACTCCTGCATGAGGGGAATTGATGCTTAATACATGTCTAAATGTCAATGTGGTTGTTAAAAGCATCCAGAGGAGACGTGAGCAGAAACATGCAGGACGGCACAGCCGCAGATGCTACACAAAAAGACTCCCAGCGGGCTCACTCTAAGACCTGGAGCTCGAACCCACAGATGTGAAAAACAATCCAGCAGTGAAAGCATTCTGGTTCTGTTTTGTTGGAAAGCAGGTCTTGAACATGAACAACATTCATGATCAAGCGCAGCAGCAGATCCACAACCAGAGAGCTGCAGAAACCTCTACGGTTCTGCTTTGGTTTCCTCAGAACGCTGGAGAGCTGCTGGAGTTTCTGGACATGTTTAACATTGTTGCTAAGAAACCACAGAGGACCAGGACAGTCCCCCGAGCAGCATGCAGGTATGATGTAGCTTCTTAGCTGCCGTCTCGTCAGTAACCGCCTTAAAGCATGCTCCGCCGTGCCAGAGCAGCAGGAACAAGTGTTGTACCGACGTTCAAAATGAGTCTGTGTGTTTGATGACAGTCTGCACATAGACCAAACGCAAGGTTCCGGACCGAGTTAAGCGGACTCGGTCTGGACCAACGGACTTTAGTCTGAATACATCCCAAGAGAGCAAGACTTCAAAGGATTGGAGCAGCTTCAAACTGTGTTATTACCGAGTGGACGGAAACAGGAAGACATCCCAAAGGAGGACTTTGATAAGAATGTTCTGGATGATTATTGTCAGTGAAATTTGAAACTAAGTATGAGGACAACAAAATCACTTTTGTTTTTCTACGGGAAAGAAATTTCTGCTCCAGTCAGGGCTGAGCGTAAAGAACAAAGACCTTACTCGTACAGAAAAGCATAATACAATACAGATACGTGTGATATGGGATACGGCAGGGATCAGGCCCCCGGCACACCACCTTAGGCGGCTGCAGCCTCGAGATTCTGCCAGCTCCAGTACTGTAGCCGATTGTGAAGGATCCACAATGCTAGATCGAGCAATAAAGTTCTCTCCAGTCCTTGGAGAGTGAGAGGAGGAGGAATGTTCTGGTCCCATTTTTTAGGAAGGAATGAGACGTGAAGAGCAATGAA
Organism: Adrianichthys oophorus; assembly: GCA_036245035.1. Lineage (NCBI taxonomy): Eukaryota > Metazoa > Chordata > Actinopteri > Beloniformes > Adrianichthyidae > Adrianichthys > Adrianichthys oophorus. The sequence continues at coordinate 23,152,635 of BSAI01000207.1, forward strand.
AACAATGAAGTTCTGGGAAAGAAAAGATGAAGAGGAAGGAGGTCATCAACCGTTTGGTTTCCTGCAGAGAAAGAGAACCAAAGATGTTTTCTTTGAGAATGTTCCTGGAGAAGAACTGAAAGTCTGATGATCCAGAGAAAGGGATGGGATCCAGAGAGGAACTGCGGTTTGGATGAGGTCTGGACTGACGGAAGAGCGTTGTCTGGGACATGGATGAGAGCTGCACGGGGGACACTGATGAAGCAGAAGTTCAAAGATCAGCTTCGTGTTGCCATGGTGATGGTCAGACTGACAGCTGAGGTTAGACAGGGATCTCTGTCAGGTTGAGAGGAGTGGATGCAGACAGCACACTGATGAGAGTTCAGGAGAAAAGCGTTTCTTTCAAAGTTTCCTGAGAGTCTCATGCGTTGATCCGATGTGTCCAGAAGAGGGTGCAGGCTCACCGGGTGGGAGGGGAGGGCACTTCCGGGTAGGAAGCGGCGCGGAGGGTTCTCTGGAAAAGCAGAGGAACAGCAGCTTAATCCGAACAGTTTACAAAGAAGTCCGGAAACCTCCGGCTCTCGGTCCGGTCAGAGATCTGCTGAAGTCTCCACAGAGAACTGGAAACGATCTGACGTCAAGTCCGTCAGAGGAACAGGAAAACTCCCGGGTCCAGAACCAGGAAACAGACGAGGACTGGAAACCGCGAAGAAGAGGTGGGAGAGGATCTGGCTGCAGATGACTGTCTGTCCGTCAGAGCCTGATGTAAAAGCTGTCTCACAGGTCAGAGCATTGGGCTGAATACCTGCCAGCTCATCACAGACAGGGGCAGGACCAGAACCATCCCTGCGGACCATGATGTTTGCAGATGACACTGTGATCTATAGTGAGTGAGAGCAGGCAGCAGGTGGAGGCCTGATCTGGAAAGAAGAGGAATGAAGGTCAGCAGCAGAATGACAGAGAGTCTTGTGTAAATTAACCCAAGAGGAACTGTGAGATTACAGGCAGCGGTGGTGAAGAAGGTGGAGGACTTTAGGGTCAGAAAAGAGGTGAAGAGGGGTGAGAAAGCAGGTTGGAACGGTGGAGGAAGGTTTCAAGTGTGATATGATACCAAAGAGTGTCATCGATGGTGAAAGGAAAAGTGCAGAACACTGGTGAGAGCAGCCACTTCCCTACTTGTTTTGCAGTTAACCCTGCTTCAGTAATACCTGGTCACCTGGACCAGGTGTGCTCAATCAGTTAGAAACTGGGCTTAAACAATCCAGCTAATCAGCCGTTAGTGAAGCGGGATTAGCTGCAAAACAAGCAGGGCAGCAGCTCACGAGGAGCCTGGTTTAGAGACTCGAATGCAGAGGAGCTGCAGGAAGCAGAGAGGAAGATGTTGAGGTTCTCTTTTGGGAGTGACCAGGATGGATCAGGAAAGAATCCATCAGAGATCATGGTAGATGTTCAGGAGATAATGCAGGGAAGCAGATGGAGATGGTTTGGACGCATTGAGGAGGATCAGTGATGATGTTGGTAAAAGATTAGGTTGGAGCTACAGGAAAGGTCTAGAGGAAGACCAAGGAGAAGGTTTATGAAGGAGGACATGAGGCTGTTGTCTTATGAACTTCTGAATAAAGTGACACAATACCTGGACATTACATAGAGACTGAATGTAGTAAAATTCTTCATGGATAAATGAATGAAGATGTTGAATCATGTTTTTGTCATCATCCTCTGCTTTAGGGATGAATAGAGTCTAAAATGAGCACTATTCCAAAGAAGTCTGAATCCATGTCTGTGGAACTGAAAGGATTCCATAAGACGTAAATATATTAGACATTTTTTAAAACCACTCATGAACCTGAACACCAAACATTTAAACCAGAATAGAAAATCAAGCATTTGGCATCCTCTTTTGGTTCTCTGCGTTTCTTTGTGTTTAAATACTCAAACTTTCAGCGTTCTGCTTTTAGGATTTTTTTAATCATTAAAATAAATAAGAACACTTGAAATGCTTTCACATATTTGATCCTTTGAAAGAAAATACCTGTAACAACTTTCAGCAAGAAAGTTCCTCCTCAGCAGCCAGCGCTACTTGCTGCATTTTCATAGGAAATGCCATTTTTCTAGTTGGTTTTGCTGATCCTCTAGTCTATATTTCCACCTGTTTTCCTTTAAATGTTACTTACTTAATATTTTCTGAACTTGTGAAAAGAAAGTGAAGCTCAATATGGGACTGTTCGAAAAATGAAGAAGTAGGAAAGCCGCCAAGAAGAAGAAGTTGATGGATGTTCAGGCGGGGTCAAAGGTTTTGATTTCCACAAAGTCTGCTGTTTCTCAGGGTTGATGATGCTGACCGCAATGCACTTTGAGTAATGTTAACAGCATGTTTGAGTAGGTAGCAGCTCAGTCATACAGCGCTGCTCTTGGGCTTAATTCTGTTTTTATTTTTCTATGGTTTGAACTTTGGGAGTTTAAACAAAAGAGAAAAGTCTCAAAGTATTCATGTCTGTCTGAGAAAAGCGTATCAAGTGTGCAGTGAGGAGTTTTCCAGCCTGACAACATTTAGAATGATTATAAAATATCAAGCCCACTTCTATGCAAATGTTACCAATCACAGATCAGTTTTAGAATGTAACTCGACCAATAAACAAGGTACCCCTGGACGAGCATTAATGATTATCAAAAGCTTTACATTGAGTTCATGCAACAACTCAATATTTGCATATTTGCAAATATTTGTAACAGGATCCGGGGAGTCTCCTGGCCATGGACCCAAAATCTTTAGATTTTGCTCCCTGACCCATTTAGATGCTACTTTTGCTTTATGGCAAAGTGCTCCATCAAGCTGGAAAATGCATAGTTCATCACCAAACTACTGAGAAGTTGTTCTCAGGGACGTTCTGGTACCGTTTTTATTTATGGTTATGTTAGAGGCAAGCTTTTGTGAGAGCCTACTTCATTGACTGAAAAGCAGCCTCACACATAAATGTCCACAGGATTCTTCCCTGTCGCCATGAGACAGGACTGATGGTAGTGCTCACTTCGTCTTTTCCCAACAAGCTTTCTCTAGATGCCCTAAACAATCACAAAGGGGACTCGTCAGAGATAATAACTTTACTTCAGCAATCCCTGTTCCTTTTTTCAGAATATCAGTCTGTCCATTGTCTGTTTCCTGGTGAAGAGGCTTCTTTGCTTCCCTTTTTGATTCCAGTATTTCCTCTAAAAGTTTTTGCCTCACTGGAAATGCACTGACACCCGCCTGCCGTCATTCCAAAGCAAGCTCTGCTCTTGTGGTGGTGCGATCTCACAGCTGTAACAACTTTAGGAGATGGTCCACCCTGGACCCTGGATCTTTGGTGGTAACTACAGTTAACAAAAGAGGAACAGTGATGGTGAGCACCAGCCTCTTTTTAAGTTGTCTAGTCTGTTATTTGAACTCAATCGTGATAGATTGATCTCCAGCCTTGTCCTCATCAACATACACCTTTGTTAATGGCGGATTCGTTAAAATGTTACCTAGTTCTTTTGTTTAGTTATGCTTTGTTGAAGCATTGAAGCCTTTCATCCAATCGGTTCACTCATGCTTCTGTGGGACATCTGCTGGATCAACAAAAATCAGTTGGTGTGAATTTAAAGTGTTTGGCATTTTGCAGAAAGCCCTGGAATAGAACTGTCAGCATTAAAGGAAGTCGACAAAATACGTATATTGTAGTACACTGTGTATGCACACACACATATATATATACATATGTGTGTGTGTGTGTGCATACAATTTGTGTGTGTGTATATGTATACCGGTATGTATGTGTATATATATAAGTGTGTGTGTCTACATAATTAGTCCTGTCAATCGATTAAAAAAATAATCTGATTAATCACACATTTGGATTGTGATTAATCACGATCAGGGCTCTAAATGAACACACGCCAAATGCGGGGAAAACTTTAAATTAAAGCCGTGTCATCGTCTTGGGGGGGGGGGCGTGCACTATGCCGAAAATTCATTTTCAATTTTCTCTAGGTCTCCAGAAATTTTGGCGAGTTTTCGGGTATGTGGCGGGGGTGTAATTTTCGCTCAAAGACGCCGTTAGAAAGAAGAAGAAGAAGAAGAAGAATAAACAAAGCAGATACAATATAGAAACATTTGCGCCTAGGAGGCTGTGTGGGTTCGTGCACTTTTTTTTGTACTACACACTGGTCAGGTCTGGGCATTTAAAGGCCTGTTCCTTCAGGTCGGTTAAAGGCTTTTTGTATGTTTTTGGGTCTTTTTGTACGTGTAAAAACAATACGGTCCTTGCAGACAGGACCCTGCTGCTGCGGGCCATAATTAGCGGGTAGAACTATTTCACAATCCACTTTGGCAGGTGAAATATTAATCCTCTCTGACACGGGGCTCAAACTCAACCATGTTTTTGAAGGGTCCCTTGCTCTTGCGGACAAGAGTACCCTGCTGCAGGTAACATGGCGGACGGACCGGTGGACGTCGAACGGAAGTTGTCATCACAGACTCATGTATCAAATATGATACGTTCAGCTTTAAAGTAAAGGGTTATGGAAGCATATTGCATACAATTAAAAAAGGGTGGTCTTCTTTTTTTAATTCAATGCAAAACGCTTCAATGAAAAATTAAATAAAAAATGATTTTAAAAAATCAGACTGGAAGCAACAAAGTTGACCACACCCACAACGTGAGCGCCCAGCATGTCACCCATAGACTTAACTGCTCTGTGCCAAATTTGGTGTCGGGATTGACCAAAAAAAAAAGTAACAAAAAAGTAAACAATTCATGCTGATCAATATTTAATGATACCCAAACATTTTGCTGTGTAATGTTTGTAGATCTAAAGAAAAGAAAGGTCCAAAGAAAGGTTTGTGTTCATAAAAAAGTTCAGAGATCAGAAGTATATTTTATTAAAGTAACATTACATTTCTGTAATGTTATAAAACATGACATAAGACTACATTTTCAATTATTATGAATGTTTTTGAGAGAATAATATTTTTAAAATAACTTTTACTTTGATATAGATATATATATCTATATCAAAGTAAAACAGTTATATATATATATATGTGTGTGTGTGTATATATATATATGTATGTACACGCGCGCGCACACACAGAGTGCGGATGGAAAGTTTAGGCACCCCCAGGTAAAATCTGACAAATCTTCTAAAGGTATCAGTTTACAGATGAGACATTATTTTAATATGGTAAAAAAAATGGCTTCATTTCCATCATTTACCCTTTCAAAATAACAGAAAATAACACAATAGTGTGTGAAAAAGCTTAGTAACAGTTATCGAGCCCAATCCAATATGGCTTCCAAGTTTGCGTATGCAACAAGCTAGCGTGGTATCGGTAGCTAGTGCGCACGCGCAAGTTTTACGCCACTCTCACCCAAGCATTTTACGGCACTTGCTGATCAGCGTGTTGCGGCACTCTCCACGGGAAAAAGTAGCGCACGTGGTCACGCAGCTTGTTCGCGCGGTTGGAGCCGGAAAGAAATAATCTAACCACTTTCCCCGGTTCTGCTGTGATAATGAAGCCAGGTATGTAAGCTTTGTCTGAATGTTTCTAAACGAGTTATATCGCAGTGCCAACACAAGTCCTAAGTTTCTGGTGCCGTTTGGGGGGTGGGGGGTGGGGGGGGTCAACAGAAGTTGCCTCGTGCGCGGAGAAGAGTTGTATGTATATAAAACCGAACCGATTCTCCACAATGCTCTGAAAGTGTCATGGCGCCCTTAGTGCCAGTAGTCCGTGTTTTTTCTTCGGGGAGAGTTTTCCGCTCGTACCGTGAGTGTTGGCGGGTCCGTACGGATGGATTACAGTTGGTAGCTGGCTTCATTTACGGACCCAAAAGATGAGATTGAGTCTGAAAAGCTAACTGACGAAATCCGTGGTCACGTGGTTTGGCCTCATGTTGTCTGAGGACGTCGCCATGCTAACTAATGAATCTTCGTAAAACAAAACAGATTTTGTTTTTGTACATTCACGAGGCCCTTTAGAACTCATGATTGGTCACGCCAGGCGGAAGACCACGCCCCCAAGCTATTGGCATCTCAACTTGTCACTCAAAGTCCACAAACTACCACTTCAATCAGTATAGTCAAACTATATAAAAGAAGACATGTACACTGGCTAAATGACTTAAAACTGAAGTGAAGGGGCACAGTACAGTAAGTTGTCCACAGGTCACCCTTCATTGAAATGTGAAATTCTAGAAGTCCCGCTTAGATCACCTTCTGATCTATTTTCAAAGAGTTCCCAGGGGTTTTTCAATGATAACGGTGCTGTTTTTAACAAAAATCAAAGAACCCGTGTTGCTTTCTGGGACATAGTTTCTGCAGAGCGCCAAGAGTTCATTAGAAATTCATCTTCAAACTGTGGGCGGGACTGTTGGCGTGGAGCGACCCCTGTCCCTGCTCCTCCCCATTGGTGAGAGCTCATTGGGTATTTGTATCTGAGCTGTGGGCGGAACCATGAAGAAACCCCTCCCCTTTTGCTGAGAGTTCTGTTTGCTTGCTCTGCCACTAGCTTACAGCCCCACCCAAAATGTAACAATTTCGAGAAAAATATGAAAGCTAACATCTGTAATTGTTTTATGAGGATTGCAATTTGCTACAGCATATGGGTTTTGAATGGTCATCATTTCTCGCACACCTAAGCGTGAGTCCGCCAGGATGTGCGTGGGGGGAGGAGGAGCAAAGATGAACTATACTGAAATGGGGCATAGATATGGTAGTCCTGGTGGAATAACACTACACCCCGGTTGGCAAGGGACAGCCTTGTGCAAAATAAGCCTGCCAAATGGCACCCACAACCCAGTAGGTCAAACCCTGCTCAGAAAGCGCCCGTCCCCTGCGGGGGCCAGCAAAACAAACAAATAGGCAATCTGTAGATCAATCTGTTACCTCAACGTACCCGGACTGGACAAAGGCACTCCTCACGACCACCTGCAACGAAGTTGGGAAGGCGCAAGGACTGATGGCAAGAAGGCGACGCAGCCACTTTAAAGATGAAGGAAACGACCAGCCACAGAGAGACCCCTTAACCATCAGGGGACCACCGCAAGCAGGCAGTACTGACGAACAGTGCCCAGAGTTCACCAACCATGTTTGGCAGAAGCCCTAGCCAACAAGAAAGCAGCCTTGAAGGACGGCCACTTGAGATCAGCCAAACGGCGGCAAGCGGAGTGCACGGAGGAGCCATCAGGCGCCGGGGGGGTGCAGCCGACAAGCTCCCCGAAGGAACTGGGAGACCAGGCGGCAGCGGCCAACAGATACACTGCCCACCCCGATGTGCCGACAAGAAATGGAATTCCTGAGCCGACCCATCCGAGCTCCAGCATCATACGCCCAGCAGAGCAGGTTGTCGGTCACTTGGCACTGAGGGCGCGGGCACCGCACATTGGGTCCCAAGGCTTCGTCGGGGGTCTCGATAAGGGAAGCAACTGCAGGCTCCATGGAGGGCAAAAGGACGCCAGCATGACAGACCCCAGTCCAGCAAGGCACACAGTGTGAGAACACAGACGCCCGGCAAAGGAAAACCCACCAGCCAACCCACGATAGAGAACGTCAACGATTGACAGACAGAGACGGCAGGAGCACCCACGCTGCAAAACAGCGACACATCAGTAAGAGCCCAAGGGAACGACTGTACGGCCACCCGGGTAGAGAACTTCACCAAGCGGCCTGCGCCAGCAGTCCCTGGAATGAAGAAGCGTCCTGAACCACGGCAGCCGAGGTAACCAGGGACACCCGAAGCACGGCCGAGAGTCTGCAAAACAGAGGGGGGGGGGGGGGGAGAAGCGCCGCAGCAGACACCAGCCACGCAGGCTCTGGAGGTCAAGACAGCTCGCAGCTCTGACGAAAACATGTCGAGGCTACCAGCAGTAGGCAGACAAAAAGCACTCACCGAGCCGTGGAAACACAAGCATGCACCATGCATACGAGCGATAAGAAGTTGAGACCGTGCTCCTAGTGCCACGTGACTTTATAGCCTCACGTGGGGTCACCAGGAGGTCACAGGTGACTTTGTCATTCAATTCTCAAACTACGCATGCACAAGAAAGAGTATTCAGTGTTTGAAGCGCCGCCTCTGGTGGTCAGGAGGGATGAAATGGAACAAAGTTCTCAGCGATAGGAGGGGAAGGGGGTTATGTTGCTCCGCCCACAAACCAGATTTGCATTTCTAATGAGCTACTGTCACTGGGCATAAAAAAATGCCTTTAAAAACAACAGTCATTTTGATTTTAGCTAAAAACTGCTCTGTCATTAATAAGAGACTACTGGGAACGATTTTACAAAAAAAAGATGGTTTCTTTCAAGGTTGTCTTTGCATCAGGTGACGTCTGGGGCCTTGTTATTAAATCTCTTCCAATTGGGAAAAAGGGCGGAGCCACAGTGCAGAAGTACATCCTTTGAATTTGTTTAGTGTTAAATGAATGAAGGCTTCACATACTTTCAGTTTAAATTCATCTAAGTTAGATGGAGCTTCAACACCCTAACTTCCGCTTCCAAAGTCCTGTTTGTTGTTTGAATGCTGACAGTTTCTAAGCCCGGTTCTGACCCTTCTAGACTTGAATGTGGATCAGAACATCTGGTGAACTATTGATTTGGCAGTTTATAATTTTGCAACTGAAATGTTACTCCATATGAAAACTTGTTTTTCTGTACACTAAAGTTTCAGTCAAGACACATGCAAGAATAATCCACACATTGGATTGTTTTGCATGTTTACCTTAAATAGCTGTTTTGGAATCAAAGCAAGAACCTGGTGAGACCCCATGTGGTCCAACTGTGACGTGGTATTAAGAACCAGTGAGTGTGTTTGCTGATGTAAGGTTGGATGGTGGATGTCAGGTTAATCAGAAAGTGTCCTTTGCCCTCTGGGATGCTATTCCTCTCACGTGTTGTGTGTTTCAGGATTCAGTCCCCGTGGAGACAGAGGTGGACGAGGTGGGGGACGAGGTGGAGGAAGAGGAGGGTTCAGTGACCGCGGAGGAAGAGGAGGGTTCGGTGACCGTGGAGGAAGAGGAGGGTTCGGTGACCGTGGAGGAAGAGGGGGATTCAGAGGTGGACGAGGTAAGAACGGCGCCATAGTTCAGAGGACATCCAGCAGAAGTTCTGTTACTCACAAAAGCATCTTTTTAGGTGGAGGATTCAGGTCCCCTGATGGTGGAGGGTTTCGAGGACGTGGGGGCGGCAGAGGAACCCCAAGAGGACGAGGAGGCCGTGGAGGATTTGGGGGAGGGAGGAAGGTGGTGATAGAGCCACACAGACATGAAGGTGCTTATAGACTTATGATGATTGTATTTTAGAAAGGCATCTTACTGTGCAGTGAAGGTCAGACACAGCAGCTAAAGATTGGAAGTGAGTTCATATTCTGAAAATGATTTTTGAATTGGAGCCATGACTCGCTGGAAAGGACAAAAAGACAATTCTCCTCAAACCAACCTCTAATTTGAAGTCTTTTACACAGAGGAGTCTCTGCGTCCTGAAATGAAACAGACTTGGTTCTGTAGACTTCTAGAAACAACCAAACAAAACAACCCCATGTATTTTTAAGCTAAGGTCTTTTGAGAGTAGGTGGAGCTGGAACATTTAAAGTTTGAAGAAAATTCAGTTTTAACAGGCGCTCAAGCTGGAGAAAGATCTCCACCAACCTTCATCAGAACGCTGCTTACAGGACGAGCTGGAGGCTTTTCAGAGAAGTTCTGGAACAGTCTGATCATTAGGAATAACAGCTGCTGGTTCTTATTACAAATGCAGTTTTCTGCATCACTGTAGGGCAGGATTCATGTTGTTTTGGAGTCTCCCCAAAATTAATGTTATTTTAGTGAGATGGTGAGATTCTAAAACTTTGACACATGAGAGAGTTAAGTCAATTTCCTGAACGCTGTTTAACACAATTTACATAAGCAATAAAAGGTAACCTTACCAATTGTAACAGAAACTTGTAAAATATTTGTTTAGAGTTTTGCCCTGATCAAATGTATTCGTTTTCCTCCCTTAGATTGTTCACAAATCAAAATCCAAATTTGAATAATTTTTCTATATTTGGGGCTTTTTTGAAAACATTGACCTTTCATTTGGGCAAATATTCTAACAGTTTATATTTTGCTTGATGTTATTCAAACATATTTTAAGTTCGACCATCATAATGCACGGTGCTGCATGTCTGCACACATTTTTAATGCGTCTAATGATACATTTAGTTGTTGTTTTAAGGGTATTTGTTGCTTTACTAGGAATTTTACGGAGTAATTGTAAAAACCGCAATGGTTACCAAGTGGCACCGCGAATATTTTAAGTGTGGCTATTTTTAAGTCACATATTTTCAGCTTTCCAAAAAAAAAAAGTTCAGCACCGGCACATATTTTAGAACGTGCAAATAGTCACGTCCTTGTTTATAAGAATTGTTTTACGATATTCAATTCATTTGATCCTTTTTTACTTTTATTTTCCTGCAGATCAGACACGGTTCTTAGTAAAAGCAAAGGGGAGCAACGTTAGAAAAAATGCAGCAGTAATTCGTTTTTACTTAATGTCAGACATGCTGAAATTGTCTCACTTTTGTACTGTTTTCAGTGATTTTGTGAACACTGAAATCTAGGCAACTTTAACTACAGAAAAAGGCTTTTGCAGATCTATATTTCATACTAATTGTGGAAAGCTTTTGTAAGCATAAACTAGAAAAATACCAAAAACTTAATTACCTTCATAATAAAACAAAAAGCATTGAAGGAAGTACTTATAACCTTCATCTAACTTTGACTGGGTTGTAAGAGAGAAATGATCGTTCAATATCGTCCATATGGATTTGGGGAAGTAACTGTTCAGTATTCTGCAGGCAGGATTACTGTCATTTATATTTTCATTTGTGATCAATCTAAGAGAGAAAAAAATACAGTTAGGTAGGACCTTTTATAAAGGAAATATTGAACAATTTGTAAACTACAGGTTTAGAGGGTTAGATCAAATATTAGCTCAGGTTTTAAAAGGTTAAACAAAAATGCTAACAATTCGAATAAATATTTAGTCATTTCAATTAAAGGACAGCACAACAGTAAATCAGCTTTTGTGGCTGTTTACTTGTACAAACCTGTTTAAACTTGTATAATTCCTGAAAATATCGTCTAAAACCGTCTGAGGTTGAAACGAGGTCGTAAAGCTGAACTTTGTGACTGGTCAACTTGTCAGTCCCACATCATTCAGAAGTTTCCTGTCATGCTCTGCAGCTTCAGAATAAAAACCTGCCCATCTTTGAACGCTCCTGAGGGTGGTAGAGCTCGCTCCGGCGCTTGGTTTGATTCTCCCTCAAAGACTTGTACAATTTTCCTGAGCCGGCGTTATTGAAGGGAAAGCTGTCTACTTCCCTTGTTTACGTGGTAGAGGCGTGGACAGAAGTGGGAACTCGCAACAAGATCTCTCCTGATTGGCAACAGTATTTTCCATAGATGCGATGACTCAGCTATCAGACCAATCAACATAGATCGGTGCCAGTATGGTGATAGTCCATCAGGAAGTAACAGAGAAGGCTCTTGCTTCATTTCTCGAGGGCCGGAGGTAATGCATTTCCTTTGGATGCTACACCATGTTACGTCTAGTATATATACGGTCTACAGAGTGGAATCAGTCTCCAATTGTCCGGTTGTTACCCTTTTTATGTACAAGTTCTAATCTATGATGCACAACAGCGTCTGGTTGTTCTTCAGAGGCATTGTTCTTCAGCTTTACAAAGGCATTTGCATGTGTATATATCATTTTAAAAATTGTATTCTACATGCATTTTTTTCATGTTTATTTTTTTTATTAAAAACATATTTGGTAAAAAGGATGAAAGTACTCCAAAGTCATAATGATAGAAAGCGGTATGTTTGAATTTAATCCAAATAAATCTTATTTGACAGTGTTCACTTTATTTTGAAAGGACCCTGTATGTGCTGCTGTCAAGAGTAAAGAAGTTAAATATTTTATTTATAGAACATTTTGACTTCTTCATTCAATCATTTCAAATATTTAAAAGCTACATTTTACAAAGGATTGGCCACAACAACAAAGTGTATTTTTCTAAAAGGTTAAGTCGGACTTTGCAGTTCTTGCTGGGTTTTGGTCTGTCAAAACTGGACTTTTAGCGCTACAGGTTGAAAAGCCCATTTGAATGAAGATGCAGTTGTTTGTGGTGAGGAGAACATGTATGTGGCTCTTTGACGGTCTTGGATATGGTTTCTTCCAGGGGTGTTCATCTGCAGAGGGAAGGAGGATGCCTTAGTCACCAAAAACATGGTGGTGGGAGAGTCGGTGTACGGAGAGAAGAGGATGAGTGTGGAGGTAAAGAACCGCTTCTATACTGTGATGGTATCCCTGTAGCTCTGGTGTTGAAGGTTAACCTTCAGCCTCTGATTTGGTCCATGCAATAGTACGGAAGCGTAAAAGCTGAAACCATTAACTCTTGTCTTTAAATGTTTCGATCATTTCCTGCTTGGTGAAGGTCAACTCTTGGCTGCTTCTGCAGTATAGCTGGATTCATTGGCCTTTTTTTTGTTGTTTTTTAAGAATCATATGACACCACACAAAACCTTCAGCTGTGTCTCTGACAGCAGATGATTGTGTATTTATTGTTTTTGATCAGGAGGGTGATACTAAGATTGAGTACAGAGCCTGGAACCCTTTCCGCTCCAAGCTAGCAGCTGCAATTCTTGGAGGAGTTGACCAGATTCACATCAAGCCCGGGTCCAAGGTCATGTACCTGGGAGCTGCATCGGGCACCACGGTGTCCCACGTCTCTGACATTGTTGGGCCAGTAAGTACGTTTCAGATGTAATTACCGTGAGGTTTCAATGTTGTTGCTGTAGTTCAATATGCAACTTGAACACATTTTGTCAGAACAAGCAGTCTGACTCCATCCAGTCTAAACTCATGTTGGATAATGTGGTGGTTGCTTTGTTTTAAGGAGGGGCTGGTCTATGCAGTGGAGTTCTCCCACCGTTCTGGCCGTGACCTCCTCAATGTGGCAAAGAAACGCACCAACATCATCCCCATCATTGAAGACGCCCGCCATCCACACAAGTACCGCATGCTGGTTGGTGGGTGTCGGTGCCTCAGCAGAGAGGTTGAGCAAACAGAGCGCTTCTTTTCTGCCGCCTCATGTTGGTGCTGTGTTCCTCTGCAGGCATGGTGGATGTGATCTTTGCTGATGTCGCTCAGCCTGACCAGACCAGAATTGTTGCCCTTAATGCTCACAACTTCCTGAAGAATGGTGGACACTTTGTCATCTCAATAAAGGTATGACAGCTCACATGTCTGTTGGGGACACCGTAGCTCTGGGAGGACAAGAGGATGTGGACTTGAGGAGGAAGAGCACATATGAAGAAGCCCCAGTATCCCTCGTTTTGTGTGGATCTGCTTGGTTCTGATCATAGTTCTCTTCTGATTCAGGCGAACTGCATTGACTCCACAGCAGCTGCAGAGGCTGTGTTTGCTTCAGAAGTGAAGAAGATGAGCTCAGAGAACATGAAACCCCAGGAACAGCTCACCCTGGAGCCCTATGAGAGGGACCATGCTGTAGTGGTGGGGATCTACAGGTAATGCGGCTGTCTTCAGTGGAGAACGTTTGACAGCTCAGGAGACTGGGTACCAGCAGGTGATGGGGAAAGATTTCAGAGGAGCTGACACGCTTGCGGTCTGTGCTGCTACACGTCCTGCAACAAAAACCAGAGACTATTCTATTTTTAAACCGCTTTGATCCCAAACCAAATCAAATTCCTGTTTCATGAACAGGTGAGCTATTTTACCATTTTGTTCTGTATGAGAATAGCAGCGGCCTCGCCAAAACGTAACCCCTTCTATAGTCCCCTCCTCTGATGCTACGTTCACACCGCGCTTGGAAATGTGGATTTGATCAAATCACTTCCAAAGACAAGTCTATGTAAACACATAGAAATGCACGTTTTTGGGCTTCTGTTCAGAACTCTCCGTTAGTGTTTCGCTACGCAAGTTTTAAATTCCGTTTTCTCTGTGGACAAAATGCACAGCCTTTCAACGCACATCTAAAGTTAAACCAAGTGAAGTTTGGCCAATCAGGTACTGAGATTTAGTAGTGATGTATGGATGGCGACCTTTTCAAAACACACAAGTGCTTACCGTTGGAAAATGGATCATGATGGAGAAATCCTTCATTGCAGTTGGTGCCTGGCTGGAATTCGATGACACCAAGTCTTTCATATATCGTAACCGAAAAGAAGAGCTGACAGAAAAAGCCTGGAGCAAGATTCACTACATTTGCACCGCTTTGACATTTCATAGCAAGCCTCTTCCAACTTCGAGTACATGACTAGTATCGGGTAGCAAGAGTCCAGGATGGACACAAAGTGTGTTCAAAAATGCCAGTTTTGTGAATTCGTGAGTTGTCTCTGACCTTCTTTGTGTCATGACAGGCCATTCTTTTTGTTCCATCTTTGATATATCTGAAATTGGTGAATGTAAAAAAAAGCAAGATGGAACAGTGTTAACATCTGAGTAGAGACGAAGAGAGCTGTGATGGATTTAAACAAACGCTGGTTTCAGTATCGCACTGTGTGTTCATCTGATGGAGAGCCTTTTTACAAAGGAAGCCGACTTTGAAGAGTGAATGGTCTTTATTTGGCATTTCTATTGATATTTAGAGTAAACATTTTATCATTAAACAGAGGAATGTTATCTTTTAACAGGTCTATGTACTTACCGGTGAATAAAAGTGTCTAGCAGAAGCAGTGAACAGCCTGTGTACACACTCGCAATAGTCAAATAAGAGACTTTTGACCTTTGTGTTACTCTTTAAAGACCCACTCCAATGATAGTTGTCTTTTCTGTGTTTTTCTTGTAGTATTTTTTTCATAATAGACCTATATAAAATAATTTGCGATTAATACAGTATTGGAGTATTTCTTCATTCAAATTGCATTGGATTAGAAGGCTGGAAAAACCCAGGGGGTCGTGATGTAACTATCCCCTGGGCGTGTCAAAGTCTCTGTGACCGCTTCACCCCCATTCATTTTCCTCGTCCAAGCTGGCCTCTGGCTCAAAATCGTACGGATCGATTAATCCAATATTGCTCGACATTTTTTTTGTGCACAGCTAATGCTAGCTTGGGGCTATAAGCTCATGCGTGAGCCCGCAAACGGAGTTCTCAGCAACTGGAAGGGGGCGGGGTTCCTCTGAGCCAACAGTCCCGCTCACAAACCAGAATTGTATTTCTAATGAGATACTGCCGCTTGGCGTAAAACATGTCTTTTTCATTTTGGATAAAAACTGCACAGTTAAAATGAAGAGACTATTGGGAACGATTTTACAAAATAAAAAGATGGTTGGAGTGAGACTTTAAACCTCCAATAGTCTGTTCTTCATAAACATTCATAGAGGAACATGTTTGAATGGTAGGTTGCTGCAGAGATTTAACAGAGCTCACAGAGAGGACATGGTGGTTGCTGTGGACTTGCATCTCCTTCTCTTACTGTGTTTCATTGACTCGTGCTGATGTAAAACAACAAAACATAGACAAAAGTGAAAACATTACTGGTATGTTCTGGCTTTTTGTGGGGAAATCCTTATCTTAAAATGATGTCTCACTAACTGGTGATTGGGTAAATCACAGCCGATCATGTATCTGCATTTCATGAAAAATCCAATAACTCTAGAGGTCTGATGATGATTGGATGTTTGAGTGTGTTAATGGGGTCAATGAAGTGACATCTTTTTCTTTTCTGTTTCCAGACCGCCACCAAAACAGAAGAAATGAGGCAAAGAAGAAAACTTCTGCTGCTGGCTGTCCCCCCAATATTTGCTTTTGTAAAGTCCAGAGCCCACCTCCTCAGACTGTCGCCCCAACATCCTTCGAAGGAATAAGCAGCCCATCGGTCTTCTGTGACTGGATGAAGCTGGGAACATGCCATTCGTGGTTGCGTGCTGTGACTTTGGCCTGAAACCTGCTTAAACGCTCGGCTGTCAGAAGATTACTCTTACCTGTTTGCCTTTTCCTTCATGGATGTTTTCTGATCTCTCCATGGAAATGACCTACTGTTTAAACAACTTTTCTATGTCTGAAAAGAGGACCAGCTTTGTTTGGAGATCAGTCCATCAGTTTTAATGGGTGATGGAAAAAAATATTCTTTACCCCTTTGGGTTTTTTCCCTCCTTTTTTAAATAAAGACATAACTTCTAATTGCTCTGTTACTGTTTGAGACAAGCACACACGAGAAGGTCTTGAACTCAGTTTCCACATGTTGATCTAACCATGTCCCAAAGCGAGCAGCTGTTGGGATGTCATCTCGCTCTGGATCTGCTTCAGTCAGGCTGATTTCAGACCACAAGGGGAGACTTTGACATGAAAGCATCCCTACGTATTCATATGGTGGAAGTCTCAGCTCCTGTACCATCTAACGAAACCTCACTGTTCCAGATTAAGATTCAGGTTTTGTTTTCCTACGCGTTTGGTTCTATTGCTGTGTTCTCACTGAAGCCAGCACACCAGGGTTTATTTGTATTTCTACAGAGCCCAGTTTGCACCAGAGTTGACGTGAGTTAAAGACAAACCGAGAGGACCGCGTGTGGATCAGACCTACACATAGGTGATGAAAGCACCATGTTACTGTGATGCTTGTTGACGTTGGTCCGGGTTAACCTGCCCTGGTGAGCCTGGCGGGGCAGTGGTCCATCACCATCAGCTCTGCAGCACCTTCTCCTTTGGCTGCAGCGCTTACTGTAACCGACAGGAGAGGGCGCACTTCTCCCCGAACGGCGTCGCGGTTTCCGAAACCGCGTAAACGTTAACTCCAGTGACCTGCCAGATTAAGCTACCTGTTAAAAAACGAAACTTTACCCGCGAGCGGTTTGTTTAGGCGGCCATTTTGAGGGGGAAGTCGTC
Organism: Adrianichthys oophorus; assembly: GCA_036245035.1. Lineage (NCBI taxonomy): Eukaryota > Metazoa > Chordata > Actinopteri > Beloniformes > Adrianichthyidae > Adrianichthys > Adrianichthys oophorus. The sequence goes on from BSAI01000207.1 coordinate 23,169,508, forward strand.
GGAAGCGTGAGGGATCGGACGTGTCCGCGCTCGGGAGCGCGCCTCCATGCGCCCCCCACCCCCCGCTCTGACCGATACTTCCAGTGCAGGGCCGGCCAGAGGAGGGCTAGCTGTCGCAGAGCCTGCTCCCTTTTCCCAGCGCGTCGGCAGCGTTGGTGCCTCGGCCGGCCGTCGCCCCTGCAGCCATTGTCGCCCCCTCTTTTTTTTCCTTCTCGACTTCGATGACTGCTCCGCATTAGGCAGCTAGCATGCTAGCTGCTCACGCGCTAGCCCCGTTAGCGTGTTATCTTTATATGAAGTAAAAAGCGGCGGAATTACCAAATTGTCCGAGTCGGATTCTCGGAGGGCTCCACCGGAAACCCGAAGGGAAGCGTCAATGAAGCTGGTGGGATAGAGGAGCGAACCGTCGGGGCACACGGCAGCGGGCTGCCCACCTCGGCTCGCTGCGCCGGCACTCGCTCTCCGCGGTAACCCGCTTGTCCGTGGTGCGGGAAGGATACTCACCTGCTTGAAAATACCGTATTTGGAAATCTGACCAGGAAACAACGTTTCTGTTGGGTTTAATTTGGATCTGTACTACGGAAGACGGGAGATCGACCCGGAGGAGGGGGCTCGGTTCCTCTCGACGAAGGGAGAGAGGGGTTCGAAACATGGCTGCTTCGCAAGACTTAGTTTGATCCGCCGCCTGAGGTAAGACTGTCGCCGAGGGCTGGTTCGGGTTCGGGATGCTGCGGGGAGGCTGTTTTTCCTGTGCTTTGGGAGGGGGAGGGGGGTTCATTTTTTCCCGCCGCTTCGTGTTCCTCCGCCGCCCCTGCACCTCCGGCATTAAGGGGTGACTACAGCGTGTGGAACAGCAGTGGGGGTGCTGCCCTGCACTGCGTTGCTGCACCGTGTGGTTCTGGTGTAGGTGGTCCAGTTACCCCTCGCAGAGGGGTACTTTTGCATCGGGGTCACGGCTGGTCGCATGGTGGTGGATTCGTGTCTGTGCCGGTGGGTTCGGCGGCCGGGGCCCGTTTGTCTTCATGATGTCTGAACGCTGACTCCGCTATTGCTAGATGCTAACTGGGTTTCCTGCATCAGTCCCATCAGCCCCAGCCTCTTCCTGTCCATGACGCGGGAGCGGGGCGCCGCCTGGAGACAGCCGCGCCACTGCTCAGTGCGGACGGACAGGCTGCCTGCTGGCAGTTGTGGCCCGCCGGTCACCCGGTCGGAACTTCGTCGGCCCGGTCCCCGTCCATAGGGCATGCAGATGAATGTGGATCACTGCAGTCTGAAGCTGTGGAAACAACATCCAGCTTTTCCTGGGTTAGGATTCGGGTTCTAGAGCAGCAATCCAGGTTTCCACTCCAAAGTGGCTCATGAAAGCGGTCCCTGTTGCATCTGGGCTGGGATCAGAACAAAAGATGATCTGAGTCCATGCTGTGACCAGACAGGGCCTTCCCACGCCGTCCAATCACACATTCCTCTATTTGACAATCAGCGGCGAGAGACAGAAGCCAAAAAGTACAGGAAGTAGATTCCCACCAAAACTGAAGAGGAACATGTTTTCAGGATTAAACGGTCTAGGACGTGGTAGTGATGTGGTTCCAATAATACAGTAATGCGGTTAGGGGATGCCACTGTGGTTGTAGAAGGACTACGAGGTGTAAGACATCTGGAGCCAGTGGATCTAATGGTCACCTGATGGTGACCTGAAGGCCCGTATCTCATGGTGTGAGGTTTCTAAGGTAGATAATCCACACAACAGGGATGTTCAACCTTGGAGATCTACCTTCCCACCGTTTATGAAACAGGTGTGGTGATAGACCTCAGTGCCCATCAAGAAATTGCAGGTTCATGTTCAGGCTTCCATTTGATATTTATGTCTCTCTTTGCAAAAAAAATATCTACACGTTTTCTTGTTGGCTATAGTGAGTGATGTAAAGATCAGCAGCTGCTCCCGTATACAGTGTGGATGCACATGGCTTCACATGCCAGCTGGTGCCAAGCTGGCTGCAAACATTATGAGAGTTGAATAGAAACTTGACAGTTAAGATGCTGAATACCATTATTCAGATAATGGAAAAATGAGTGTTGTGGTTATGGGCTGATTCTGCTGACCATTGTAGAGAATCCGTAGATGTCTGCAAATCATTTCAAAGACACTGCAGCAAACGTGTCAAAAGCAACTGAGTTGACACAGCAGAAGATTTTGTTTACATATTTAAAGTCTTACTAGTTCTTGTGGTCCAGCATGAAAGTGAGCATATTTATTTAGACCCTATTTCCCTGTTTCTTTCACTGACTGGGGGGTGTTCATAGAATATTAAGTGATGCGTTGTCTTTTTAAGAAGTGTGACTAACATCTCTCTTCAGTCTTCTCTCACACAACTTTCCTTCTGCAGAAAATGTGAGCGTAACAACACATGGGCATTGTTTGTGAAATGGAGAGCAGTAAAAATGAGTCCGAGTAACTGAATGAAACTTTTCCATGTAACAGCTCCCAGCTTTGTCTCTTTAAAGTGAGACAGGTGTCTATTACAGTCATTTCAAGACACCGTGAGTGGTTTACCAGCAAGACAGTTAAACTCTGCTGAAGTTCTTCTGCCAATATGGCAAAGAAAACAAAGTCGTGTGATGTAGATTGCGTTGCGTTGCAAAGTCTCTCCATAATCGCTCTTCATTTGTTTTGGTTAAACTGGTGTGCTCTGTCAAGTTTTTGCTGATGCCGGGACAGTCCTGAGTCAGCAGTCACCTAACTGATCTGTGAAGAGCACGGTTCTGCCAGCTCCACTTCACCACGTCCAGGGTTGTTAGTGTTCATGACAATTTGGACTTGAGTGTAGATTCTGCTGTTTCAGCTGCCACACAGTAGGTGGCAATATTCACACTTATTTATTTATTTTTTGTACCATCCAGTAGATGAAAGACACGCCTTTTGGACATACTGAGAAGAATAACGTCCAGAACAAAAAGGTTTTTTTTTCTTTTGCTCTGCATGTGTTGCAAAAGCACAATATTGTTTGCAATTTCTTTATACTGTGGTTTTACACAGCTGTTTTTGAGTAATTGACAGCCCTTAACAGTAAAGTTGAAGGAGGTCTTGCGGAGCTCTTATAAGATCAGTTTTCTAGGACATAGTTTCTGCAGAGCAGCAGTTCATTAGACATTCAACTCTGAGTTGTGGGTGGTACTGTTCGTAGGGCTGAACCTGCGCTAATTTCCCATCATCTGTCTTCATCAGCTTTCTTTACACTAACACTAGCTTAGAGCCTCTCACAACCCCAAGCTAACATTAGCGACACAACAAAAATAGTGAGCAATGTGGGAGTTATTCAATTCCAGCTTAGGTTAGGATACAAAGACATGCATGGATCTGCATTAGAATGGAACGGAGTGGGGAACTTGTGGCACTCCGATTGTAGTTTGTACATAACAAGTGTAAACCTTTTCAAACGGGCACATTTTTTTTGTTTTTGTCAGCTTTAGATTTACCACAATTTAAATAACTAAATTCTCAGAAATACAATTTTAATCTTGATTTTCTTTATAAATGTTCTCCATCACGAGAAAAATGCAACAAGAACATGTTAAAACACCAAAAACACAATTTTCATTGGAGTGAGTCTTTTAATTCAGCTCAGGTCTGCTTAACTAACTAAAGCCATCAAGGAAAAATGGCTAAATTTGAGGAATGAACAAATTCAAATGAAAGCAGATGTATAGAAAGCTTTAGTGGCACAGCAGAAGTGATTCATTAGAAAATGCATACATAAATAAAGATTATGTTCCTCTCTGTAGATTTCTTCATTGAATGCTCCTCTCCGACCTCTCCTCACTTCGTCTGTTTGGAAGGACTTTTTCTATTTTTTTCATACCATGCTATAAGGTGATGTGCAGAAACTGCAGATCTCTGACCATGAACCAACATTCAGGAAATGTTTGCTTGATCACTGAATTCTAAGGATTGCTGTTAGAAAAGCAAAGTTGGATTTATTAAAAAAAAAAAAAAAACTGAAATGGCAGTCTGTCAGTTCATGAGCTGCAGATATTGATTGATCTAGTCTAGTGTCTATGTTTTGAACTCATTGAGTTAGTTTGGAAAGATTGAACAAATGTTTTCTGAAGAGTCTGATCTAAAATATCCCTTGGCAGTTTAAGGTGATTCAGCTGAAACATCAACTGAGCAACTTCAGATGATGTACAATAGTGAAAAATATTTTTCAAGCTACCCTGTTCAGTCATGAAATAACAAATCACAAACCGATAAAGCTCCGACGGGTCTGTTAAAAAGCACAGATGGGTCAGGGTTAGGAAGCGTTGACGGGTCAGGTGGGTCTATGTTTAAAAGCTTCAATGGGCCAGCATTCAAAATCATGAACATGTGTTTTAAGCTGTAGTTCTGGTGAAGTTTTGACGATCTTTACACATTCTGACTGCCAAGCTAGAGGTCTAATGAACTTTCCTTGTCTTCTTTAATAAGTGTCGTGCTTGACGGTTGACACGAGACATTTGATGTCTTGAAAACCATATCAGCTAAGCAAATGTGATCTATGTAAGATAATATGCATTCTCCCAGGCCTGATCGAAGTTTTGATTCCCTTCATGTGGATGATCTTTTTCTACAAAGTAAACATCATGTTGCTACCCTTTTTCTTGCAAGGAAAGCAATGGTTGCCTAGGATATGCAACACTTGAAAAGTCTCATAATTAAATCCACATTGATGGATATATTTGGTGTGTACATTAACAGGTGTCTCCGTGTGGGTAGCTGTGAGTCCGGCTTACATCCGAGAGCTAAAGGCCTTTTAAAGGAAAGTGGGTTGACTTGAAAAATTCAACATGTTTGTTACAAATGCTTTAAAGACAAGTCAGGACCCCTTAGTGGGGAGTCAGTAAATCATACTTTGTCAATTGAGTGATGGTCTCTTCAGTAGTTGACCAATTGAATTGAAATGGTTTATTTCAAGCAATCTGGCAAGAATAATAAATAACGCAATCAATCAACAGAGGTTTACATCCATAAAAAAACATGTCGAACATTGGATAGCTAGGCATCAAATGTTAGATTGCTTGAAAGGGAGTGGGAGGTAGCGAACTTCTATAATCCCTCCCCAGCTCGACCTCACCATTTCCTTTACATGAAATGATCATTTCCGGTTCATAACTTATTATCAAACATTGTACTTTACCAACACAGATTCAGGTCTTTAAGAATCCTTAAGTAAAAGTAAATCACGTGACTATGTAAGTAGACATAACACATTTTCAGACCTTATCATAGCATATGCAGATCAATAATCAAAGTAGTGATCATCAAATAAACTGTATAAATGTTTTCCATTAGAAAGGTGATTGATATAAACTAATTAATATAACAGAAATGTATTTATAAATACTCTGATTATTTTTCTTTTCCATTAGAAAGTCATTAATATAAATCACATTTAAAAAAGTAGAAAAAATATGCAGATGATTTGTTTCATTAGAAATCAAATGTCAGAAATCAGAGCTGCAGTTTTCATCTCGACACATACCTGGTTTTGGCACTCTGTAGCGGCGGATCTGTTGGTTAGGGCCCAAGGGCAGTCCTTGCAGACTTTGTTGGTCAGGTCCGTTGTTCTTCAGCTGATATCGTAGCAAAATGAGTTGAGTTCAAGATGTCTGCAGACCTGAAGTTTCTGCTGAAAATCTGGTTCTCTTTTAGAGATAGCACTCATCCTTAGGTGCCATGATTTTCTTGAATTTATATTTGACTCTCAGCTTCATTGAATTGCTCAGACGTTTGTAATCAAGCACATCTCAGAGTCTTTCATGTTGTTGATGAGCAGTACCGCCGAACGATCTGGTGGAACTAGTGGTCGAAGAACCTGGAGCCCATTTGTATTTGATTGCGTCTCTTTAGTAGGTTTGCTAGTTCAGGTTTAGTTAAGTGATCATTTAAGTAGACATCTGTGCCTTTCAGGTATTTCCTCAGCTTCATCAGAGTTATCTTGTGCTTCTGATTCACAAACCTGATATGGATCGTTGGTTTATCTGTCTCCTGTCTCTTGGGAAGCGGTCGGCAGGACTTAATGGTATTTAGAACCAGGAAAATTCCTTTAGATGTGAGAAATGATCCAACTTGAGTCTCTGCTCTGTCGCCTGGAGCCCATCTGTACAGCGGAGCTGTTAGCATCTCTGCTAACAGCTCCGCTGCTCCAGGCCTGGCTTGGTGGTTGAGTTAGAATCTGGTCAAAATGACAATATTCATTCTGTCTCGTTGTTCCACGTCGTACATTCTTATCTCCACGAGGTCAAGCCAATTATCTCGTTGTTCATCTTGAGTTCTGTCGCTTTGAAACTCCTCCATGAGCTCCTTGAGGGGTGCTAACCTGGCTTCGAGATGCATCAGTGGAGTTAGCTTAGCTGGAATGTCTTCGAGTGCCTTTCTGATGTCCGAAATGTCAGATGTGTCTTGGTTTCTTTGGGCCCATGGTCAGTTCTTTATATTGCAGAATTACTACTTTTTTTTCCAGTATTTCTGTGATCATTCAGGATTAGAGTCGCTTAAAGGCGATGAGGATCAGGAGAGCTGGAAACGTGTCTGCTCATGACTTTGAACCGGGAAAAACAAACAAACAAAAAAAAACCCAAAACCTATCAGAGTCAAATTAAGCTTTTTGTGTCAGTGTGCATTCAGGTGAATTGTTGAGGATCCAGTCACCTACTAAAGATTTAACAATTGTAGTGTACTAACCTATTGAATCATTTTTCTCTTACAGTAATATTTTGTAGAAACATTTGAGGTGTAGCACATTTACATTTTACTGTTCCTGATGTCATAATTTAGGAAAGAGTGGGCTTCTGTTCAAACTAGAGTTGGGTAATAAGACCAAAAATTAAAATCTCGGATTTTTTTTCACACCAAATTCTATTTTAGGTTTTAATTGATTTTTTATCCCTCCTTCTACTTAAAAATGCAAATGACAGAATATCTTAAACAAAAACCATTTGATTTGAATGTCTCCTTTTGGAAATATGCTTTAACACAAAGTTCAACTAAACACAACTGTAAAAATGTTTGTAGATCAATGCAGCAGATGTTTTGTGATCTGCAGCTAGCTTAAGCGTCTTATAAAGAAAAGCACTTCTCATTCATTCATCAGTCTGTTATTGTATTTAGAAAATACTGTTGTATGTCCCATGAATTAAGTTTGTTGTATTTATCCTCTACGTCTTAAAGTCCGCGAAAGTATTGTGCGTCTTTAAACCAGTTTGTGGGCAAAACTCGGAACAGCTCGTTAGCATAGCATCGGTCATAGCATGATAGCACCTGTGTGTAACAACGCTGCTGTCTCCAAATCAACACTTTTTTTAACTAAACTATCTGTTGCTGCTGTTAGTCCAGCCAGTTTATCCCACATTTCTGTTCGGATCCCGTTAAAACCCACTACGTCCTGCTGCTCCATCAGCTGAAGCTAAACGCTACACAGAGAAGTGTACAGAAGCTACATGGTGGGGGCACTTTACGCGTCGTGTGCACTTAAACGTAAATATTGCACAACAAGTTTATTTTTTCCTCTGCCTCAGAGAAGAAGCTCCTCCACTTGCTGCCGCTTTCTGGTCTGCTCGTTGCGAGAGACAGATGGGCTGACTTTACTCCGAACAACGGAAGCCCAAGAAAGCAGCGCACTGGGAAAACAACAGCTCAGTTTTTCCCAAAAATAAATAAATTCGAATTAATCGATTAAGTTGATTAATCGCTCAACCCTAGTTCAAACATTTACATACAATCACAAGCAAAAATATGTGCATCTTTGTAATTCTGTCAAAAAATCCAACATTTTCTCCAAAAACAGTTTTAAACTTGCAAATGTTTTAGTATTTATTTGTTTTTGTTTACACTGGAACAAGATAAAAACTGAAAGAATTCACATAGAACTAAATGACAGGACTCTTGGTACCTCTGTTTAGATTGTGGTAGTGCCCCCTTTGGAAAACTAATCAAAATCATGAACGAGCTTCTTACACGTCTTCACTGGAAGTTTGGACCACTTTTCCTCTACAAACTGCTCCAAGTCATTCTGATTTGAAAAATTCCTTCTTCCAGCCGCTGTTTGAGATTTCTCCACAGATGTTCTGTGGGATTCAGATCCAGACTCAATGCTGCCATTACACAACTCTCCAGCACTTTGTTTGGAACCATTCTGAGAGCTTTTTGAAAAGTGTTTCAGATCATTGTCCTGATGGAAGACCAATGTCTTCTGGTGGATATGCAGCCAAATATTTGTCTCACTTGTCCACAGACTCTTCTTCCAAAAAGATTGGGTTTGTGACATTAGTTTTGACAAATTCCTGTCTTGTTTGTCAGCAGTTGTGACCTTCTGGGTCTCCTACCATCTCCTTTCATTCAGATGGTCAGATGCTGTTCAGTTCAGTGCAGTTCACCTTGACTTTGTTTGGAAGTTCATCTGGATTTTTTTCATTCACAGTTCCAACAATCTTTTGTTGTAGTTTTTCATTTCTTTTTCTTCCATTTACATTCATGGAGTTTAGCTTCAGAGCAATGGGCTGTAAACCTCTTGATGATGATGATGCCCACAGTGAACACAGGAACACGAAGATCTCTGGAGATGAAGATGCAATCCTGAGATTGTCCACAATTTTCCATAAACCCACAGACTCCTCTTTACTTGTCTTTTTTTCTCCATAGTGAGAGAGAAGCAACACAAAGGTTGAGTGAGTCCTTCATTTCTCCAAGTGTGATTACTGCATTGCCCTCCCCTGTTACCTGTCACAGGTGTGTCTCAATACAAATGACAGCAGCATCACATGCTTGGAAAAACATTGGGTTCATACAACTTTGACAAGATACCAATCATTCTGTTCAGTCCTTATTTGAGTTCTGTGTGAGTTGTTGTCAGGTTAAACTTTTCTGCTCTTTGTATTAGAGCAAGTTTCACCAGATATTATTCACAATCTAAGTTTAAAGCGGCTGATAAGAAAACTCTGATGACCCAGCATCCTAGCAGAATTTAAACGCGTCACTTACGCTCGAATGTTTTCTTCTTTCTGGGAAACGTGAAGAGTCTCACATGAGATTTGTGCGTAAATGCGGTTTTGTGTTTGCGTAACTAGCGATTTGTGCGTAATTTTAAAAGATTTGTGCGTGTAGTCAGTTTCAAGCTGTTGTAATTTTAAGTTTTGTATGTGTAAATTGTATTTTGTGTTTTTTAATCTATCCCCTGCCTTCCCCCATGAGTGGCCAGATTAGGCTCCAGCAGCTCAATGACCCTGAAAGGGACAAAACAGTATAGAAGATGAATAAATGAATGAAATGGTAATCTACTGTCATTGTTCATGAGAAGTTTAAAGAACGCATTCTTATCTCCTACTCAACAACAATGTCTAGTTGCTGTTCATTGGCAAAATCCTTAAAGTATATCATTGCAGTTACACACACGCAACGCTCAATTTATATACTGGTATATCTGTGTGTAAATACTTTAAGTATATGATCCTAAACCAATATTCTCATTTTTATATTCAATGCTAAAAAGAGCAAAGGGGATGGCACATTAAAGTAGAAATAGTCACTTTTTGACTTGTCGTCTTTATATTGTTAAAGTAGGTAAATGATTTACCTACTTTAACAATATAAAGAAGAGGAGATGACCTGATTCCTTTTATTTTCAAAGGATCTTGTTTGTGCTTCTGTCAAAAGTAGAATGAAATAAAGTCAGAAAAATCAGAAACATGAATGATTTAAATTCATTTTTTGAAACCATAGTTTATAAAGACATTGCGTGATGGTAGCATAAACGCCTTTTTTTAAACAGTGAATTGGTGCTTTGCAGTTTGTGCTGGGTTTTGTTCTGCAAGACACCAGGGCAAACAGACCCCTGATCAAGAGAAGAGCAAAGCGGAAAAACTGCTCTAGGATTCCACGCCAGGACAGAAACTACAATGTTTTTACAGAATCAGTGACTGCACCAGTGTCTCCTTCAGTACTCTAGATGTACCAAACAGGCTGACTATGGGATTTCCTTAGACGGCTGTCCTCTTTTTTTCTATCTTGGAGAAAAACTACCATTTATAATCCAGGATGTTTGTACACTGTTGCATAGATACAACAGCTAAGACAGTCAGCACCAAGAGATCAAGAAACACAGAAAGCACACTCATCAATCTTCAGAGGGGTTCCAGACCCAGAGCTTTCTTCATTGTTGTCATCCTCTGCAGTTCTCAACAAATGGGCTTTGTTCAATTGGCTCTCTCCTACCTTCTATACTCCTCAAAGTAAAAAGGTGACAGACAGTCACAAAGATAATATGTATGATTGGTAGAAGTCAGAACAGCTTTGGAAGAACAAAAACTGTAAGAACACAATATACATCATCTCTGGCTGAACGGGTCCCCTTCTTTGGCTGATAGGCAGGTGTCTTCAGTTGCAGAATGACATGTTGGTAAACAGAATGATCTGGTTCTGAACTGAACCAATTCTTTTTGGAGGAAAGGTACTCACATCAGCTGTCACACATCTAGGGCTGCCACAAACAATTCTTTTAATAGTCAACTAATCCCAGATTATTTTTTCATTAGTCGACTAATCGGGTCATGCTAAACTGGATAACCATCATTTGCTTTAGACTTGAAGTATTTAAGCTATAAACTGACTAAAAAATAAATTCAGACAATAGTTTATTAAACCTTTAATAAATAAATCTGATCTCTCATCATCCATGTCCTCCGTGAAGAGTTCAAGAAAAGCTTTTGGCGGAATCTCCTCCCACACATGGTGGGAGCTTCGGGTTAACGTCAAGCAGCAACTTTGATGCATGGTTAAACAACGACAGCGTTTGCAAATTTGGCACGCAAATTGTGTTCAGTGTGAATGGACAGTTGATTTAAATGAGTCCTGCGCAAATTGCGGGGGGGGGGGGGGGGGGGTACACGCCTGTGCCAAACTGTGGCTAGTGATCCATAAGGATCATCCCTGATCTGTTGCATCCCCAAATAAAATCCTCATCACTAACACTTAACAGCTTTCAAGATGAGTAAGAAGTAATACGTTTGCTCTCTGTTTGCACTAATGTTAGCTTAGCTTAGCATACCTAGAAGATGATCTCTCTTCAGCGTTATCATACTCAGTCACAACATGCTTCCTCTGCAGGTGCTCGTGCATCGCCGTATTGCTGCCATGGAACAAAAGTTCTGCCTTGTAGATATTGCATTGGATGCTTTTCTTATTTTTAATGTTTCCCATACTTTCAAGCCATGCTGGCATGTTGTTGTGGTACTTGAGTCTTCCTATAACTTTATGTGACATCACTACTAACCTGGATAAGCACTATTGCGAAAGTGCAAAGACAATGGCAAACGCGGCATTAGATAGCGCGCACCGTAGATTTGAGATAAATTCAAGAGAAAAAAACCCCAGATGCATCGACTATTACATTCGTCGCCAACTACTTTAGTAGTCAATGTAGTCATGACTAATCAACAAATCGTGGCAACCTATACACATCTGAGTGTGTGACCCCCCCCACACACACACACACACACACACACACATTGGACTCTTCTGTTGGGGAGCAGTGAACTGTGGTCGGGATCCCTTTGGTGATGTAAACCCATAATCCTACTTTTGGCACTGATGTCAAGCAGAGAAGCATAGGTCTCATTTTTAGAGTGTTTGATATGACCTGATTTGAATCCACTTTTCATACTATGTTGAAAGGGTTAACTTTGTCTACACTCCTGAGTCGGTCTGGTATCATCTCCACTGAAAGCTGGTGATACATCCTAAAGCAGACTCCAGCTGCACAGCCTCCTGAGGACACAATTGTATGTTTAAAACTCGTGGTTTGTTTAGAGATCCCGCTTTAAGGACGATTGTGTCATTTTTACCACCTCTAGTGTGAACTGCAGCACTAGAACACCCCTCCTTTCACACTGTTCATGTCATAAACAGCAGTAAACACACAACAACTCATGACTGGCAGCAACACTTAAACAGGCTGTTGTTTTCTCAGCTTTGTAGCTAGGCTGTGGTCATTTTGATAAAAATAAAACATATTCACAAGAATAATGTGTCATGACAGAAAAAATACTGCTTCTGTTCAGTACTAAAGTTCAAATATTGCTTTGGCAGTGTTGTTTAGCTCATGCTGACACTGGGGTCACAGAGATGTTCACGTCAATGGTCAAAGACTGTTTTGGTCTGGAGCGTATGCTTCTTTCCTGTGTTCACGTTAGCCGTCATCCAACAGATGAGGGAGGTTCTCCATGTTTCTGGAGGCTGGTCTCAACAGTGATGACAGCACATCTATAGCTTACTCTTTTTAATTTGTAGGATTAAAGTTTGGGAAAACTTTCTGTGGTCATCAGGAGGAAGCAGGTTGGGCATTTACTGCTTGTCAGTGTCTTATCATCAGTGTGATCTTAAATCATTACAGTGAACAGACTGGATCATATTTATTTGTACAGTCTGTAAAACTGCAGTTTAAACAGTTTTTCCAAACTTAACATTGCTTCTGAGTGTCCTCTCTGACTCCGGTTTATATTTTTTTAGTGCTGTCAATCGATTAAATCACACTTTTGGGTTGTGAATAACCACAATGTTTAAGGAGTTAAATTTTATATGCATATAAATTATATATGCATCTTTCGAACAAAAAAAGAGTCCAGAAAGAAAATGTTTACCTTCATTTTTATTGTCTAAAATGTTTACATTTTTAAAGTGTGAAATCAGAAATGTAATTTGTGTATTTTTTTTTTATGTCAACTGGTCAACTTGGCCAGTGTTTAAAAAAAATCAAATTTCAGCCCCTGTGTGAAGGTATTTTAGTTATTTAAAATATGACAAAAAACAGAGTTTGGTGCTCTGCACTTTCACAGCTGCAGCAGTCTAAACTATAAGAAGAAATTCAGAGAATTTGCTTTTAGTTCCTAGCTTAATCACAGTATGTTGACAAAGTCAGAATTTGTTTTCAAATCTTCTTGGGTTGTGGCCACCACACACTTATCCAAATCAAGCGTGGTGTTGCTGAATTTGCGTTTTGGCTGTGGCTCCCTCTGGCTGTGTGGCTTTGAATGTAACCTGGAAACCCAGGATTCAAGTTCAGTGTTTGTTGTCACTAATGTCAGTGTTACATGAGAAGGATTATCAGAACACAATGACTTTTTTCATTCATTCATTGTTTAAACCCATTTTGTCCCTTTTGGGGGTCACTGGGTTGCTGGAGCCTAACCTGGTCACTCGTGGCCAAAGACAGGATACATCGCGGATAGGACGCCAGACTGTCACAGGGCCACAATCACAACCATACACTCACATTCATAACCTAGGGACAATTTAGAGTAACCAATCAGAAACATGTTTTTGGACAGTGGGAGGAAACTGGAGTCCCCAGAGAAAACCCACGCATGCACGGGGAGAACATGCAGCTCCACACATTGGTGACTCTGTTTCACGTCCCTGAGCTGGGACTTGAACCGGGAACCTTCTTGCTGCTAACCACTGCGCCCCCATGCACAACAACATTTTTGTGAAAATAAAATAAAAACTCATATACTCTTTGGTTAAAAAAAAAAGAATTAAAATAAAATTTATTTTTAAATAACTATTTGATGTTTTATGGGTCTCTTTTCTTTTTCTTTCTATTCAGCAACTTTTTGTTTGTATTTCCTAAACTGTGTTGTTGCTTTGTGGATCAGCACTCCAACATCTCAAAAGCTTCATCTACTGTCATAATTTATATTTAGATGCTGTTGATGAAACAATCCATCAGAATGATGGTTAGATGAACCAGTTATTTTTCAAAGTAAAATGCAAAATCTTGTATAAGCATCAAAAGTAAGAAGAGCATGTTTTCATTTTGAATTAACTGCAGAAACCAAACTGTTTTTATGACTCATCGAAAACTGCAATGCCAATTTCACTGACCAAATTGATATCAAAACATGCTGTTTTGTTGTATTCTGAAAAACCATCCAAATAAAAAAAGGAAACTTAGTAGAAAGAAACAGGAGAGAATATGGTGGAGTTAAAAAGCTAAAAAGAATTTTTGAAGGACGAGGACCTGGATATGAATTAAAAGTTCCACTCCAGTCATCTTTTGATATATTTTCAAAGCATTCCCAGTGTTCTTTTTTAATTATGATGATGCAGATTTTAGCCAAAATAAAAAAAACCCCCAAAAAACTGTGTTTTAACCGACATTAGAAATTCCCTTAAAAATTCACTTCTAAGTTGTGGGTGGGACTGTTGGCGCAGAGTAAGCCTGTGCTGATTTCCCATAATTTTTATGTCTACACCCTCTCCTGCAAGCTTACAGCCCCTCATGTACAGTTTTGATCCAGATTCCAGCTCGATGACAAAAACAAAGACGTGCGTCGATCGATTTGTCTGCAAGTGGATGAATCAGAATGGAGCGGAGCAGAGAGCTTGTGGCCTCCTGATTGTAGATAGTATGTACCAACTACAAGCATTTTCAAATTAGTATCTATAATTATTTAATTCAGGTTGATGATTTGAAAAGACGTTTAAAAAACATTTAGTTGGAAAAGGTTAAAACGTGTTTAATGTGCAGCAATACTTTTTGTATAAAGTTACTGTGAAGTAAATGCGTATTTGATCTCTCACTTATTTTGTAGGATTGCTCACTTATAAAAACTGAGTCATTCCAATGATAGTCATTCTATTGGTAGGTTCATATAAACAATGAAAGATGGAAAATCTCAAAGAAGGAAAATTAAGTGATCCACTTTATAGAATTGATATCAATGTTTTTGCATTGAGGAGTATTTGAACTGGGCTGCATGGTGGCGCAGTGGTTAGCACGCCTCACAGCAAGAAGGTTCCCGGTTCAAGTCTTGGCTGGGGAAATGGAAACAGTGTCACCAATGGGGGACCTTTCTGTGTGGAGTTTGCATGTTTGCATGCGTGGGTTTTCTCCGGGTACTCCGGCTTCCTCCCACCGTCCAAAACATGCTTAATAGGTTACTCTAAATTGTCCCTAGGTGTGGATGTGAGTGTGCATGGGTGTGTGATTGTGGCCCCTGCGACAGACTGGCGACCAGTCCAGGGGTGTCCCCTGCCTTCGCCCATGAGTAGCTGGGTTAGCCGGTGACCCCGAAAGGGATAAAGCGGTTTGGAAAATGAATGAATGAATGAAAGCACAGAGACCAGAAGTTTCTTGTAGTTGATGATCAGGTTTCTGAACATATCAGAAGGAATTCTGGTCCACTCTTCTTTACAGATGACTTCTGAATCATTCAGATTTGGTGGCTGTCACTTAATAACTCTGAGCTTCAGCTCTCTCCTCTTTCTATAGGATTGATGTCCAGAGACTGGCTGGAATTCTCCATGACATTGATCTGCTTCTCCTTCAGCCATGCCTTGGTTGCCTTTGCTGTATGTTTTTGGTCAATATCCTGTTGAAAGACCCGTCCACTACACATTTTAAGTCTTCTGGTTGAGGGAAAGAGATTCTCACCCAGAATCTGATGGTACATGGCTCCACCTATTCTCCCATCCTTATGTTATGGTATCTCTTAGCAGAACCCCCCCCAATATCATAATGTTTCCACCTCCATGCTTGGCACCGGGGACATATGGTGTTCTTGGTGTCATAAGCAGGATTTCTCTTTCTCCTCGAGTTAATGCCAAAGAGCTCCATTTTGGTCTGATCTGAACAACAGCACCTTCTGCCTTCTTAAGCAGGGGGACTTGGTCAGCACTGTATAATGTTAAACCATTGTTGTGTAAAGTTTTGCCAATAGTTTTCTTGGTGACTGTGGTTACAGATGTTTTCAGATCATCAATTCACTCCTGCTGTGTTGTCTTAGGCCCATTTCTCACTGTTCTCATGATCATGGAAACCCCACCAGGTGAGATCTGGCTTGAAGCTCCAGACCTGTTGGTGGATCATAAATGTATGTTATCACTAGATGAGGCTGGGTGTGAAGTCACTCACCTTACTTCCAGCTCTCACAAAATTAAGCCAACTCAGTCGCCATTTTTCCGCATAATGGGCGCCATTTGACAGTCATTGGTCAGAGTCGGTCTGAGTCACGTTTGTAGAGCAACTACAGTTGCCAATCATGAGTGAGCTTGTTGGAAGTCCACACACCATTACTGAGAGCAGGAGAATCTATCAATCGGTCAAGGTGGGGCCAGCGGGCACCACATGCTTTTACTGAGGCATCTGATTGGTTAGTTTATAACTTGAATAACTTGCGATGAAGAAAAAATGGGGGACTTGAAACTATGCGGGGCCACTGGCTTCCTCCACCATACAAAAACATGTTTCACACCAAAAACATTGGCCACTCTAAAACTGACCCTAGGTGTGGATGTGAGTGTGCATGGGTGTGTGATTGTGGCCCCTGTGACAGACTGGCGACTCGTCCAGGGGCGTCCCCTACGTTTGCCAATGAGTGGTTAGGCTCCGGCAGCCCTGCGACCCCCGAAAGGGACAAAACAGGTAAAGAGAATGAATTCTGGATGAAGGAATTATTGGAAATTTAAAACTTAAATCAAAAGAAATATTTAAACCAAACTGCTACCAAAAAAAAAATAATAATAATGTATTTGAAAACTGAATTAAAACTGAGAACTGAAAGCAAAGAGTGAGCCGAAGAAAACCTTTAGATTATAAATAAACATTTTTTTTTATTTAACAGTTTTAAGATCAATTTTTTTTTTCTTTAAATGTACAATTACTTTTTTCACATTTAAAAAAATTCCTTCAAGTTTACAATGTGCATTTTTTATTTTATAACTGTTTTCAAATAAAAAACAAAAAAAACCCTTCAAACTTACAATGTCTTGATTCAAAATTTTCAAAATTTTTCTCAAATTGGCAATCTGGTTTTTCTTTCACTTTTGATCCTTAATTGACCCCATTATGTAATTGCAATTACGGTATAACCCAGTACAACGTTCCTTTTCCACCCACCATCTAGAACAGGGGTCTGCAACCTTTAATGTTAAAAGGAGCCATTTGGTCCAGTTTCTCACTGACAAAAATCCAGCCAGCGCGGAAAAGTCCCTCCCTTACTGTTAAGAAAAATCCAACATCTATTTTGTTGTATTGTGGCCATTAAACCATTCATTTATAAATTTTAGCTTTTAAATGATTAAAACAATTGAATTACCGGTCTAACATTTTAATATTTTTCTATTTTAACCTATTTTCCTTTTGACCTCACCCCATACAAGTTCTTTTCAAAATAAAACGTCCTGTGTCAAAACAATCCTCCTAATGCAACAGATTTACCGGTACTTGGAATAGAAATGCAAGACAGTCAAACATGACATTTTCTATCATTAGCTGCATGTGGCTTCGAAGCCACAGGTTGCAGACCCTTAAAATAGAAATACAGCAATTCCATTGTATGTATACTTAAGGAATCTCAATAAATGCAATTTAATGCAAATGCCAGGTGAATCTTAAATAGGTATTAAATAGGTCTTAATCTTAAGTTCTCTGCGGTTCTAAAGTTAACTTACTAATTGTAACCCCTCAGAAATATTTTCAATTTGAACAAGAAAGTCAATTGTTATTTGTCTTAGGCTACTTTTTTGTGCATGTAATTTGTATATTAATAACATTTGCAGTTTTCAAGGCAGAATAAAAATATTTTGTGACAGAGGCATTTTCTTAACAGCTTAGAGTGAATGTATGTGCCCCTCTGTTAACTCCTCTGTTCTGTGTGGATCATCCTTGGGTTGGTTTACTTTTGCGCTTCAGTCATTTATTGCTCAGGATTTTGGGACTAAACAGGTAGAAGAAAAAGAAGACGGCGCGGACTAAAGATTAATGACTATTGAAGTAGATTACAGCAGAGTCTGAATCATTGCATGGAAATTAGAGTCACTATTCTGCAGAGTGCTAGCCATTGTTTTTTTTTTTTCTTTCTAAAATGTGTTTCTTTAGAAATGCTGGTTGCAGTTTCCATCTTTTCCTGTGTCATTCCTGCCTCCCGCTCAAGCTCTTTGACACCACCCAGTGCTGAGAAGGAAAAGCGTCTGTAAAGAGCTTCCTGCTAAAAGCCCCTGCAGTAGCTTCATGGTTATTCTGCTCCTCTATCTTTCTCTGCATCATGTTTACCTAGCAACAAGCATCACAAGGGGCCGGCAATGCTATTGGTAATTTGAAATCGCAACAGGGACCAATGGCAGGCCTGTTGCCATGGTACAGTGTGGTTGCCGGGTGGAATTTTGCTGCAGGCACGTGAGTGTCAAAGTCTGCTTCCCTCCTTGCCTCTCCTCTGTCTGGCCCTCTGTACTGGGGAGCGTGATTTGGAGAGAGCCAATCATCACATCCTGGAAGGGAAATACGAAACTTTATTTCCATATTCAATAAGGTAGCTTTCATAGGAGAAGGAGCGTGGCCCCCTGCAGTTTTAAATAAAACATTGAGCTTCATTTTAATACAGTGTGGGGTTCTTATTTCCATTGCTTGGCTAAACTAAACTATCTCCATTGTCCAACATTTCAATTCATGAATTAGATAACCATTAAGATAGCATTATTTTTTTTTCTAGATTAAAGATTTAAACTACTATTGCTACAACATTTGTGGTGCAGCAGCAGGGCTCTGTGCTTGCTTGCAGCTGCAAGGACGCTAGCGCAGGGTTGGACAGAGGTCCTGTCTTTCCTCTGTGTGTACTTCTGAAGGCCAGGCTGAAGCCATATGGATGGGAAAGCTACACTAGGAGGAGACTGCAGGAAACCTTCAGGATCCTGGCTTCTTTTCTGAAGCTCTTAGTATTAGCTTCATTCCTATGTCTTATTTCCAATCAGACAGTCTTGCTAATGCAGCAAAAGTCTGTACTGACTGGCTAAACTTCATCTATGACAGGAGCATAGTGAAGTATGGGAGGGTCAGCTTCTCCAGTCCACATGAGCATGTCTGTCTGGACATTTTATTGGTCAAGATTCCAAAAGAAACAGAGCCTTACAGGAAGCTGTCTTGTTGAGGTTCAGAGCGCTGGAGCTAAAGAAAAGAACATTTGTGTCAATAGTACACAAGAAGACCTACAACACAAACAAGCTTTTGATGGTTTTACTTGGCTTCTTGCTAGGCATATTTACACTTTTACTAAGATCAAATGATTGCCTTAAAAATCACTTTCAACTTTGTCATACATGTTAGTCCAGATACACAGAAATGAAAGTTGAGTCATTAAACTGTGTGAATGCTGAGATTGATGTGATATACTCCTACGGCATCGTCTCCTCAAGTTACACATGGAAAGTCAAACTGCACCTGTATGTATGTTGTGTTGTGTACACTTCTTATTAGTCAAAGTGTTGCGATATATTTTTCATATTATTATGCTCCTTTGCTGTTTTGATTAATTAAACACTGCAACACTGTTTTTAGAGTATTGCAGAGAGAGTTCTGACTGCAGCCAAAACAGAAAAAACAAATAAATCTCTGTAAACTTTGCTAATGAAATGCATTTAAAAGTAGTGGTGCCTTCTTCACAGGTCCCAGGTTTGACTGGAACAGCTTAATTATGACTTACCTCTGGAAGACTCCTCCTACATGACCATTCCAGTACAGTTGTAATATTCTGACTCGGGGATGGTTCCATTATGATCTGAGGATTTTGTTTTGTTCTGATACCACAGGAACGCTCCAGCTCTAAAACAACTTCATTATTTTCCAACTCTGGAACGTTCTTGTTTTGTTCCAGCACTTAAAAGTATTTTCCACTGTTCAATTATATTCCAACAGTGGAACGACTTTATTTTCCAGTACTGTTATTCAGACTCTGGGACCGTTCAATTATGGGTTAATAACAAATGGACAGATCTGGAACAAGCTGGTTTGAAATAGCCTGGTATAAAACAGGCTTTTATGAAACTAGCTGAAATGAACAGGCTAAACGTAAATGTGTGCATAAAAAAGCAGATATGGAGCAGGTGAATATAAAGCAGGCTGGCATTAAACAGATTAATAAGATATCCAACAAGATGAAAAAAAATAGTTTAACTTGAGCTGGTATGAAACAGATCAGTATAAAGCAGGCTAGTGTGAACGAGTTTGGTTTAAAACAGGCTGACATCAAACTTTAAAATAGACTGATATGAAACAGGATAGCTCCAGTTCAGGGAGGTGGGAAGAGAACCCCCTCCCAACACACACTTTATGTGTGGTTGATCAGGCTGATCAGTGCCAGCTGACTCATTCCCATCCTCCCCCCCGGTAATGTCAAGTTGCTGCTAGTTAAAGATGAACCCCCGCCCCATATTTGCGGTGCAGATCAGTGATGTCGGTGCGCCAGCGCCAGTTTCCCTTTAAGGACCGTCAATTGGCGCGTGACAGCGCGAGCTGTTCCCAGGCAGCATTGTGCCGGATTTAGACGGGCGCTTGGATAGCAACAGCCTCGGCCGGTTGGTGGGGGGAGTCAGAGCCCCCAGCTGAGAAGCCACTCAGGCCGCCCCCCTCCTCCTTCCCTACCTGACATCTCCAAACTATGTCCGCGTCACTCCCAACTCGAGCCGCTCAGAAAAGAGACTACAGTGAAACGAATCCTGTCACCCCTCCCACAGACCATGACAGCAGCCAATTAGATCCGAGCTCGAGTTTATGTACCCAATAGGGGCGCAGTTGCCTTGGCGCTGGGTAGCAACAGCGCTATGGCAGCATGAGTGAGGGCAGAGGCTGCAAGAAGGCGAGGGCGCCCCGCAGAAAACAATATTTGTGAAGCACCACAACAACAAAAAACCATTTATTCAAGCTGCTTATTTTATTTAAAAAAATGCTCCCTGTATATGCCGGTGGATTCGTTTCCAGTATATTTATCCCGCTGTTACTATAAATGGACAGGACGGGAGAGGTCTGCTTGGAACAGACCACTGCGTCTTAGGGGAAGGGAGCTATGCTATCACTCAGCTCACTTTTGTGGGCTGCCTGCAATGAAGCCGCTCTTTATACAGGCGGGGACTTCCAGTTTTTTTTTTCTTTTAAATGTTGTTTTTATGGCGCATGTTTTGGTCGTAGCAGTACAATAAGTTGTTCTGGTCGAAACACCCCTGTACCATGTCTGTTGGTACGGTCCGTGTGCAGTGTGAAAGAGCAGAATAGATTTTTGTGCGGATACGCACTGAGCGAGAGCGACGACAACATGGCTTACTTTAACCCCGCGAGGATTGTTGCCGTGATTGAGTAAAACAAAGCTTCCAGACCGGACCGAAGCAGCTGGGGGGTGCGTGAGGAGCTGAGGATCCTCTCCTATTCAGGGACTTTGGATTTGCTGTCATTTACTTACCTGCTTGTGTGGAAACGCGTCAGGGCTTATCCATGACCCCGGTATTCGGAGGAGCACCCTATTTACACGTTGGAACCCGAGCAAGCCTCCCTCACGACCTTTACCCGGCTTTATTTCCAACACATCGCTTTTTACTGTCAGTATTCCGGTCTCGCTTTGACGGAGGAAAGTCCGTCTGAAACTTTCTGCATTTGCAGCAACAATTTGCATTGAGTGGCGTATGCACGTCTTTTGGAGATATCGGTGACCTCATCACACCGTCCCACGCTGGCGCGTGGGCACCGGAGCGGGGTAACAAGTCCGCTGACCCCGCTGTGCTGTGGATAAGCTCGGCATTTCTGTGACCAGAGTAACATTCAGAAACACTCAGTAACTGGAGTTATTTTTAGTGGAGGAATGGGGTAAAGGCGGACAGAAATCTCACACCCCCCCCCCCCCCCCCCCCCCCTTTACACCGCAGCATGCTAGCCGAGGCCGGCTAGCACAGACCCGAGATAGCACCCTGACCATGTAGCCTTAACACGCTTGGAATACCGGCAGTTCTGTGTTCCACTGGACAAGGCTACCGTCAGTTCAATTCTGGATTAGGACTAAGGTATGGGTGAAGACTGGGAAGTGTGCTCCGGGATGGCCAGCCTCTAACTGAGTGAACATATCAGAAACTGTATCTATGCCCTCTGCTCACACACACATTTTGCTTCAGGGCTTGGTGGAAAACAGAAGAGTAGAGAGAAGAGCTCCAGCCCTTAAGATGCAGCAGAGGCCCCAAACCACAGCTGACAGAGAACCACACACTCTCTAAACACATTAACATCCTCCCAGCTCAAAAACACAATATATATATATATGTATATATATATATAAAGTGAGAGGTGTATTTCTAAAATGTAAGCCCGGCTCAGCCAGATTAATTTTTTCTACATGTACCTCAGAATTGTGCTGCCTGTAACCAGCCACTGCCTTAGATGTCACAGAAGAGTTGAGGGGAAAACGAACAGACAAGAAGGTGCCTTGTGATAAGTTCTTCTGTTCACCCCCCCCCCTTTGATGAGTTGGATGTAAAGTGCTGTTGTAAACTCTGGGATTAAAGCACGCTCCCCCCTTGTCAGAGCTGTGTGATGGACAGTGTTTCCCTTTTGGAGTAAATATTGGAGTGGTTCCATGGTGGTCACGTCATCATCCGTGGAGGACAAGACTGTGCCGTCCTGCAGGATGGTCCAGTCGGAGCCGTGGATCGCCCCAGCTTTGCTTCGTAAGAACAAGAGTTAGTACATCTACTCTAATGTGTGTTCTGCCTGCTGTGTCAGACTTTCTTGTAGGGTAGTCTCTCTCTACCCCCCAATTTTATTAATTGTGTTTTAGACCAGTGTTATCCAAATTTGATTCCCATGGCAAACTGTGCAAGTCACACAGAGTCACACAGATCACGGCGTTTCAGAAAAAAGACAGTTGGTGTGGTACTATGTTCTTTTTAAAAAAAATTATTTTAGTATTGTTCATGCGCAGCAGAAGTGTTTTATCTCTTTGTAAACACCACATAATGTGGATGGGTATGAGTTGTGTGTCATTAAAAGCAAAGCTGCTTTCCTCTTGTTAGAAGATACATGGCTGAACAAATATTTTGGGGAATACAGTTTTCCTTCGTTTATGATCTAAAATTAACTTGCGATAGGTAAAATTCATGAAGTAGTCCACTTTATTTTTTACTGGAATTCCAAATGTTTAAAAGCGGTAAAACTCCTCACTACACACTTTCTGCACTTCCCTCAGACAAAATGAATGTTTTCACTCTTATCTCTTGTTTAAATACTCAAAGTTCAAACAAACCTTTACAGCATAGATTCAGGATTATAAAATGAAAATGATAATATGCTCACAATCGAACATGTTTGTAAATTTGAAAAACTGAACACATTCTATATAGGAGACATGGCACATAAGAGATTGATTGACAACGGTCTACAACCAACCAGGACATAGAACACACTGCAAAAATAACATTAAATTGTACTACAAAAAAATCAGCAAAACAGAAAGACTGTTAAACTGCAATGTATTTAGGGACCACTGTACTTTTGTGTTATCTGTCTGAAATTAGGTAGGTGGTCATGGTGGTGTCTGATGGTGAACTTGCTCTCTCTTCCATGTACACTTCAACTTCTGCGGCCTTCAGAAAATGTTCTGCTAGTTGAGTCTTTTAATGTAATAGTTAGATATGTTAATGAAAGAATAATTTTCTGTGTATCTTAACTATTGATGTATTTCCACAGTGGACCTGTGGCAGTGTTTGACACCCCAGGGCTTGGTTTCTCCAATCATATCCTACAATCCCGAGTGTAGAAAAAGCTCTTGCAACATCTGCTATCTGGGCTGATGTGAGTGCAGCTGCACTGCTAAGACCAAGATTACCCTGAGATTATTCCACAGAAGACTTCCTTTAAAGAAATATTTTGAGGAAGAGAATAATTATGAATATAAAGTGGGGTAAGGAATTTCTCAATCTGTAGGTGATACCTACAGCCATGTATGATAGATGGATGAGCCTATTGGCCATATTGTCTGTGTCTGGGAATAACAAAAAGTTATTTTAAAACATGGTTTAAAATTTCTGCATTTTAATTTTTACTTTTGCCCCTGAATGTCTGCGAGAATGCTGGCCTGAAAACTTTCTGCACTCTTGCCCTCATCAGCCTCTTTTGGGTTGCTTTTAATTCAATTCAATTTTATTTATATCCCCCAATATCACAACCATAGCCATCTCAATGGGCTCCACACCAGTATTTATGCAAAGAACATAAAGTCAGTAATAACATACAAACAATCACTGGTTGCTAAACTAAACAGACTAAACTTAACTGGCTTCCCTGCCCTTAGACCCTCCTTCTCAGGTTTATTGTTGACACATTTAACACATTTTGTCAATATCATGAGTTATACTACTTCTGGTTGTACTAGACTATATTGACAGCCATTGAGTTAAATCCAGTTACGTCTTTTTTTGTTTACTGTGTTTTTTTTTTAATTAAAAACCGTTAGTTGCAAAGTGCTGAACCTTTGCAAACCAATGACATTATCCAACATAACTATTATCCAACACAATTTCATGTTGCATTTCAGACTGTCTTATTGAAACTGGACATGGTAAAAGACAATACTCTTCTGAGCAAACAGAAGCTCTATATTTTATGTTACTATCAGTACAGTTCAAAATAAAACTTCATGTCCTTTCATTGTTTCATGCTCTAATTTAAATTTAGACAGTGGATTTGTGCTGCTGCAGTTGCAAAAGTAGAAAAATACTTGATCATGTGTCCAATTAAAAGCTGTTAGATGGGAGTGAAAAAAAACATGGTGGAGGCAGTCATAAACCAGTTTGCTATAAAGGAAAACCGCGGTGGCACACCCACTGCACCCAGCTTCTTCACAACTGTCAGTACAGTAGCACTATACATTTGTCGTTAATGTAGCGCAACTGATTTTTTTTTTCTGCATCTGTGTTCATGTGTTCTAGCCGTGTGTCCTTATGAGTTCCTCACATGGACTTCAGGGGGGGGTCTGGCTGGCTCTGATGCTGTGTTGTGGGGTCACTAAGCTTACATGGTTTCCCTCAAAGTCTTGGAGCACCATCTTGCACTTGCTATTGTGGTGTCCAGTATTTCCGTGTTGCTGCAGAGCTCATGGTGTCTGCAGCCTCGTCTGGACTTTGAACTGGGCCATCTTGATGATACCTGCAGTTCTTGTATTCCCCCCACACTCTTATTTGTTGGTGTTTTTCTGATTTTCCAATTTGACCACAGGGTTTTCTTATTTGATGGTGGAGGTGTTCTAGGGATTCACTGACATCTGTCTGTGTTCCAATGTCATAAGTCCAATTTAGGAGATGTTCTTCTGTTAAATTGCCTCCTGGTTGCTCAGATTAACTGTGATTCACCTCTGGGCTGATGATGAGTTTAAGAGAAGATTGTGTGATCTGCTGCTTCTTGTTCATGTGCACTTTCTGATAACAGTAGGTTCAGGTAGGTAGCAGCTCAGGTTCCTGCCAGATCCATTGAAACTGTCGCATGTCTTCAGCCCTCAATTAAACACCTGAGGTGGAGTCACAATCTGCTCCATGTATTTGTGGAAACTTTTGGGATGTGTCCAGCAGTAGTATTGTTACTGTTCAAGTTCTGTGTTGGAGCTGTTCTTTTAACAGGGAACATAAAGATGTGTGTTTGGTTCCACTGTGCACACAGCTGCTGGATCAGATGTTGGTGTGGAGCCTTGTACTTGTAAGGCCAGAATAGAACACAGGCTTGTTGTCAAAGAATCATATCACTGCTTTTACTTGTGCTTGTGAGAGGTGGGTTCATGTATAATAAATAGCAGGTCTCTAAAGGGTGAGTTGGTTAGCTGCTTCCAGCTGATCCATACTGGTGCTCGCTAGGAAACTTTTCTACAGGTGTGGTCTGTGACAGAATGCTGCAGCGTACATGTAGATTGAAGGGGTAAATAACTAATTCATGTGTAGACTGAGGTGCATGCCGCTCAAAAGCATCCTGAAGCCCGTCTTTGAGGGTGTGGATATTCTCTGTCACCTATAGATCTGTTGCGGTCACATGACTGAAACCTGGTTGGAATGTAAACAGATGTCATCTTGTTGGTCAAATTAACTGCAGAATGCTGTACATTCAATGTACACAATATATCTATTTTTTGCCACAGACTTCACAGCACATTTTAAAAATGAACAAGATGGCCACTGGCCACTTTATTAGGCACACCTGCCTAACACACAAATTTCTAATCAGCCAATGATTGAGTAGCAACTCAATGCTTTTAGGCATGTAGACATGGCTAAGATTATCTGGTGCAGTTCAGAGCATCAGAATGTGGAGGAAAGGTGATTGAAGTGACTTTGAACGATGCTGAGGCTACAATTCAGACAAGCTCACCAAAACTGGACAGTAGAAGAGTGGAAAAACATGAGTCTCCATTTCTGCTGCCACATTCTGATAGTAGGATCAGTATTTGCCATCAACTACATGAAAGCATGGGCTATGTCAAAATTCCCTCCCTAACTACTAAAAAATATATATCGTGGGACTATCTAGTGCCCTGGATTTTAAAAACAATTCAGACGCATGTTCTCTGCTTTTTTCTTCAATGACGAATATGATGTCACTGATTTTGCAAGTGATCAATACGAGCATGTTACAACAACTATTTATGAATCCTCTTCGTTCTGATTATGAAAATGTTGATGCTTTGTTGAAAAAAAAAAAGGAAATTAGATTTTTTTCTGCAAAAAATTAATCAAACGCAATGCAGTCTATTTTCCCCAATCTCGTGAGCATCTATGCAAACTGGGTTTTTTTTTGCAGAGAATTCTGGGAAATTTCTAGGGCACTTGATTCAGACAACACTACAAAATGGCAAACACCATATGGTGCTCTATGTAGTGAGTGGTGAAGGAACTCGGACACAAACATGGATCCATCCTGCTTTGTATCAACAGTTCAGGCTGGTGGTGGTGGTGTAATGGTATGGGAGATATTTTCATGGTACACTTTGGGCCCCTTAGTACCAATGGATCATGGTTACAATGCTACAACCTACCTGAGTATTGTTCCTGACCATGTCCATCCCTTTATGACCACAGTGTCCCATCTTCTGATGCTACTTCCAGCAGGATAACACACCATGTCATAAAGCTGGAATCATGTCAGACTGGTTTCTTGAACATGACCATGACAATGGCCTCCACAGTCACTAGACCTCAATCCAATAGAACACCTTTGGGATGTGGTGAAACAGGAGATTGACATGATGAATGTGCAGCTGACTAATCTGCAGCAACTGTGTGATGCTGTCATGTCAGTATAGACCAAACTCTGAGGAATGTTTCAAAGTAATTTATAAATTACTATTATACTATATAAATTAATTTATAAATGGTCTGAACACATTTATAATCCCATCTAACTGACGAGCCAACTCGTCTAACTCAAATTCAAACATGCTGAGAAAACGAGGTCAGGTTTACGGGGGGGTTTGACAGAAAATAAACTATTTTCTTAATTCTGCCTCCAGGTGATTAAATGTCATAAAAAACAGCCTGGACATTTTAAAGTTTTGGATTACTGTCGTATCAATAACAGTAAAGATTCAGTTCTGTCCAGTATTTCCTTACAAGGGAAATTAGTGAGGGGTTCAGCACAACCCTGGTTCTGTTGCAAAGATGCTGCTAATACACCGTGGATTAAATTCTTTAATGTTTACAAAATACCAGTTTTTTTTATGAATTTCCTATTTTTTTTATTTATACAATATCCACCACGTCTTGGGGCTTGTTTAGCTGGTGTACAGACGGTAAAGAATGAGCCTTAAATACTAGGGCTGGATTGATCAAATCGATTAATCGATATGATTCAATCTAAGCTTAATAGATCAATAATCAATCCATAAAAGTAGAGCTCAATCTAACACATAAAGCTAAAGTCTGCTAGTTTGATGCTATAGTATAATGGCTCAGGTGAATCGAATTGAATCCATTCTGGAAAATATTGTCGATACCCAGCCCTATTTATAAAAGAAATTCACCAAAAGGAGGGTCAACGTTACGTAAATAGTTACTTGCTATGTGGTGACTAACCATCTATCTTTGATTCATCAAAGACCATAAGATGCTTGCAACTGGTGAGTGTTAATTTCAGACCCTGGTTATGATCTTTATATGCCATACAACTCCTAGGTAATATGTAGCACTAAACACTTGCACACTTTTTTGAGCTAGAAATAAATGTGTGTGTCAGAAAAATATATTCACATACTCTGGATTTGCCTGAAAAGTTGGTGTCTCTTCACCATGTGGATCAAATGTGACATCACATGCAAGTGGACCATAGAATTCTGACTAGCAGAAATAAAGCCTAAAGTGGGTTAACCATTTTAAGTAGAACTGACTCCACCTACCTCGACAACTTTCTGAAATGAGTGATTGGATGAGCCAAAGTAAACTGAAAGCTCTGTTAAGTCAATCCATCTGCCAACCATGCTCCTAATAATGCACAAATTTGAGCTTTACTAAAATAAAAGTGGGAGATCTTTTTCATACACACAACTGTCAATAAAAGAAGGCTATGAATAGAAACAATAACCTTAAAAAAAGTTGTTAACATCATGCTTGGTGTAAAATCAAATTTTCTAACATAATGGTATGGGAGTCAAAACAAAAATGCTCCCTTTTGGTCATTTGACAAACTGCTAGATTTGTAACTTTAATGTCTGCTTCAAATTTGGGAACCGAAGGTGGGGGCTTGGTCACACCCCAACAGGAGCTATAGGAGAAGACGGTTTCTGAGATATCTCCTTCAGCTAAGGAATGAAACGTTCTAAAAGGCCTTTATTTTGAAAACAGCTTTTTATTTAGAGAACTGTTATCTCACGCACTTTTGATCCACTGGACTCTTATCAGATGAAAAAAAAACCTTCCAGGGTTACAGGAAAAACAGCCTGGATTTCCAGTAGGGCTCTTCAAAATAAAAGCCTATTAGCTAAATTGTATGTAGTTGGACAGGTAACAGGTTTGAGGCTGTTGAAGTCTGGTTGGATGTCAGTGAAGGTCATGCTTTAGAGTGTCATGACACTCCTCTCCACCAAGCTGACACACTGCCCGAGGTTCACGTGTCTGTTAACCAAATTCAGGATTTCTGATTGAGACAGTGCAGATGATTGGACAAAGCACGGCTTCCTGAAATGATTGGATAAGACATCTCGGGTTGTTGTAGTTTTTGGATAGTGCAGAGCACCTTTCTGAAATAATTAGACGATGAAGCATGGGTTTTTAAAATGGCTCAGCAGTATAGTGCAGGTTTTTGAAGTTATTCAAAGAGGGAGCTGGAGTTTTCTGAAATGTTTAGATAGTACAGCGTGGGTGTTTAAAATATTTAGAGGATGTAGTTTATGTTTTTTTAAAGGATTGGGAGATGAAACAGGTTTCTGAAATGGTTGGTTTTTACAATAATTGAAGAATGACTTCTTTCTGAGATGTTAGGACTAAAAAGTGCTGGTTTTTGAGGTGATAGGACAACACGACAACATCTTTTGAAATCATTAGATGATTCTGTGCAGAATTGTGCTCAGTTCTGTTTAGGATTCAGATGTACCTCTTAAAAAAATGCTGCCTGCTAACTTCCTTAGTTTTGCATGTATTATTCACAAACTGCATCATGTTTAATTACTGATGTTTCGTCATGACTCACTGTTTACAGTCATGATGAGTTGGTCCTCGTGGTTGAATATGACGTTAGCTTATAAGTTTGCCAAAAGGATGAGATCACGAAGCCTCTGACCCAGCTTTGACACTAGCCTGTTTGACACTAGGCCCATTTCTCCTTACACGGTCACTTTTCACTGCCCACTGGCTGTATGTGAGTGTCCCTGCTCCTTCATAGATATTTGGCTGCATTTTTACAGGAAAGTGTAGTCTCCAGGTCTAAACTCGGATCAGTCAGTGGTCAGAACAGGTGTGTCTTGTGAGGCAGGTTTTGGGTCTGTGATCATTGTTCACTTTTACTTACATGGCTTAGCATAGCAGTAAACACCTATCAAGATTATAACTGCATATCCAGCTCTTTTAAGGCAATGGTTCCAGACAGGATGGACAGCTATGGTGTGAGTGTGTTAATCAGGTCATGCCTGGTTCCTTCAACCTCTTACTGAAAGTAAACAAAATGTCGCCTCAAACTTTCCGGAGCTGATGCCTGCTCAGCCATTACTTTTCAGACTGTTTTGTGTTTGGCGAGTGTTTCCTGCTTGGTGCCCTCTCCAGGATCATTTCATCCTTCAGTGTCCCTGATGGATGTGGAAAAGTGTGTCAGTGTCACTGATGATATCCACATCGAGTCTCCAGCTCTGTTTTTGTTCTTGCAGATGCTTCATTCGTGGGTCATTTGTGAGTTTGTATTCCTCAAAAACATAGCAGAACTTTGCCATCAGCGTATGGATGCTCGCTGTGTGCAGGAAAGGGAGGAGCTGCAACGTCTGCGCAGCAGTCTGACTGAAATCTTGATTGAACAATTGATGAAAGGATGAATGAAGTAGTGAAAAACAGACGAGTGAGAGGTTGGAGTTGCTAGGGGAGAGGATGTATGCTTGCTTCTAGTGTAGGCAAAGGCAGGGCAGAATGGAGGAACGAGCATTAATGAGTGAAGCACCCGTTGCTGAGACAGCAGCCGGTTTATTTATAGAGTAATGGCCACTCAACCCTTAGATACCACCGACCAATCAGCTGACAGGAAGAAGGGGGAGGAACCTATGGCAGCACAGGCTGGGAAGTGCCAGATTAAGGAAGTGCTGTGCGAGCCTCTCAACCTCTTAAAGGGCCAGTGCAGATTTCTGAGATGATGGCAGAAGCTAGGAGACATCCAAACTGAATCTCTGCTGCCAGCTGAGAAGTGATGATGGAGGACTGGATGGTTTTCTGCACTGAGGACCTCCAGCTCTGTTGGACATGTGCCTCTATGCTCACATAGAGCTCCACAGATCTGCTGGGTTGCTCCTTCACTCAGAACCTGCAGAGGATGTTCTTCCAGGTCAGGCTCTGTTCAGAGAATGAGCACCACCCTCCAAGCATGTTTTAGTCAGAGGTTACACTCTGATGATGAGTAGGAGAACATATACGTATCAAATGTACTGTGGAATTGTAAGAGAAAAGACTCATTAAAATCCAGTTCATTGCTAAGATTCAAGGGGACTGTATTCATTTGCCATGTTTTCACATTATGGACACCACCATGTTGGAACCAGAAACCAGTAAGCAGAGATTGGTCTAAGTTGGTCTGAGTCCTCGTTTCCATGGCATCCACTCTTTTCAATCAGGAGTGATTTTGAAAGTTCACACACCCACTACTTGAAAACGGGTTACACAAAATCTGTCAAATGCTTGGAACGTGGGGACCAGCAGGCACCACATGCTTTTATTGATGTATGTGATTGGTCAGTTTGTATGTAACTTGAATAATTTTCACTACTAATAAAGTATCATGAAAAACAATGAAGATAATCAATAACACTTTAAAAAAGGCAGAGCAATAATGGTTATTCTAACAAATAGGATTGAGTAATAGCTTTTTATGTCTAAATAGAAGTCTATGTGATTTTGGCTTTTTGGAACCAGCAGGCACTGCTGAACAGCAAAAACCTCAGCAGAAAAGTTTGTCTGAGCACCTGCAGCTGATGGTGCATCACAGCCTCTTCCTCTGTTCTCCTGTCTGCTGTTCCATCTATGACTCAGGTCACATGACCTGTCAGCAGGTGTGTCAGCTGTCTCCATGAGAGTTTGAGTCTGGATGATCTGCTGATATGTGATGCCCCCTGCAGGACAAAATATGGAGCTGCACAGAGAACAGGTAGCTGGCTTCACATGCAAACTGTAGAGGGAAAAAAGGAAGAGAGGAGCATCTGCCCATTATGAGCTGAGGTCCAGGCTCAGGCAAGGCTCTGATTGACAGTAAGTCACATTGGAGATTGATGCACAAACCAGGAACTGTCAGTGAAGCTAGAGCAGATGCTCCTTTTTCTGCTTTGACTTCCCACAGATATTTGACAATTTCTCTAATCTTCTCTGTTTCCACAAACCCTAAACTTGACCAATACATGTAGAAAAGTCTTCCATTTAAATAAATAAAAAGACAATGCTAAAAGTATTAGTAAAAAATGTCTGTGTATGTTTTAATGATTGTTACAAACAATCTCATCCATCTATCAATTTCATTATTTCACATAACCTTTGGTGCACTTATTCTATCTATATTTATTTAGGTATTTATTTAAAATAGCTTTTCACATACAGGAAAATGAGGTCAATATCTGCATATCGTATAGAAGATATGTTTTCCCCGATTGGTAATTTTGCAACTTTGTAATTTTGTAGCTTTTTTTTTATAAATAACACAGCCAAAATAATCCAAATTCTTCATAATTTTTCAATCTTTTCCAATTTCACAATAACAAATAAACAGAACAGGGTCAGAAGTAGAGATCTGTTATGTATGGGGTGTTACTTCTTTCCAATAGAATAAACTGGTTTTGCACATTCAAAACACTATTCTTATCAAGCTTGTACATTTTTAGAAGTATTCAGCTAAATATTAACCTTTGTCATAAAAAAATAAAAGACCCACATCAATGAAAATTATGTTTTGGTGTTTTTACCATGTTCTTGTGGCATTTTCTGGTGATGGAGGACATATACAGTCATTTGAAAAGAATTAGGAAAACCTAATGTTATACACACATTTGGATACATAAACATTTAATATCAATTTGAACATCACCGAGCAATCCAAGTGGTAAAACCTGACATAAAAATAGTTTTAGCCTATTTAAAACTTTCCATGAAATGGGATTTCAAAAGAATGTAATTTCTTGGTTTGTTTAAGTTCAGACACTTCACATTTAAGGGATTGGTAGATCCCACAAAAAAGTGTCTCAATGGCACAACTTCAGTCAATGGAGCAAACAGGAGGCAGGAGGTCTAAACTTTGACCTTCGTTAAAACAAATTTTTGTTCAGATAGATTTTTCTATTAGTGGAATAATAGTTATATTTTCGTTCGATTTTTATTTAATCACTTTCTTGTTTAGAAATGTTTTAAAATAAGATTGGACATTGATATATGAATTTTTTTTAAGACAGAGTTGATTATTTATTGAGGGTGTCCTAATTTCTTCGAGTATAAAGAAAATTAAGGGTTAAATTTTATTTCTTATTCAAATTTGTTTGAATCAGGAGCAGATGACTAAGCGCTGTTTGTGTGCAGCAACTACAAGCTCTTTCAAACTACAATCACCAGGCCTGAAGCTCCCTGCTTGCTCTCCTCCATTCTGATGCATCCACTTGCAGACTAATAGATCCATGAACGTCTTCATTTTTCTCATCTAAGCTGGAATCTGGATTAAAACTGTACGGCTGGATAGGTCTGATATTGCTCACCATTTTTGTTGCACCGCTAATTTTGACTTAGGTGATGTGCTGTAAGATAGTGGCAGAAACTGTAAGCAGACAAATGACAGAAAGTAAAGGACCAACAGTCCCACCCACGACTTAAAAAGGGAATATCTGATGAAAAACTGCCACTTTACACAAACTATCTCCTAGAAAACAAAAGCGTTTTTTTGGGGAGGGTAAAAATGGCATAATCATAATTAAAAGACCGTTGGGAACCCTTTTACAGTAGATCAAAAGATGATTTAAGGGAGACTTTAACAACTTGCCTCGGGCAGAGTGATCTGGTTGTTTTGTATATACATTGATTCATCATTTAAGTTGGATAATTGTTACACCCCTACTGTAATTAATATGCCTGTTTGCATATATCTGCTAAACTGAGATAATTAACTCTTCCCCCAATTAGGACATTATCTCATGCAGGCCTTCTTTATCATGCAAAATGTACAGCTATAGGATGATCGATCACAAACTTCAAGATTGCAAGACTTCACAAATTTGTTTCATGTTATCTGTTTAAGGCCAAATAATATTATATATATATATATATATATATATATATATATATATATAGTAAAAATGTTAAATCCATGACATTTGCATTAAACTTTTTGCTGATAATTATGTTTGCAGCTGCCTGTCTCCATCAGTCTATATTAACATGTGCTCCATGTAACAGGGTGGGCAATGCATGTGTATAGAGATGTCAACGTAGCATTTTGAAATCCCTGTTAAAGAAATGAATGTTTTTTCCCCCTGAGTTTGCTACATGCTCTGTAGTGGAATTGATCTGTTATAACAATTTTTTTAACATAGTTTCGAGATGACAGGATCACTTCTACTTTAGGCAGTACAAGAACCGCCAGCAGTGGGAGTAACACACAATCCAGTTGAAATACCTAATCCAAAGTTTGTGTCAGATGTGTTTAGTTTGACTGAAAATGAGATAGTTCTTGGCAAGATTTTGAGTTTTTACAGTGAATTGTTGTTCTGCTTCCATAAAGCTAAAGATGTCTTCAGTTGCATTTAAGGATGGCTCTATCTCATGGTAGATATGCTCTTCTTCATCATGAGTTGAGGGACATGATTCTGAACTGGTCTCAGTTATGCATAGATGATGTGCTGTGAAACAGCAGGTTTCCTCTTTGGTATCCAGAGCTTCCTGTTGATGTCTTCATGGGGCAAAAGTCCAGCTTGAGGCTGCATTTACATGAAGTATTTCTATGTTCAATACAAAGATGTAACATATTGCTGACAGGGCCTTCAAGAAGCTTTATAGCCAAGTCCAGCTCCTTTTCACAGGACCCATGCCCTTACAGCCACTGATTGGTTGGACCCATTTGACCCTGGTGATCTGGGGGAGTGGTTGAAAGATCAGGACAATGACTCTGCAGGAGCAGAGAAGAGTGGAGATGAACTTTCCAGACCAAATTGTTCTGAGCATATATATATAATACTGCTCTGTTCTTCTGTGTATGTTTGTGTGTCCATCTCTTCTATGACTCCTAACTATGATGAATTATACAAACTCATATGCTCTCTCTCTCTCTCTCTGCCCCCCCCAGGTGTAAGCAGCTCAGGATGCCCACCCACCTCCTCCTCCTCCTCCTCCTCCTCCTCCTCCTCCTCCACTGCCCAGGGCTTCTCCCTCGCTGAGCCAGCCATGACCAGCCAGCACACTCATACTCACCCCTCCTTCAGCTCCATCCACTCCATGGCCGAGCAGCAGCAGGTAACTGGGGGGGACCACAGCTACCATGTAATGCTCTTCAGGATCCCTCCTCCTTAAAACTGAAAGTTTCCTCACAGGAGAATGGGACCCTCAGTCTGGTTTTTGTTGTGGGAGGGCAGCTTCAGAACGCTACATACACACCGGGCATGTGATGCACGTTCAAGAACGCTAAACGCGGCTTCTTTCACTTTTAGCATACGGTGTTTACACTGGACTGTCACTACCTGACACTAGTGCACGTATTCACAGTTGGAAGAGGTTTGGTACGAAATGTTAAAGCGTTGCAAATCTAATGAGTCTTGCTCCAGGCTGTTTCTTTCACAGCTCTATTTTTGTTATATGAAAGACTTGGAGTCGTAGAATTCCTGCCGGGAACAAACCACAATTATTAATTTCTCCTCTACAATCAATTTTCAAACAGTTGGTACTTCTGTTTTTTGAAAAGGACGCCATCCAAATGTCACTACTTAATCTGAGTCCCTGATTGGTGTGTTCATTTGCTGCACATTGTTTTACAGAAAGCCTGAAAACGATCTTAAAAATGTGCTCAGTAAGTCATGATCATTTACAGAATGCCTTTATATTCACTTTTACTTTTAACTGTGAAGCTTTGTATCTCGGTAATATATCAACAAATAGACTGGACTCAAAGAACAAGAAACTTCTTTAAATTCTACTGGCAGGAAGTAAAAAGACTCTAACAGGGTGATGGTCCAACCACCAACAACTGAGGACTAGATAAACAATGAACAAGAATTTTATGCCATGAAAAAAAATCCCTTTTCTCTGAAAATCCAGATGGATACCTTTTATAGGGTATGGTCCAAGTAGACAGACGTGGAGCACTGCTGATATTATGTAGAACAACACTGGTTCTCACCGACGATTGTGATCTGATCGATGAGTCTATGTGAGTAATAAAGAAGATGGAAGTCATTTGTCTACCCCGCCTCCCGCAATGAAGCTCTGATGTTCTTGTAAAAATAAGTAAAAAATGGAAAAGCAACATTTTGTGTTGAATAAGGAGATAGATCAGGAGATAGAGTCCGTCACAGGTGCAGTTAAAATGTCTCGTGCGTCTGCTGCCCCACCCATCCCACTCCATTAGGCTAAGACTAACTATGGTTTAGTCTTAGCACAAACATGTCACAAAAAGATGACTGTGAAGGAAGAAACCTCTCACCCCGAGTGAAGCAGGTTACTGTGTCTCTGGATATGGGCGGGGCCATCAGACTGTGTGTGCTGCTGCTCTGACACTTGGTTAATGCTTTTGTCTGTAGGTGCTGTCTGACATGACCATACTTCAGAGGAGGATCCCCCCTAGTTTTAGAGACCCCGCCAGCGCCCCCTTGAGGAAGCTCTCTGTAGACCTCATCAAAACTTACAAGCACATCAATGAGGTACGCTGCACCTTGTTCACGCAGGTTTATTGTGGGAGATGCCTTAAAGCTATTTCATGCTGTGGATCCTTACCTCACCTGTTCCTCCCCCCAGGTGTACTATACCAAGAAGAAGCGGCGGGCACAGCAGGTTCCTCCTGAAGACAGCAGCACGAAGAAGGAGAGGAAAGTTTACAATGATGGCTACGATGACGACAACTATGATTACATTGTAAAGAACGGAGAGAAGTGGCTGGACCGCTATGAGATTGACTCTCTAATTGGGAAGGGCTCTTTTGGACAGGTAAGGCTGCTGCTGGAGCTCACCCAAATGCTTCTGACATGTCTACAGAACTCAGATGAGGGCGGTATACAGATGTCTGACCCTGTCTGAACCTGTAGGACCCATCGCTGCACTATTTCTGACATCCTCAGAAACAGTGCAGCGTCCTTCAGAGAGACAGCAGACGGTTCTTAGGAGCTGATTCAGGTGGTCAGTCGCAGTCTCTGTGTGCAGAAGGAACTGGTGTGTGCTGGAGGTCACTGCATGGAAATAAAGCCAAGGATTGTTTTTGTTTTTTGAATCACGTGATGTTCTGAAATGTCTGCAGGTGGTGAAGGCCTACGACCACCATGAGCAGGAGTGGGTTGCCATCAAGATCATCAAGAACAAGAAAGCCTTCCTGAATCAGGCTCAGATTGAGCTGCGTCTGCTGGAGCTCATGAATAAGCATGACACGGAGATGAAGTATTACATCGGTAAGAGCTCTCCTTCATGCTTGTGGACATCTGGCTGAATGACTTAGAATAACATTTAGAACTGGGTCAAAACTTATGGGTAGAGTTCAGTTTACCAAGCTGATCAGGGCAGCTTGATTTTCTTCATGTAGTGAATGATCCTACATGCCAAAGGGCATCAAATAGCCTTTTCTGCACATTACAAAGTTCTGAAGGAAGAAACATCAGAAAAACACTAAATATGCAGCAAGAAAATACAAACAAAAGGGCATCCTCCACAGTACACCACGGGGGACGCGATCAAACGCCTTCTCCAAATCCACAAAACACAAATGGACTGGATGAGTGAACTCCCACAAACCCTAAAGAGGGTGTGGAGCTGGTTCACAGTTCCTTGACCAGGATGGAAACCGCACTGTTGTTCCTGGATCTGAGGTTCCACTATCAGCTGGACTCCCCTCTCCAGTACCCTAGCATAGACTCTTCCAGGGAGGCTGAGGAGTGTGATTCCCCGGTTGTTGGAACACACCTTCTGGTCCCCGTTCTTGAAAAGGGGAACCACCTCCCCTGTAGAGTAGAGTTCTCAACTGCTATACAATGCTGCAGAGAGTCAGCCAAGACACTCCTACAGCATCCAGAGGCTCCAGTCATCGGAGGCACTCAGGGCCGACCTTACCCGCTCTCCAGAGCCTTTGGCACATTAAGCTGGTGCCACCTGGGGTCGCATCTGTACGGAGTTTTATTGTGTTTAGATTACCTTTAACACATGTAGTGCAACTCCTTTTTGTAGCTTCTCTGTGTGTGAGCACTCCACTTTAACTCATGCAGCCTTTACTTGTTATTGGCTTTGGCTCGCAGTTTAGTTCAGCCAATTTTAAATTTAAAGTGTATTCTAGTTTTAATTGACTAAACATCAGTCTAAATTTTATTAAAGTTGACAAAAATAACAAGTGTAAAAGATTTTCAAAAATTAAATCGCAGGTATAAATATATATCAGACACACAAAGACTTAATAAGTGTTTTTATTAACTTTTCAAAAAAAACAAAACAAAGGAACAGTCTTCAGCTTTAAAAAGACAGGAATTTTCATTTAAAACAACAAAAAAGTTCATTAAAAAAATTTAAATTTCTGCTAAGTACCAGAGCTGTTGTTTCAAAATGAAAAACGGACTTGGTAAGTCCAAAATATTTATTCATTTTGACCATGAACATAACCCTAAACATCGAAAGAGAATGTCTATTCTGTCCACAATGAAGCACGTTAATTGTAAATATTACAAATGATTAAAGTGATTTCATAAAGGATTTAACTGAAAGATAATTCCAATACTCATTTAAAACAAAGACACAGAACAATGGAATTTTGAATGGGTAGCCTGCAAATGTCACTTCAGGGTTGTTTATTTTTAGTGCTATTATGCAATTCATTTTTTTTAGATTAATCAACCATGATCTGTAATTAACTAATCTAATTAATCTATTTTAAATTTAACCTAATAATTGCTGCAAAAAGCCTCATCTTGAGATATTTTCAATGACATTTGTGTCATTGTGGCGCAGTAAAAGATCAAAGTACAGCTAAAAAAAAGTGGCTTTATGAAGTTTTTTTTATTATAACAGACTTTGAACCTTTACTTTTACACCAAGGGGGATTTTTTTAAATCTCTGAACAACTAAGAAAAAAAAACATCCCAGAGTGCTCAAATTAACACAATAGATAATAGTTATGGCATTTTGTTTTGTGTTCATTCTGTTCTGTTTATTTTGTTGATGAAGTTGGACCACCTTACATTGAAGTGGATAGAGACTGACTGAGTTGCCAAACACACCAGTAAGCCGTCCTGGCTCCAGTTAGTTTACTTTAACTGACCTCCATTCAAAGTGAAAGTGTTGTTTGCCTCTAAGCTGTTCAGGGATCTGAGCTCTGAAAGAATCAC
Source organism: Adrianichthys oophorus (assembly GCA_036245035.1). NCBI lineage: Eukaryota > Metazoa > Chordata > Actinopteri > Beloniformes > Adrianichthyidae > Adrianichthys > Adrianichthys oophorus. The sequence goes on from BSAI01000207.1 coordinate 23,208,538, forward strand.
GTGACTGTCCTGACTCCTGTTGAAGCCATGTCTTAACCTCCATGCCTGTCTCCCGTCTGTCTTTGTGTCTGTCTGTCAATCTGTCTCTGTGCAGTCCACCTGAAGCGTCACTTTATGTTTAGGAACCATCTCTGCTTGGTGTTTGAGTTGTTGAGCTACAACCTGTACGACCTGCTAAGGAACACCAACTTCAGAGGAGTCTCCCTCAACCTCACTAGGAAGTTTGCACAGCAGCTCTGCACAGGTAGGTGCATGGAAACATAACCCTGCAGCCAGCACGTGTATGTCCATCTTACGGTGCTGTCTCTGCTGCAGCATTATTATTCCTGGCCACTCCAGAGCTGTCAATCATTCACTGCGACCTGAAACCAGAGAACATCCTGCTGTGTAACCCCAAAAGATCTGCCATTAAGATCGTGGACTTTGGATCGTCCTGCCAGCTGGGACAGAGGGTGAGCTTCCTCATGGGTTTGGGACAATCGCATGACTCTGGGATGATCACATGACTGACCTGTTCACATGACTGACTTCACACTATCTGATCTGTCTCTGAGTTGACAGCCATTCTTAACATGACCCTGAAGTGCACATGTGTATTCCATGGTTCTCTTCACAGATTTACCAGTACATTCAGAGCAGGTTCTACCGTTCTCCGGAGGTTCTTCTGGGAATGCCATACGACCTGGCCATTGATATGTGGTCTCTAGGATGTATCCTGGTTGAAATGCACACGGGGGAGCCTCTGTTCAGCGGCTCCAATGAGGTCAGAGCATCTTCAACTGGTCCTCATCTATGTTGACAACAGCATTCCCAGCTCCCCTCTGGCTTCTGGCTGATGTTTTTTGGGGTTTTTGTGGACAGGTGGACCAGATGAATAAAATTGTAGAAGTTCTGGGAGTTCCACCTAGTCACATGCTGGATGCAGCTCCTAAAGCCAGGAAGTACTTTGACAAGCTGTCAGACGGACTGTGGACTGTGAAGAAAAACAAGGATGTGAAGAAGGTATGTCTTTTTTTTTTTTTTTTTGGTGCTCTTCATTTTGAAGATAAAAGAGACAAAAAGATCTTTGTCTAACCAAGGAGCAAAAGCAATCAGAAGGAAATGGCTTCACCAGCTAGTTCTGGGATTAGTTTAAATAGAGCGACACTTCCCAGAGCACCACACTAATCCGCAACATAAACTATCTGGTGGGTAGGATTTTTATAAATTCTATTTCTTCAGACGTATGCTGGTGGCTGTAGTGTTCATTGTACACGGTGCTCATCTAAAAGACCGCCTTTGGTTGGCTTCCTCTCTGTGGTTTGTGGGAAGTCTGTCTGCATTCACACCGAAGTGATTCCCTCCTCGAGTCTCAGTTCAGGGGAGATTTTACATCGAAACGCAAAGAGAGATTTAACAAAGACCAACTCTGGTGATGATCAAAATAGCCCCCCACTCCACCACTGCCTGACCACACAGTCCAGCAGAACCTCTGTCAGTATGGTTCTTCAGTCTGAGCCGCTCCTGCTCTGCTCTGGATCGATTTCTCCACAGGTATTTGTGGTGGTTAGTTAGGTTCTCATCTACTGAACACTAAACTGGAGATGGCACCAAGCAATGCTGATGGATCCATTCTAATGTTCAGCTGCATTCACACCAAACTTGATTCTCGCAACAACTTGCGCCGATCACCTCTCTTTAACCGCGCGGTCAATTCTCTGCTCACCGGGTGTCCAAAAATGTGTTCCTTCAAGCTATGGGTAGTATTCTACCCACTGTCACTGAAAAGGTCACGAGCCAAAGTTGAGTCCCTGATTGGTTAATGTGCCGCAGCGATCTTGCCAGAGTTCAAACGTTTGAACTCAAATCACCTTGCTGCCAGACCTTCACGCCGCGCCCGTTGCTTAAATGGCGCCACAGGACCTCAGATCACGTCTGTTCTATTGACTTAGCGTTGAAACTGGTCGCCTCCGCTGTGCAATTTACGTTCGGTGTGACCGCAGCTTTAGAGTGGTCCCAGCAGTGTCCCAGGACTGATTCAGGTCTGTCCTCTCAAGAGCTGCTGGTGAGACCCTTTACTTCACACTGGATCTGAAAGAACTATTTAAACAAGATCCATCCTTTCTTAGCTGGATAATGCTCCAAAAAACACATTTTCATACATTTAAGAACATATTTCATATAGTAAAAACTAGCATGAAGGGTTGTAAAAAATAAGAGGTGAGGTCTGTAGTCCGTGAAACGATTCTGGATTACTGGTAGTGTTTTGACATGCTCTTTGGGACCGCCACTTTAGCCGCGGTGGGATTTTCAAAGGTAGTTCAGTGTTGCGCTTTAAGGGGAGGGGGCTTTTCTCACTCAGAATCTGATCCCTCCTGAAGCAATCCCAGTCAAAGAAGGAAGGGTGTCCATCTTCTGAGCTGAAACCGTGTTTGTCCTGCAGGAGTATAAGCCCCCAGCCACACGCCGCCTTCACGAGATATTGGGCGTAGAGACCGGAGGACCAGGAGGACGGCGGGCCGGAGAGCCCGGACACGCCCCCTGCGACTACCTGAAGTTCAAAGGTGTGTCTGCTGCAAGCCTGCAGCAGGGAAATGCAACCACAAAAAATGCGTGTCTGTGTGTGCGGGGCGTCAGCGTCTGAACTTGCGTGTTTGCTCTCTCAGATTTGATCCTCCGCATGCTGGACTACGACCCCAAAAGTCGCATCACCCCCTTCTACGCCTTGCAGCACAACTTCTTCAAAAAGACCACTGATGAGGGAACCAACACCAGCTCCTCCACCTCAACATCCCCTGCCATGGACCACTCCCACTCCACTTCCACTACAAGCTCTGTGTCCAGCTCTGGTACGTGCACACCCCGATGCAAACAAGGCCAGAACCATTTTTCTAACTGGTGATGGTGTTAAGATTAGGACTGGAAGATTAAATTTCAGTCATTTTTCATATTCTTGCTCATCTGACATAAACAGAGTCACTGGGCTAAAAAAAAAAGCACAAGTGGTAAATTTCTGTCCCACAAACACTTGTGCGTGATTTCCACATAGCTTCTTACAATTGAAGATCAATTTGTAAAACCAGTTTTTTTTAATAAACCCTCACCCAACAAAGATGCAGTGTTCCACATCCTGGATGAGGTTCTCCGTGGACCTGAGAACAATCCCGTTCAGTACAGAGCACAGCAGTCATCGGGAACCAAAGTTCTCTTTACTGAATTATGTTTTCTTCTTCCAGGTGGATCCAGCGGTTCTTCCAACGACAACCGTAACTACCGTTACAGCAACCGCTATTACAACTCTGCTGTTACCCTGTCTGACTACGAGATGACCAGTCCACAGGTACTGCCCCCCTCCCTCTCACATAGCATCCTCAGTTTATACTGAGGAAGATGTTGATCATCCAGACAGATGGAAGCTGGAGAACTCCTGCAGGAGATCTGTCATCCAGAATTTGAGTGCATGTGATCAGGGCATGCTCGTGGTTAGCGTGCGGCTTTTTCTGTTTGTGTGCATTTGGCGGCAGCAGCGGATGCTAATGTGTGTGTATGTGTGTGTGTGTGTCCTTACAGGCGCCCTCACAACAGCAGATGAGAATGTGGTCTGGCAGTGACAGTGGGGGTCAAGACCCAGCATACACTCAACTGCTCCTCCACAAGCCAGCCGCTACCCAGCAGCACCAGCGCCACTTCTTGGACCCACCGCACCACCCCCACCCCACCTACTCGCACCACGGAAACAGCGGGCGGGGACTGAGGCAGGGTGGGCAAGCAGGAATCGGTGGTGGTGGGGGTCCACAGGGATCCTCACCCCAAATGAGTGACAGCATGGATGTGGGCGTGTCCCTTGGGCTGCATCACCTGGGGGCGGTGTCTTCCATGGAGGGGTCTCAGTTTGGCTCCGCCTCCCTGCCCCTCGCTCTGCCCATTGGACTCTCCGCCTTCCGGACTCGGACAGCCCCCACTGCTCAAGGGCCACAAGCTCCGCCCCCTGAGGACTACTACCCTGCCTCTAACAACAATAACCCTGCTGGGGGGGGCAGGGGGCGGCCAGACTCAGATGAGGGCCCAGCCAACTCTTGATAAACCCTGAAGCACGCCCTAAAGCCATACACCTGACCCGGGTCCAGACTTAGAGCCGGAAGGGGGCGGTCTGTGTGCAAGCGTACAGTCTACTGCTTGTGGGGGGGGGGGCAGCCAGAGGAGGATGCTGGGAGAACTTTCATCCTCTTTAGTTTGTTGTTGGAGGGGGGGAGGGTTGTTGTTTTAGTCATGTTCTTGCTTCTTTGGTTTGGTTTTCTGGGTGTGGGGAGCTGCTTGTTCTGTTGTGTTTCAGTCTGGAGAGGATAAGAGGTGGGGGTGGGCAGCATGCTCTCGTCCTGCTCTTTGCTGCAGCTGGAGCTGGGGGGGGGGGGTTACACGCCCCAGACGCCACCGCAGCAGACTCTTCAGCTTCGCTTGGGTCCTCACCACCTCGCCGCCCTGATGTCATCACAGCGTGCGGAGCCGGGCATGGACCGTACAGGCTCAGAGCAGAACTCCAGCATGCGTGGAGTTCTGGAGGAAGACCCTCTGCTGCCGCTCCTCTTCACCCCCCGCTCCCCCTCCCGTGGTGTTTCTCCTCCAGACGGCTCCTCCTATCTGTGCTGCTAATCACCATGACAACCGGTCCAGATTGCTGCTAAAGATCCACCACAGATCAATAAGTAGAAGCCGAAAAACGTTTGAACTGAGGATCAATAAGAACCACTGCATCTCCATGTATTTATTACTATTTAACAAGAAAACTAACTGAAAGGACACTTTCTTTCTGCTCTTCTTTGTTTGGTTGCCTTCTTTCTGCAGGTAAGCTCTGATTGGCTGTTGTAACAGTGTGACCGGTGACATGGGAATGGCACCGGTTTTGGGGGCTGGGTGGAGGGGAAGGGTGGGGCAAAAAAAAGTTGGATATATAATAAGAATAAAGAGTATACTTTTGCACACCAAAGTCCGGCAAACAGCACGTCTTCTTTCTTCCTGCTGATGTGTAGCCGCTTCCTGCAGAAAACACCAGATGGACTGGCTGTCGTCAAAGATTTAAACAGGACTCCATTCTGGGTGGGCCGCGGCTCTGGCTGAAGGAGGGTAGAGCAACTGGCTGTAGAAACATCTGGACACGAAGAAGAAGGTAACCAGCTGGTATGTTAACCCAGACAGCAGGGGTATCTTCAGGTTCTTCAAAGACGATCTCGTCCTTTTCATCTGCTCCTTTGCCCTTTATTGGCAAAAGTTATCGGTCAAATAAAAAGAGAAATTCTGAAGAAATGGCAATGCAACAGTCAGTAGACTTGATGCTAAAAGCTCAGAGCTGCAGCAGAAAAGGTGCATCACAGCTGTCTAGTGTTGCTCTACCATATCTGTTAGGTGATTGCAATCCTTCATTGTTCTATCTAAATCCAATCAATCCCTTCTGGTCACAGGGTTGCCGGGGCCTATCCCAGCTACTGTTGGGCAAATGCATTGTATCATCTAAGCAGTTCTGTCCTAAGGCCACACAACCACACACATGCGCGGGGAGAACAAGCAAACAGATTCAAACCAGGACCTTCTTGCCATGAAGAGAGTGCTAACCACAACCCCAGTGTGCAGCCTGTCCAATCACAAAATCAGAGCGTTGCTGGAGAGCTTTTTACAGTGTTGTGATGCCTCTCAGCTGGGAGAGTGTTTCATTTGAATGACTTTGCAGAAAAGAGCGTCTGCTCAGCACACAGACTCACAGGGTTTGTTTAGGTGGACGTTCCAACAGGAAGAGGAAGTTGTGACGAATCTGGACCATGATCTGGACATCATATGTAGTCTGTGAGCAGCAGGTTTTATTCCAATAAAGTCTGGTCTTTTGGGTTTCCAAACACGCTCGGTCTACTGTAGGGGTGTCCAACTCCAGGCCTTGAGGGCCGGCCTCCTGCTGATCCTCCAGAAATCCTGTCTCATCTGCTGCTGATTACCTGATCAGGTGTGTTTGGCCAGGTTTCTTCGTTGTAGTCCTCTGTCTGCGAGCAAAAGACGCTCCTATGATGGAGTATTTTCACAAACTCAATCTGCACCTTATCTGCACCGTCCTGATGGAAAGAGACAGGCTTGATTTAAACTTTTAAATGATACTTATCAATGTCAAAGGTCAGAGTCTCCAGCCAAGAGCAACGGGCTTAGAGTAAGTCATCTGCATTTGCGGTTGAGCAGACATGTCAGCAAACACATACAACGTTACAGACGGCATCAGGCCGCGTTCAGAGTGAACAGAGAGACTGGTGAAGACGAGCAGCTTCAGCTGCAATCAGGATCCATGCAGGCAGGAAGTATGTGGGCGGGGCCACCGTAGTACCGCCCACACGCGAGCCTGAAAGCTATTTAAATGTTGAAAAGCGCAAATAAGCACACGAAAGTACATTTCAACTAGTTTGTGAATAAATCAATGCATAAAAACTAAAAAAAAAACAAGAATAACTACTGCTGTGAAGAGATAGGAAGAAGCGGACGGTTTGCGCATGCGTGGAGCGCGTTACATAGCCGGTGAGCCCCGCGCGCGCTGTCCAGCTGGACCTGACGGTGTTTCTCTTCGCAGCCCAACGCTCACAGGTAACCCGGCTCGGTTCCTCCGTTCGGAAGCAAACAGAATCTCACACTCAGGTTGTTACGCACGCGGAGCTCGTGTTCCAAAGGTGGACTCAGATTCGAGTTTTGAGTCCAAGTCTTTGGTCTCGCGCGGACTTGACCTGACCACAGCTCAGTGGACTGGTCCACTGACCCTACGGCCATTCAAAGAAGCCGGAGGAGCCAGGGGCTCGCAGATCCAGAACCCGGGCAGAGTTCGGGACCTGTCACGGGCCAAACACGTCCTTGAACATTTGGACCTCTCCTAAACAAACGGTCGTCTTATCTCCTGTGGCAGACGTGCCCCGCCTACTCCACCCCCTAACATGGACTCTTGTGTGTTTCAGTCAGTCAATGAGGACGGTGGCGGTCCTGGGAGGAGGGGTGGGAGGGCTGGCTGCATCCTACTACCTGTGCAGGAACCCCCAGGTTACCAAGGTAACGCAGCATCACTGTTGCTCTCTCATGAGAGGGTTTGGTTCTTTACAGAAAACTCTAACCACGTTAGTTAAGCTCCACGGAGAAGGCTGTGCTTCCAAGCTGCTGAACATGGATGCTTTCTGGTTCTTGTATTTGACACCATCGATCAGAACAGGAACTGGAACTGGAAATGCCAGAGTCCTGGTGAAACTTGGTGAAAATATACCTTTGGCTTCATTAGGTATCTTTTAGCAGAAGCATAGATTTCAAGCTTTCCTACACACTGAAAGTTTGAGTTTTCTGTCTTCTAGAAGACTTCCTGCTCGGCCTGCAGGATGAAGTAGGGTTAGCTGCAAATCCAGCAGGGCAGTAGCTCATGAGGAGCAGGGCTTGACAGGAAATGACAAACAGGAAGTCAATGGAAACCTGTACCCCCTCCATCACTACCCCAGGTCATTCTGATAGAGTCCAGCAGCCGTTTTGGAGGTTGGTTGAGGTCCACCAGGAGACCAGACTCTGCCGTGTTTGAACAAGGACCCAGAGGGATCCGACCTGCGGGGGCAGTGGGGCAAAACACCCTCAACATGGTAAGATCTCTTAACCCCCCCTCTGTTACACAGAAACCATTTCCACATAAGGCTGAATGACTGTGAGGAGGGGGTTGTCTGCAGGTTGATGACCTCGGCCTGGCGAGGGAGGTCCTGCCTGTCCCGTACAGCCACGTCGCCTCCAAGAACAGATTCCTGTACGTGAACGGAAGGCTGAACAGGATGCCATCAGGACTGAGGTGAAGTTAGGGGCTAGATTGAACTTTTTTTTTTAGATTGAAAATAAACTGTTTTAACACAAAAACACAGAACGATTGAGCAAAAGTATAATAAAATATCATTCCACACATTTGAGTTTCAAAAATGGATTTAAGGGATTTATGAATCCAACATGAGAGTGAATTGGGAAAGTATTTGGCACGGTTATATTGGGGGAAAATACATATATGTATAAACCAATCAATGTGTATAATCTAATGTCTGGAATGAGTAGATAGGTAGATCTAGCTAATAGGAGAATTGTTTGAGGTGGTCTGCATAAAAAAAAGTCATTAGCTGGAATACAGTCTTAACAAGTAAATTATGTATAACAGCCGGAATTAAAATGATATGGTTTCTTTTTATTTGGATTTGTCTTTCCAACATGCCTATAACAAATCAACAAGGAAACACAATTGAGAATAAAGAAAACCATCTGGACAACATAAAACAAAAAACTAGAAAATGCAAACATTTCTAACATATTTTGGGTATGTTGGTCAGGGAGCGGGCAGAAGCCGATCTTATTAAAGCCCGCTCCTCCTGCTGGTTCAACAGCACAGTCTCATAAGTCAGCACATCAAAGATAATAATGATAATAATTAAAAATAAAATAATAATTTCTGTTTCAGCAGCATTCTAAACATTGTTACAAACTCCACACATCGATCACATACATTGTCCTTAAATTCCAATCCCACTATGCTGTGACCAAACCATTTTTTTGTAAAGTGTTTTGAAGATGTACATGTCTGGACATTGCTTGTGTTCATCACTCAGACTGTTCCATATTTGACCCCTGACACAGACACACAAAAACCTTTTCGGGTAGTCTGTATCAATGGTAGTTTGAAAGTTGTGTTGCCCCTCAGATTGTGGGACTTGGATTTGAGTTTTGATTTGCTGTTTAGTTTTTGTATATGAATTGGTAAGGCTTTAGTGAAGGCTTTGAAAAGAATTTGTGGTGTTTGGTATTGAACTAAGTTTCAGTAGTTTTGTTTGTAAAAAAAAGTTGATTTGTGTGTTCTAGAAATCCAGTTTTATTTATTACACGTACTGCTCTTTTTGTAACACGTAAAGGGGATGTATGGAACACGGACAATTGTTCCCCCATATTTCAGCACCATAGCTAAACTACGGGAGAAATAAGGAGCAGTATAACATGAGTAATGTTTTACAATCAAGAAATGATTTGGCTTTGTTTATCACGGAGAGACTTAACGGTTCTGCTGCACCATTGTTTGTGGTAGCGGATTACAAAGTAACGAATCAGGTGAGCGGCAGAGCAGATATCCGCCCCGTGTACTGATGTGTCTGTTGCCAAAGAAACAACTGGAAAGCCGCTCTCTGGTCTGAAAGACTTCGTGTGAAGCGGTTTTTCCATTGAGATTTTGTGTATGAGTGGGGAAAAGCATGACATGAAGCATGTGTGAGCTGAGCGGTATTTCTGTTCCTCCTCAGGGGGCTCCTCAGGACTATCCCACCCTTTTCTCGCCCGCTCCTGTACAGCCTGGCCTCTGAGGTTCTGGTAAAGAAGAGCAGAGAGGAAGATGAGTCAGTGCACTCGTTTGTGTCTCGCAGGCTGGGGCAGGAAGTAAGAGGCTGTGCTTTGGGTCTTGTCTCTGATGTTGTGTCTGACAGAAACTCTCTCAATGCAAAGTGACTCTGAAAGAAGTGAAGTAACACTGAGAGGAAAGCAGTCTGTGGACTCTGGTCCTGGGTCTGGACAGGACAGCCCGGACTGCTCTCTCTAAAGGTGCATACAATCCAGCTGCTTTGTTTTCAATAAAAAATCTATGCAAACGCGCATAGGGAGGAATTTCTGGCCTCCACGTCTGCAAGGCAGGTGAACACACGTTGCTACGCAAGTTTTTAAGTCAAACCTAGTTAAACATTTTCACGCTGAATTGCAGCAGCTGTGACCAATCAGGAGTTCTGATTTGGGAGCGGCGTGTGGGTAGCGTCCGCCTCAAACACGGACTGTTGTAAACACGATCCCAAAAGAGAAATGAATAACTGCGGTTTGTGCCTGGCTGGGTTAGTATGACACCAAGATGGACGTTTAAAGGAACAGCTGTGTAAACTAAAAGCCTGGAGCGGGATTGCTCCAGGATTGCACCGCTTTGACTTTCACTGGCTGACCGCGCTGGTCCGCGTAGACTGTGTGATTTCCATCCTTTCATCTGGATTGTTCCCCCTCGTGTTTGAATGATGGTGCTTTTGTTCCTGGGTTTAGTTGGCAGACTTGGCGGTGGATAGTCTGTGCCGAGGTGTGTTTGCGGGGGACTGCAGGAAGTTGAGTGTCCGATCGTGCTTCCCCCCTCTCTTCAAGGCGGAGCAGCAGATGGGATCTCTTATACTCGGAATGCTGCTGGGCTCAGGTATGTAGACAAGCTTCCTCTTTTTTGAGGCTGACTTTGACCCTTCCTGAGTTGAAGACAGCGTGTACATCTGCAGGTCCAGCTCCCACCATCACTCCTGGATCTTTGGCCAAGAGGGCCAAAAAAGAGTCTTGGGCTCAGTGGTCCCTCAGGGGGGGGGTGGAGACACTGCCAGAATCCATTGCGGAGTACCTCCAAAGGAGTGGCAAGGCGGAGCTCCAGAAGAATGCACCTGTGAAACACATCAGTCATTCCGAGTTGGGCTGGAAAGTAAGTAAGACAGAAATGAACCAATGGGAGCAGAACACAGGCCAACCCCATACTACTTACACTGGATCAATCAGGGCTCGGTGAAGCTCGTCTGCAATGAGATGTGAAGATGTTGATCTTCATCAGTGAAGAGCTGACCTACACTGGTGTGCACAGCTCTCCAGCAGCGGTGTGGAGAGCTCTGATTGGTCAGAGAGAAGCTTCAGCTGCTGGTGATGGAGAAGATCAGCTCATGTGCTCGTTTGTGTGACTGACTGTTTCAGATTCAACTGGAAGATGGAGTTGTGTCAGCCGACCACATCATCTCTGCGTTGCCATCAAAAGGTCAGCCTGAAGATCCTGTTCAGCCCCTGTAGTTCCTGCTGTCAGATGTTTTGTGATTCAGGGACAAACCTTCTCTGATACGCTTGTTTCTCATGTGTTCAGTGTGTTTTCATTGTGTTTACAGGGACACAACATATTGGAGCTTTTTTAAATCAAATAAGAGTGCTTGATAATCAAAGAAATAACTAAAAGAAACAAAAGAAACAACTAATAAGAAATGTATAGATTTAAAGATGCGATCAGAGGTCCTGTGGTGTGATTTGAACTCTGCCGTTAGACCACCACGTTGTGCCTGACACTCAAATGTCTGAACTTTAGCGAAGAATTTGCTCATCATATCCCATCAGCCAATCAGGAAGTCAGTTTTGGTCCATGAGGAGTTGATGGTGTAATCGGCAGGTCCAAAACCAGCATTGAGGAGAAGCTGATCGTTGCTGTTTCTTCTCCTCCTGAAATTTGATAATAAGAGACAATAATAAAAAGTTACTCTAATCTTGTTTTTATATTTTCCCTCCTCGGACTAATGTGGGACAGCAAGTCATCAAAGTGGTCACACAGAGATGGAAGTACCGCTGAAAGCACCGTCATTAAGACGCAGATCCAGCAGTAGATGATGAAGCTCACCGTACTGGAAGAGTCTCTGAATGATCTCAGACATGGAGACGAGATTACCAATGCTTTTGTAGAGCTCTTTAAAAAAACCCTGATCTCTCAACATCATCTTTCATGTAGCAATGAGGCTAAAAGCTCTGCGCAGTAGCTCCTCCCACACGCATCTGCAGCATCAAGTTCATGAACATGTTTTTTGACGAGCGTCAAGCAGTCAATATAATGACGTAGCTTTAGCCCACCTCTGTTTTTGTCTTCTTAGCACTGGCGTGTGTCCTCCCCCTGTCCTGTCAGAGTCTGATCCAGCTGCTGCAGGACATCCATACTGTTACTGTCGCTGTGGTCAACCTGGAGTACCATGGTGCCATCCTGCCTGTTCAGGTGACATGCCCCTCTGTAGGATGTGGCTGCACAAATCTCTGTTTGAACCCTTTGATGGCTTAGACACTTCTTCAAATGAACTTAAAGAGGCAGACGTCATTTACACTCTTTATGTTGTGTGTCTCAGGGTTTTGGGCACCTTCTCCCTTCATCAGAGGACAAAGGCTTACTTGGAGTCGTCTATGACTCTGTCCCCTTCCCTGAACATAACCGACCCAACGGAGAGACCACCAGACTGACGGTACACACACACACATACGCGCAGTAGAGTCCTGCTGGGTTTGTGAATCAGGAAAGCCTTTAAGCGTCTTCCTTGTACACTTTGAGATGATGTGTTCTAACATCTAAGAGACACAGAGCGAGTGTGTAGCTGGCAGCGCCACAGCAGCTGCTGCCTCACACAGCAGATGGCGCCTCTGCACTAAAGCGGCTGACCTTTAGTTCACAGGTTTGCTTCTTCCTTCCAGGTAATGATGGGTGGCGCCTGGTTCCAGGAGGTGTTTGGTGATCCAGAGTCTGTGTCATCAGAGGGTCTCCTAAGGCAGGCCTGTGAGGCAGTGTGCTGCCAGCTCGGAGTCAAGGCGGCACCCATTTGGAGCCTTGTGTCTCTGCACAGGGTACCCCAGACTGTCTAAGGAATTCAAACACTTTGTTTTTGAAAAGTCGTTTTGGCTTGTTTGTCATCTACCTGAGCAGCTGTGTGTGTTAATCTTGTTATCTGCTGATGAGAAACCAAACTGAAACACTTGATGTTGTTTTCCTCAGGACTGCATACCTCAGTATTATCTGGGACACTCCAGGAAAGTTGGTGAGTTTTGACCTCTTGATATTCTATTTACACACCAGGCATGGAAACAGGCGTTCTTGAACACGCTGTTAGCCTGGAGTGTTGACACAAGTCTGTCACTACCTGATACTAGCACATGTACTCACAATTGGAAGAGGCTTGGTGCAAAATGTCAACGCAGTGTTGAATCCGGTGAATCTTGCTCCAGGCGTCTTCTTTCACAGCTGTCTTCCGACACATGAGACTTGGTGTCATAGAATTCCGACCGGACGTCGTCCATACGTCATTACCAAATCCCAGTCCCTGATTGGTCAAAGTGTGAAATGGCAGCGCGTTTCGTCCGCAGATCCCTAAAACTGACTTAAAAACCTGCTTAGCAACATGTGAACACAAGAGTCTTTTGATCAGTGGTTGCTTGAACGCATGTTGCCGAGCCGGATACGAAGCTTCAGAGAAAAGCCCATCATCAGTGTATGGGAAAGGCTGACCAGCGTCTTTGTCCCCAGAATCCATCCGGAGCTTCATCAGGAGCAGGAATCTGCCTCTGTCTTTGGTTGGTTCGTCCTTTGACGGCGTCTCCGTGAATGATGTCATCTTTAGTGGACGTACAGCTGTAGAGGAGTTGTTTGGAGTTTGATGGTCATAAACTCAGTAAAAAGAGATTATTAACAGATGATAATATACATGATGCCAGTAAGGAGAGTCTTTTTGTCTCACATTGTAACAAGAGAGATGGTTTTTTTTTATAAACCTTAAATTATAAAGCTTTGTGCCTACAATAAACCATGAATGTTTGACTGAATGCAGTTTTTCCGTAACTGGGTTCAATTCTGCTTTCAATAAAGTGCCTGCTGTTAACAGGACATCTAATAAATATTTCTCAATCTCAAAGACAAACTGCCTTTTTCAATGTGCTGTATTCCTCCTGGAACACCTAAATAATTGTACGTCAATCCACAGACGTACACCAGCAGAAGAATTTTTATGAACTAAAAGTGAATGGTTATTACATTATAAGTTCATTTTTTGGATTAATTTTAACATAGTTACTCTGATCTCATTGTTTTTCTAAATTATAATCATTTTCCTGAATCTGCCCTAATTGAACGGACATGGATGCATGTATTCTCTGCATTTTTCTGTGCTGCAGTGTAAAGAGGTGAGGGTTCAGCAGAATCTTTTTTCTCCTTCTCCTGTCCAACAACTGAGCAAACAGATCAGAGCTGAAGGCCTCTCGTGATGGACTGATTTACAATAGGGAGTTATGCATCTTCTGACACACGAGGTGTACATTTGTGTAAACCCCCCCTGCATTTGAAGCTAAACTTTATTTATATTGATTATTTTTGCTTACATTTCTTGTTGGACCGGATGGAAAAAAAGAAGAAGAGAGTGAGATGTTAGAGATGGAGGATAAGGGAACAAAAGAAAGGAGCTAAGCAAGTTGGAGGATGATTACAGAGAAGGAAGAGTCACAAAGCAACAAGTTGCTGGAAGTTTATCATCATTACTGTCAGGTTAAACATACATGTTGGCCCCAAATATCTTCACACACAAACATGTCAACACGTACACAACACAGCTGCAGCTCACGCACATTCTCATTCATACAAATGCTGAAGACAATGCAATGCTTTGTGTTTGTCTACGTCATCACACTGTCGTCTTTGTTTCTATGATTGGACTTGTTCTGTTGGAAATGTGAGGATCATTTTGGATGGTTTCTTCTCCTCCACTCAGTGGCCACCCTGGAAGTTTATTCCTGATCTAACTTGTCTTAAGCTGACACAAAGGCCGTAATGCATGTTGAACATAAAAAAACAGGAATTTATTTGGAAGAACAAAAACTCTTTCCTAATCCCATCAGTTTAGCAAAAAGTCGTTACTGCTGAGGTTCTCCGACAACACTGAGACTGTTTTAACAAAGTGCAATCAGAGGCAATACCTCCTGAGGAAAGGAAAGTTATTTGGAACTAACAGAAACCACATGACCAGATTCTAGAATGCTTTCTTTGAAGATGTAAGAACCTTCAGGTTCACTCACTGACTGTACTGATAAATGTAAAAGCTTTGAGGAGTCTGATGGTTTTGGATAATCTATGATTGTATATTGTCAGTTTTTCTAAGAAGGTCAAATGTATTTTTTTCCATAAAATGTTTTAGTAAAGGGAAATTAGTCAGACATTTTCTTTTGTGTCTGTAATATTTTGCTAATATCATAATTAGATGTATTACATATGTCTCATTGGATTAATTAGATTAAATCCTATTTTGAGTTAAACTTCAAATTTTATGCTTTGTGCTAATAAATGTAAACTATGTGGACTTGTGGACCAGCTGAAGTTCTATTTGAGGCACAGCGATGTGTGTACTTAAGAAATTATCATAAGTGAACCATTCATCCTCAATTAACCCATTAACAGTACAATGTCTGTAACATTCCAATTGGGTGAATATAAAGTCTGCTTTTTCTGTAAAATATAAGAGTTGATTCATAAAATACAATTGTGAGGAGAGAAGTAGTGTTTGAATAAAAGAGTCCAGCATAGCAGAACTGGTTGATGAAAATGAGCTCACTGACAGAAAGCTTCCAACAGAAAATGGACATTTCAGCTGGAAATTTAAGCTACCCAGTCACCAAAGAGACGGTATGTATGACAAAATGTTCCAGAGACTGTTTGGATTCTTAAGAAATATTTGAATTCGATTAACTTTTAGAATCTGATTAAAGTCAGTAAAGGTCAGAATCCTCCATCAGTTAAAGAGTTGGAGAACAGGGTTCGTGGGGCCTTTACTCCGCAGACACAGGAAGACGGCCTTTGACCTCAGAGCAGTCCGCTGCTTTCATTCACACGTGTGGATGGTTCCCAGCTCCCCCGGCCCGCGCGCTGGACCTGCACTTCCGCATGTGCAGGTGGGGGCAGCCGCGTGCAGCCGCAGCAGAGGGGCGCGCGAGGACCTGACGGAGACGAAGAAGAAGGCCACGTCACCGGAGGAGAAGATGTCTGCGTCCTTTGAGGTTCTGTGTCTGTAAGTGCAGAGACGAGCGCAGCTTTGGTGCTGCTCGGATCTCCCCCAGACCTTCCTGCTGTTTACATCCGTTTCCGGTGTTTGTGTCGTGTGGATGAGCCCGAAGGCTAGCTGCCGGGCACAGCTGCCTGTTTGTGCGGGTGGAGTGTGGAAGCGGTGCATTCTGGGAGCTGTGACTGCTGTTTCCTTACAGGCGGACCACGCCAGACAAGTTCTACATAGAGGCGTGCGGGGAGGACTGTGAGGATGCTCTGGTCATCGACAGAGTCTCCTCTGAGATCCTCCTGTCCGGTAGGAGCACAGATCCACCTGCAGACACGAGTCCAGAACCTCCTGGACGGCTAGAACCAGAACCAGTTAGAACGTCTCACTGGTTAAAGCAGGACAATTAAACAGATCAATATAAACCAAACGCCTCAGGTTTACAACAGTCACAAACTGATTACACAGAAAGATAAACAACTCAAAGCTCCTGCAGACAAACAAGTCTGGACCTGACCTTTGAAAGGCCCAACGTGTTCTAAAAGCATGGCACATGCTCTGATCATCTACTGTCCAAGTGGTGTTTGGATTATGGTTATGCAGTTTTTAACCCAAACTAATAATTAAAAAAGAACATAGTAGGACATAGTTTCTGCAGAGCGGTAGGAGTTCATTCGAAATTCTCACTGCTGGCAGGAAGTAAGCTACCCTCATTTCCCATCAGCCCTTTGTTTACACTCTTCCACCAGCTTACAGTTAACATTAGCGGTGCAACAAAAATGCGGAGCAATATCAAACCTGCCAATCTGTACAGTTTTGATCCAGATTCCAGCTCAGACGAGGAAAACAAAAACGTCTGCTTCTGATTCATCAGAAATATTAATAAATGCAATTAGACGCTTTCATTAGTTTATACGTGTCCTCTATCATAAGAACACTCCTTCACCCTTGAAGGAGTGTTCTAACTCTGTGTGGTCCTCAGGGAGGAAAGACATTCCTGCATCAGCCGAGACCAGGATCATATGTGGGATCATGGGGACCATACATCTAGTAGCAGGTGAGTCGGTCAGTGCATAGACACTCACCTGCTTCTGCTGAGGAGGTGTGAATGCTCTGGGGTTGTGTGTTCCTGTCCATGTTAGGAATGTATCTGGTGGTGATCACGGACAAGGTGAAGGTGGGAGATCTGCTCGGTCATGCCGTCTGGAAGGCTGTGGAATTTGACATCATCTCCTACAAGAAGACGATTCTGCATCTGAACGACAACCAGGTAGTTTCATAGATCACAGCAAGTCCCAGCACTCCTTAATTTCTTTGAGAGAGAGCAGAATTAGTGATAAACTGTTGGGAAAACTCCATGCCGGCGAAGCACCTGCACCTGTTGTGGTCCTGTTCACCTCATCAGGATCACTGTGTCATTTTCATCTGCTGATCCACAAACATCTTTTTTGTAAGGGCTGTAGAGGACCAGCCAATCAGAAGTGTTGTTCTCCCTCACTCGTGTGTTGACATTTGAGAAAAGGCTCAAACCAAACTGAAGATAACTAATAGCATTAAAACAATTTGACTTTCTTAATCAAATCTAAAGTTGTCATTTCTTTAAATCCAATTGTTCCGCTGACTGTTTAAGAGAACTGGACTGAGTGAGTCTGATGTCACTCACGTCACTTCCAGCTCCAACCAAACAAAGTCAATTCAGTTGGCAGTTTTCTGCAATACAAACACAGCCGTTTGGAGCCAGAAATTGTCAAAAAGCTGTAATCGTTCTGAGTCTGAATCAACGTTTCTATGGCAACCACTCTCTGACTCATCAGGAGTGAACTTGTAGGAAGGCCACACCTCTACCACTTGAAAGTCAGCAACATGAAATCTATCAAACGTTTTGAACGTTCTTCGTGACATCATCTACTTTTATCCAGGCATCTAATTGGTCAATTTATAATAAAGAAAATTATGATGAAAATTAAAATGAAGATTAACCCAGAACATGTTTAAAAAAATGTAGCGGATCAAGAATGGTTTTTCTGACCTATAGAATGACTGACTAATAGCTGTTCATTTCTCTATAGAACTCTATGGGATTTTGGCTTCCTGGAACAAGCAGGTACTTCCTGTTTGGAACACCAGGGGGGAGGGGCCACGCATTCCAGTTCTCAAATACAGTTATACAGTCTCTAGTGTGGTTTTAATTGATTTGTTGATGATTTTTTTCTAAGGATGCGTTGAGGTAGGGCAAGACTTGCTAATCTTCGTTTACCTTCTCTTTAAAGTCTCCTCCTTGCCAGTGTTGGATCACTTGACAACAAAATGGATCAGATTTGGCTGAGGGTGTGTGTGTGTGTGTGTGTGTGTGTGTATGTGTATGTGTGTAATCAGGCGGTTTTGAGAGAGCTCCTCCTCATTATTTCCCTCCTTTCTGCCTTCCGCTTGCAGATGCAGGACAACAAGACCTTCTTGTCCATGATCAACAGCGTGCTTCACACCGATGCCTTCTATTTTGCCACAGCCTATGATCTGACCCACACTCTGCAGCGGCTAGCCAACACTAGCCCTGACTTTCAGGACACGAGTCTGCTGGAGAGGGTGAGCGCCACACATCCAAAGCTGTAGGACAGACGGCACCAGCGGTTCCAGAGACGCTGGGCAGGGTTTTCCATCAGGAACTTGAAGAGTAACTACATGAACTTTAGGGGAAGACTTTTCATAGACACCGGTTAACTTATGTGTGGTTCTGACCCAAACACGATCCATTCTGAACCAGCCAGTTTCACACTCCACTGCTGTGCAGAACTACTCAGTTCCTCTTGTTCTCTGGGTTTCTGTTCAGGCAGATCAGCGTTTCGTCTGGAACGGTCACCTGTTGAGGGAGTTCATGTCTCAGCCTGAGGTAAGTCTAGCCGTTGTAGTCGTGGTGTTCCTCAGGGCTCTGTGCTTAGTCCAATCCTGTTTAGTCTTTCCATGCTTCCATCTAGTACATTTAGAGGAAAAACAGCACACTTCATCATTTCATTCTGATCAAATTCTGCTGTGCTTCAGATACAGCAGATGTCACCCAATTTACAGCGTATCAAGGAATATTTGAAGTTATTTTAGTAATCTCAGATTAAACAAAGTTCTTGGAGCTGAGCACTTCAGACGTCCACTCAGTATCAATATCATTACACTTCATGGTATTCATTCAGTCCTTCTGTGAGAAACCTTGGAAGTATTTTAAAGTAGTAATTGAGTTTTGACAGACAAATCAAGTTTCTAGAAATGTCGTCTCCTCAGAGGAGAACAAAACATGCAGTGGTCCAGACTTCATGCGTGTTTCATGTGTTGCTCTTCTTTGCAGTTGCACAAGTTTGTTGTTCCTGTGATCCACGGTTGTATCCTTTGGTTCTGCAGCTTCTCTTGAGAAGAGTTTACAGATAATTTACTGAGCTGATAGATAAGGATGTTTCCCAAAGCAGAGCTCCGTCTAAATCCACAGGGAAAGAGAAACAGGCATGAAGCTGTGAGGAACAGTTCCTGCTTATCCTTGAAACCAGAATGTTCTGCAGAGCTGCCTGTGAGGGCTTCAAACACGCTCCTCTCTGCAAACACAGAACCTGAACTCTGACAAAACATTGAGGTTTGGGGGTTTCTGGATGAGCTCCTTTGAACTTCAGAGATGATGAAGAGGAAGATTAGGACGCTTCCACAGAGGCAGATGGGACTGCAGGGCAGCTGCATCACAGCTTCAGACACAAGACTTTCAGAAAACAACTACAAAAGGTAGTGAGCAGTTACTTTTTATTTAGTTGATTCTCTGAACCCCACAGTGCTCCTGGTAGTTACAGGTTGGCACCAGTGTTCTGCAGCGGAGCCGCCATCACTGTGTGAATGTGTGTGTGCACGAGTGACGTTTGGGTGACCTTTATCAAGCTCAAAAATCCACCATATACCGTCTGTTCTTACGGATCAGTGGGTTTTCTTAATTCTGAACCAGTCATCAGCATAAAGTCCAGCTGCATCAATGGGAAGAAGTTTGAGTGGAGTATAGTCTCCAGACGGAGCTGCTTCAGAGCCGGCGTGCGCTACTACATACGAGGTAACTCTGCCTGGGCGCAGACTTGGAGTCTAGGACTTCTGCAGAAGTCTAGGACCACTGCGGAGGTTTGGGGTCTCAGTTTCTGTATCCGAGTACATTGAGGACTGTAGGAGAGAGGGGGGTCAATTTAAAGCTGTGTTTTTCTGCTGCAGGCATAGACGTGGAGGGACACGCTGCCAACTTTGTTGAGACTGAGCAGATTGTGCAGTATGGTGGATATAAAGCGTCGTTGGTTCAGGTGAGCACTGCTGCTCAGAGAAGATTCTCTTCTGGTGTTAGGGTTCAAATCCTCTCCTGATTCTCTTTCTTCCCAGACCAGAGGCTCCATCCCTTTCTTCTGGTCTCAAAGGCCCAATCTGAAGTACAAGCCCAAACCCCAGATCAGCAAGGCGGGGAACCACGTCAGTCTGTTCTCTGATCACATGAGACCTCTGCATCCCTGCGGGTTCGGTGTCTGACGTTTTCCCATCTTCTCTCCTCAGCTGGATGGGCTACAGAGGCACTTTGACTCTCAGATTCTCCTCTATGGCCGACAAGTGGTCCTGAACTTGGTGAGATGACAGAAATGTCTTCTGAATACCCGCTGTTAAACTCCACAGCGTAAAGTCTACCTGGTGGAAGCAGAAGAAAACAAATGATAACATGTTACAGTACAGGGAAGGAAACACAGGAAGTTATTGACCCCTCTCCGACTAACGTTCTAGCACTTGGAATGAAGACATGACCATCCCGCTTTCTGTCCCTCTTCAACAGTAACACTGTTCAGCTTGAGGAGGTAAAACCGTGTCCAGAAAACACAAAGGCTGATGTTATTCACAGGTATTTAACCTGCCATCAAGACATTGGCTGGATAATTTTAAGTGTGTCCAAGGCTAAATGTTGCAGTTGGTGACACGTGTAGATCTGAAGTTAACCGTAACCCTCACGCTCAGAAGATCACCTCGCTCCATGTGAACCGCAGCAGAACTGCTCTGCTTCTTCTACGAACTTTTACAGTGTTTAAGAAAAACATCTAATGTTTGTCAGGACCCGTGTACAGTTTAATTCTAACCTGAAATCGGATCAGAATAAAGACATTTTGCACTCGTACACCTGGCTACTAAGATAGGAAATCAAGTGATCCACTTTATAGAATTTCTAATAATTCAAGTCTCCTGGTGGAGGGAATGAGATTCTTAAGCAGGGGGACTTAGTCAGCACTGCATGATGCTAAACCATTGTTGTGTAAAGTGGTGGAAACCCCTCCAGGTGAGATCTGGCTTGAAGCTCCAGACCTGTAGGTGGATTTATTATCATGTTCTTGTATTTGGGCACAATTGTACCATCAGTCATCACCTTAACCCCCAGCTTGTTGCTGATGGTTTTGTAGTCTGTTCAGGTCTACAATCTTCTCCCTTAAATCCACTGAAAGCTCTTCATTCTTTCCATGTTGGGGAGTTTAGAGTCTCACTGAAACTGATTCTGTGGACAGTTGTCTTTTCTACAGGTGATCAGTTCAAACAGGAGTCTTAAGGTGACAGGTTGATTAGGAGAGTCTAACTGGTCTGTTTGAACCAGAAGTCTTAACAGTACACAGAAGATCAAATACTCTTCTTTCTCTTAATTAAATAAATGTATATTAATTCTTTAACGTGGATTTCTTGATTTTCTAGCGCTCACTGTTCAGATGAACCTAGCATTAGGATGACAGACTGTTAGATTCTTTTTAAGCAGGCAAACCTACAGAATCCGCAGCAAAGCAGGCAGCATCTTCAGGCAGTTCTTCTTGTTTGCAGATTAACCAGATAGGCTCAGAGAAGCCTTTGGAGCTGGCTTTCAGAAACCTGTTGACTAGCTTGGGCACTGGCATGGTCAGGTGAGGCTTCTGTGTTCTGCTGGAAGAGGGGCAGCTGCACATGTTTGGGGAATGACTAGCCTCTCTGCAGGTACGTGGCCTTCGACTTCCACAAGGAGTGCAGTCGCATGAGGTGGCACCGCCTGCAGATCCTGCTGGACATGGTGGCGGAGGCGCAGGAGGAGTTTGGGTCAGTGGGACAGGCCTTGGTCACACACTGTCATGGTGTTGTCAGTGCAAATGACATGTTGTCTGTGTGCAGCTTCTTTCTAGTGGACTCTGATGGGAAGGTCCTGCTGAGTCAGGACGGCACCTTTCGAAGCAACTGCATGGACTGTTTAGACCGAACCAACGTGATCCAGAGCCTGCTGGCCCGGCGCTCTCTTCAGGCTCAGCTGCAGGTACAGACCATGAACCGGTCCAAGACTCCAGAACCAGCAACAGTCATGGTTTGGAGCCAGACTCAGCTGTTGGGACCTCTGCGGCTTGAGAATGGGCTTCTTCTGTAGAAACATTACATCACTGTGGTGTCGCTGTTGTTGTCATGGCAACACGGTCATGTCATAAAACGGAGGAGATCAGAGCACATACCAAAACCCCGCCTGCTGCCGCGTAAGACCTTCAACAGACGCTGGTCCTGAGAAGAACCGGCTCACAGCGGGAAGCAGCTCTGTCTGGAGAACAGGCTTCCGTGGATGTAAAGAGCGCGTGACCGCCGGCGGCGGGTGTCCTGGGTCATTCTGATACTGCGCATGCGTTCAGGATCTGTGGGGTCCTGATGAGTGTCTCTGTGTTTGCAGAGGATGGGGGTCTTGCACACGGGGCAGAAGATCGAGGAGCAGTTGGACTTTGAAAAGACATTTAAGAACGGTGGGTGACAGTTCCCAGCTGCAGACTCAGCAGCATGTCCCTGTGGTTTTGAGGCAGAGAACTGACAGGAGGGGTTGGGATCTGAAAGTCTCTTGTGTTGGCATGCAGCCTGGGCAGACAACGCTGATGCGTGTGCGAAGCAGTATGCCGGCACTGGGGCTCTGAAGACCGACTTCACCAGGTCAGTTTATCCTGCTTTTTCTGCTGAAACACTTGAACCAAAGATTTGATCCAAAAAAATTCCATTTGACTCCATCTTCCCTCCCAAGATGAAACGTCTGTTTCTGCAATCTGTGGATCCAGTTCAGTCTGCTCTTTACAGTTTTTAATGGATGAATTCATTATGGGATGAAGGTGCATCTTTGTGTAGGTCAAATCCCAGTTGTGTGAAAACGGTTTTTGAAGCCAGACTTCTACCAAAACCAGCATGTGTTGCTGCCGTTAACAGTGGAGTTTTTTGATTCTTGGTTTGTTCCTGCTGTCTGAAGGGTCTACAGTGTCTTTTCTTCAGGTGATTACTGTCTTTTCCTCCATGTAGGCCACTGGCACTGCCCTCTGAACCGATGAGATGAAAACGTTACATGTTTTTCTTAGGGGTCAAAAACTCCATCAATCTTTCTCTTCGTACGTTTGCCTGACGTGCAGGAACGTCCATGCACTGTGACTTTGAACCACAGAATCTGATTAAAACCTGGAGTTTTTAGTTGGAAGTTACTGGAACACCGCTGCTGTGCTTCAACGCTGTGATCACGTTTCAGGACTGGCAAGAGAACCCAGCTGGGTCTGCTGATGGATGGCTGGAACTCCATGATCCGATACTACAAAAACAACTTCTCTGATGGCTTTAGACAGGTGAGCCTCCTTCACGTCACCTTAGTGAGGAAAAAACATTCAATTATTGTTTAGATTTAGTTTTAAAATGACTGAGTTGTTGGATACTTTAGAAACAAAACCATCTAAAAGATGAGTTCGAGGTTCCGATGGTGAACGTCTGGATGTTCATTCTGAATGCCTCTCAAACTCGCAGGACTCCATCGATCTCTTCCTGGGGAACTACATTGTGGATGAGGCTGAGTCGAGTTTCCCCCTGCAGGAGCAAAAGGACTGGAAGTTCCTGACGGTAAGACGAGTGTGAGGCCGACCGCCAGCCCCGCCTCCTGCAGCCGCTCACGCTCTGCCTGTCTTTGCAGCTGCCCATCATCATGGTCGTAGCCTTCTCCATGTGCATCATTTGCCTCCTGATGGCCGGTAAGACCTGAACACATTCAGCTCCGTCTTTGCTTCTGGATGGGGGCGCTGGACCGGTTTGATCTGGTGATTGTGATGCTGAAGTGGTCTTGGATGTGGGGAAGCGCAGCTGGAACAGAGGCGTCTCAGAGATCTCCAGGATTCCTTCCAGCTTCCTGAAAATGTCCCAGCAGTTCTCTGCACTATTTTAGGTGTTTCGCACTGTCTACTAACAAGTCAGCATGTGCTCATCTAAACGAGCACAAAAGCAGATACAAACCCTCATGTCTGAATGCTGTTTCGCTGCAGAGATGCAAAGATTCTCATTGTTATTTCTCAAAGGCAGACGTGTTTACAGAGTAAAAACGCTCCAGGTCATTGGATCTATGATGATGCTTCTGTACTTGTCAGCATCTTCTCTGTAGACTTTCTGCTTCCTGACAGGATGTGGTTAAACCTCATACGTCTGCTCCTCCTGCTAATGCCTTTGTGTCCTGCAGGGGAGACCTTGACTGAGACTCTGGCGTATGTTCTGTTCTGGGGGACAGCCAGCGTCGCCACTGGTGGCCTGATCCTCTTCAACGGTCGGGAGTTTGTGGATGCTCCTCGCCTGGTGCAGAAGGAGAAGCTGGACTGAATGTTTGCGTGTGGACGGCAGCTGGGCTCCAGCGAGCCCCTTTTGCCCTCAGGCTCAAAGCAGCCACGTCATGCCTGGAACCTTTACTGACACCAGGATGGAGCTGGGGGTTCTGATGAACAGAGAACAGGCAGGGAGTCGGACTGAGCGCCGGGCTTGCTGTGGTCCACACAGAGGGGTCACTTTGACTGCTTTCACTGGGAACTGGTTGGTGGCAGCCACTCGCCAGGCTGTTCTGCAGCGGCACGCGGAGGACGCTGCTGGTTGCAGTTCTTCAAAGGAACACTGAACTGTAAATGACTGCTCCAGTAAATCATGCTTCATAAACCTGATGTCAATGCTAAGGAATCTCCATAGCTCAGAATCAGGGTCTGCTCAGAATCCCGGACTCTCAGCTGGGACCGTCCAGCCAGCGGTCAGGCTCATTGATCTTTAGGTTTCAGTCCTCAGACACATTGGACCTTCTCATGTCGGTGGGTCTGTACTGAGCCATGCTGGAGCCCACCTGTTTCCTGGTCTCTCCAGCTCCCGTTTTGGTTGTGATGATCTGGACGTTGATGCTTAAAAATTACTCTCTTTAAATGGAAGTGGCACAACTGGAGCTGCTGGTCTTTTGAATGATTGACAGCTCTCTTTCTGACCAGTGCAGACAGCCCAGTCTTCTCTGTGATCAGACATTTGGCGAAACCTCTCCCTCTTGTGGACAGGATGCAACTTTTTTTTTTTTAACCTAACCAAAGTGAATTCCGGTCCTGTGTTTGAGTACATAAAGAGTTCTGTTGGGATCAGCTGCTCCTCTGCCAGGCTGAGGACCACCGTCACACGATGACCTCTGATGTCATCCGCTGGTTTTGCGGGGCGAAAACCAAACCTGTTTTTGAACGGGCTCAATGGCGAGTGCTGACTTCACCCAGCTCAACAGTGCTGTGAAAACGGCGTGAAAGTACAGCCTGCCGCTTTGCCTTCTGCGTTTGGAGCAGCGATCCAGCAGCGAGTTGGTGGATCTGCTTCAGCACCAGTGTCGGTCTCTTCCTCCTGACGGTCACACAGCATCAGGCAGAATCCCCATCCTCACCAGTCGATCATCGCAGAAACGCTGAGAGGGTGACGAGGGTTCGGGTCACACTGACCGTGACGCGTTTTTCCCGGCTGGGAGTGGTTACCACGCTCTATCCATGGATAAGTTGTAGCACTCAGCTGCTGGAGCTTGTACTGCTGTTTGCAGACCAGTGAGAGAAACGTCTCTGACTGGTGTTGTCATGTATTGCTGCATTTTAATGGGGTAAAATTCCCCTAAAACGGGTCTGCAACCTGTGGCTCTGGAACGACATGCAGCTCATTAATCCGTCTGTGAGGGATCGAGCGGCCAAAGAGGACAACAGAAGAGTTATCAAAATGAAAGTTTTAATTTTTCTCCAAAAAATATGTTATTTACAAATTGGGCCCATAAAAGAGGTCAAAAGAACAGAATTAACTGAGGTAATAAACTGAACTTTAACTTAACCAACTGAACAGACCAAGTAACAGAAACGAACTGACCAAAGACACAACAGGGGAACATATATATAGTGGGTGATCAGACCACTAGACAAACATGAGGGGAGGAACTAACAATATTTAACAAAAGACTACAGACAAAACTAAACACAAAACTTGGTTTTCTTCAGTGAAAAGAAAGAACAAAACAGAAGCACAAAATTAGAACAAATAAATAGCAATAAACTGAAAGAAAGTAAATCAACGTTAAAGGAGTCCATGATTTCTCCCCCTTGGAGGCTTCTGAGATGGCGCCTGCCCAATTCCCTGGCTCAAGCATTTAAGAGCTGTGGTGGCTTCATTTCCCCCTTTGGCCAGGTCTCACAGCAAAGCTCCAGGAGCAGAAGCTCAACCACACCCTCTGCACTGGAACTCAAAACAGGTGAAATTAACAAACCAAGAGAAGTAAACCAAACAAAATAGATGTTCCAAATAAGCAAAAAATAAATGTATATTTTAACTCAAAACAATGTGTGTTCATTTATGAATGTAACTGCAAATGTATTAAATATGTGGGAAAAAATATAAAATGGATTGTGCAGAGGGGTTACCACCATTTAGTTGTGGATGTGGCAGGGTATGCTGCCATCACACCGTTTGTTAAGCTTTAGTACATCACCAGCAATTTGAATAAAAACCAGGCTTGTACTTCTGGTCAGTCACTTTTTGTTAATAAAGTTTTGTCATTCATATTTAGAGCTTTAACATGTCAGATAACTGATTCTATTGTCAGTGGTTTATTGTTAGAACAAACTCCTATTCAGATCTTCTGCTGCACATCAGTCCAGTTCCTGCTCAGAAACAAAGTTTAGAATTGCAGTTGCACACAAATGTCTTTTGTCATTGGATTCTACACCAGTGATGTCATGTATCTGATAGTAAAAAGAGAAAAGGATGAAGAGGTATCAGTCATTGATCGAAATGCCATGGGTGACTCTTGCAGTTTTAGTTCAAGTAACTGTGAGTATTTTGAGAGGAACTATTATGTAATGTAATCAAAGTTGAAGAAAATAGTTTTCTATAGAAACAAATTATTAATTATTTCAAAGCTTCAATTTATCAATGAATGGGCTAACAGCAACAACAAGTAAAGTGTCTTTTCCTGAACTGTGAAGTGGGGCTTTCTCTGGCTTGGGTTTGGTCGGTTAGAAACCGGTCCAAATAGTTCTTTGAGCATTAAAGGTTTGCAGACCCCTGTTCTAAAGGTAACGAGGAAATTCCTGCACTGCTGGGACAAATATTGATCTAGTCTTGCTGCCTTAGTGAAGGTGTGAATGTTTAGATTTGGGAGTGACGGTCATTCTCCCAGGTCTCCTCCAAAGTCACATGAAACCTGACCTTACCCACAGTCAGAGGGTCCAAGCCCCTCTGACCCCCACAACATCAAATGCAAAGTTAGACATGGAACAAATGCTAAGAGAACTACCGTGCTGGATTCAGTTTGCCTCTCAGCCCACATTTAAAGAAAGAAAGACGTTCTGGTTCCTTCTTAACTACATGATGAACAAAAAGGATGATTTCAGGCAGTCAGGACGGAGATCAGAAAGAGCAGAGCCCGTAGTTCCAGTGCTGGAAGGAACCTGCCTGAAACATGTCAAATATTAACTTCAACGGTTAGATAAAGTCTGTCAGGAGTCCTATGTGGACACATGGATGCTAATGTGAGAACGGGACGAACTGTCCTGCAGCTGGAAGGCCTGGAGCAGGAAAGAGACCACTGTTCTCAGGAGGTTGGGCGCTGGAGGCATGCCGGCAGAACCAAAACTGATTTGTAGGGCAATCCAAAGCACTCCTAAACCTGAGGAGCCGTATGCAGAGGGGAGTGCCTCCTCCTGTGGGGGTCTGCTCTGGTCTCTGCAGATGTGAGGGATGTGGACAGATCTTCCGGGGGGGGTCTATTGTTTTTACAGACCTCTGTTAGCCACACGGTGCAGCAGTAAGTCTGTCTTTGCTGTTTGCACAGAGGTGCCAACCGAACAAACGTTCACATGGAACAAAGAAACACCAACCAGGCGTCCACAGTAACAAGTGAAGACGGCGCCGATTGTGCAGAACACCAGGGTCTGGTTCTGTTAAACAGGTTTTTACAGCTCTGCAGACTCACGCTGTCCCAAAGTCCAAATGGAAGCCCACAGCTGAGCATGCTTTCTGGGTTCTGGAGAAGAGCTACAGAAGGTTGACTGACCTCCACACAAAGAGCAATGGACAGAGAGCCTGAGCCCCCCAAGGCTAAAGCACCGAGTGCAGGTGCTATTTCTGGCAGGAGTTCCTCATATTTCATTTCCTGCTGTGAAATGTTCTCACAGTCTGGGAGTCCTGAGGCTGAGTGTGAGGGTATGAGGAGCATGTGTGAACATCTGAGCAAACACAAACGGTTAACTGAAAGGTGTTTATGTTTCCTCTCTGCTCTCCAGGTGAATCTTTGTCCTCTCTGTGCTTCCCAGTAGGGTCACATTATCAGCACAGATTAGATATGATGTTGATAACGGTGTGGATCACTGGTAACCCCGCCCAAGAGTAGTGGGGGTCTCCTATGAGCGTGGTAAACATGGAGCGACCAGGCCCCCCACTGTTGGAACTTCCTCCATGCAGATCTTCTCCAGCGCTGTGATGTTTTGCGGCTGTTGGTGGAAAACACAGACTTTCATCATCATCCACAGATTCTCTGTTGCACTGAGGTCCAGAGTCTGGCTAGAACACCCCCTAGAACCTTGAAAATATTTATACATCGACTCTTCTCCGTTGCCATGACGATGTGTTTGGGATCATTGTCCTGCTGGAAAATCCAGCCATGTTTCATCTTCAATGTTCTCTCTGATGGAAGAGATTTTAATTCCAAATCTCTCCATACATGGATCCAGTCATCCTTCTCTTCATACAGATCAATTGTTCTGACCCGTTTGCAGAAAAACAGCCCCCAAACCATAATGTTTCACAGTGGGTGTGGTGTTCTTGGGATGAAACTCAGTGTTCTGCTTCCTCCAAACACAGTGATTGGCATTCGTACAAAGAGTTCAATTTTGGTCTCGTCTGACCACACGACCTTCTCCAAACCCATCCTCCGGATCATCCAGATGGTCTCTGGAGAGCTTTAGACGGGTTTGGACATGCGCTGGTTTTTGCAGGTGGACCTTTGGAGCTCTCAGGGTTTGAATCCAAGACAGTATTGTGTTGTCACGGTGGTCCCTAACCTCCTCAGGTCATTGACCTGCTTTCCAGTATAGTTCTGGTAGGTCTGGTTCCGTGTCACTCCGGATCACTTGCTTCAGCAGGTGAAAAATTTCATGGATCTCCATGAGTGGAGGGATGGTTGTTGGTTCATTCCTCTCTCTTTTTTAGGTCTACAATCTTGTCTCTGGTGTCCTTCCGACAGCTCTTTGGTCTTTGTGGTGGTGGGGAGGTTGCAGTCTGGACTGTTAAGGGTGTAAACAGGTGTCTTTATACAGAAAACCAGTTCAAACAGGTGACATTAACACAGATAACCAGTGGATGATAGAAGAGCTTCTTAAAGAAGGAACAGGTCTGTGCGGAACAGAAGTCATGCTTGTTTTTAAGATCGAAATACTTATTTTTTTGCTCCATTATGCAAATAAATTCTATAATTTCAGAATCTGTGACTGACAAAGACTTTTCTGGATCACAAAGTTGAAATGTCAGCAAATCGTACATATGGCTTTCAAAAAAATCACAAGTCATACCAGTGTTTACACAAACGTCATCTTTATTTGGTAAAAACAGACGGTGACAGAATAATAATGGCGCTCCACTAATGTCAAACTAACCCTTGGTGGATTGTTCATTTCCAATCAAAGGCATAAAAAAACAATAAAAACACTGAAACATTTCAGCTGATTTAACACATTTAAATATCAAAGATAAAGACATTGCTGTGCTAAAACTATGTTTTGGCACATGAACACATCTACGGCTTCAAACACTGGCTTACAGGCATGAAGGCATCAGTGTGATGTTGACAGATACAAAACTAGTTATCAAAAATAGCTCATATGTAGGAAAATTACATTTTCTACACCGTATGAGTTCGTATGATCATCAACAGACCTTTCAGGATCCCACGCCTCAGTCAAATCTCACATTGCCAGCTTGCAGAAATCACAGCAGCTGATTCTCCAAAGATGTCCGGGAATCGTCACATTTTGATGGGAGTGATGAAAACTGACGCTTTTTCCTCCTCTGATCAGAAGGTTCACAGAAGATTGTTGGAACTCGTTCTTTTTGTAAAAAACAAGTGCAAATATCTTTGCAGTTGTTGTATTTCATCCTACTGCGAGATTCAAACTTTTACTAAACTTGAAGTATTGAATGTGAGCAGGATAACGCCGCTCTGCGCCTTAAGAATACAGAAGAAAACAACCACGTCTGTCACTCACTCAGTGAGCTGTTCCACATACATTCTGTTGTTCAGTAATGTCATGTTAGATACTGAAACACTATCAATGAAAATGAGACATTACAGTAGACACACACAGAGGAGACTGCCAACAGCAGCGAGGGCTCCTGCTGTTCCCAATGCAAAGCCTCCTCATCAGAGCTTGGATGAAGAGGATGCTGACGCAAACAGAGTCCTAAACGTCAGGAAAAGACTGTCCGATGTGACAGGACTCCTCCTCTCTCTGCTTCAGCAGGACGAGCAGCTTTGAATGCTTTGAATGGCAGTGAGGAGGGAATATTCGGCTAATTCTCTTCTTGATGAATGCTGGAGTGTTGATGTACATCAGACAGAGCTGAGACCGTCTCTGTCCGACCGGACCTCGAGGCTCGCTAAGCGGCCACCGTGTTTACCGCCTCCTTCTGCACGACTCCACGTTTCCTCTTTCGACAAAAGGCATAGAGAGCCGCCAGAGGAATGCAGCTCACCGAAGACACCAGCAGCAGCCCGATGAAGACCTGGCCGAACACCGGGTACTCCGTCTGTACCGATTTACCCTGAAAGTACCACAGACAAAGAACACCATCATTACGGTGTGACCCTCAGCCCAGAGCACATCTACAGGCTGGAGAGCAGTTTGAGTTTTAAAATAAAGTCAGGCATCAACCACAGGAAGCTGCCATATCTGAGAACAGGTGTTGCCACGAGGACTAGAAGTGATGCTGACCTGACCTCTAAGCCTTCTGTTAGCAGCCATAATGCAACTGCAGCGCCTCTGAGAGCTCCTCTGTCTTAACCACGACTGTCCACAAACCAAACGGCAGAGAGCTCCTGCTTTTGAACCTGTTGAGTTGATGAAAGCATCTGTTCCTCATGACTCTGGGGCATTTGAGTTGATTTAGAATATCTTGGACTGATGGCTCAGAACTTTGAACTTCCTCACAGACTCTGATGGTTTACAGAAGGTATGAATGAAGCTGGAAATGCCACCTTCTGCTCAAATGTAAGTAGAAGCTGAGAAATATTTGATCCATCATTGCTGCTGTGTCACACCGTCAGGAGACACGACTCAGCAGATCACCAGGAAGACGCCACAGAAAAACAGTTTCAGAACTGAACTCACCACATCTTTGTCCCATGCCTGATAGGTGGGGGTCCCTCCCTGGATGTAGGTGATGATATAAAACACAAAAAGGCTTATGAGGAGGAGGGGGCTCACGACTGCCCACATGATCTTCCAGTACCAGTTAGGACGGTGACCCAGCATGTCCTCTATGTCCTTTTCAAACCTTCAATGACAGGAGAAGCTGTCACCTCAGAGAGAATATGACTGGTCGGACTGAGGGGGTCACGGACATGACCCCCACCCCATGAATGGTGCAGGAGGTGTTCCTCTGCAGGACGGGGTTTGAAACTCCACCCACCTTCTGATTCCATAAATGTAGCTGACTGTAATGACTTCGATAAGCACAATGAAGAGCAGAGAAAATGTGGCTCCATAGTCATTGAACATGGTAAACCAGTAGTTCCCCGAGGGGGTGGTGAATCCCAGGCCGAGCAGCAGGCAGAACAGACACACCCCACCTGTAAGACAGGTCATCAGCCACGGATCACACTTTAAAGACATACCACCAAAAAACCAGTTGTCACCGACAGACCTAATATTATAACTCTGTACACCTCACTGGTGTACACCGTTCTGCCTTTGCATCCTTTAGACTGGATTCCGTCAGTCCCACTGCGATCATCTCTAGATCTATTTTCAAAGTGTTTTTTATGTTTATGATTATACTGTTTTTGGGGGAAAATAAAAAACCCAGTGTTGTTTTCTAGAACATAGTTTCTGCAGAGCGGCACGAGTTCATTAGAAATTCACCTCTGAGTTGTGGACGGCTGAAAGCGTAAGCCTGCTCACACTTCCCATCAACCCTATGTTTACACTCTCCCACTAGCTTACAGCCCCTCACAACCCAAACTAATAGTAGCAGTGCAACAATTGGAGCTATCCAGCCGTAAAAGTTTGATCCAGATTCCAGCTCAGATCAGGAAAACAAAGACGTGGATGGATCTGTTTGTCTGTAAGCGGACGCATCAGAATGGAGCTGAGCGGGGAGCTTGTGAACCGCAGAGTTTAGTTTGTATGTAACAAACTACAGGCTTTTTCCAACGGCATTTGTTGACTGCTCCTGAATCCCAACAGTTTGAATAAAGAAATGCTCACAAATGCAGTTTTAATCTTAATTTTCCTCATAAACGGCCTCCATCATGAGAAAATGCTACATGAACGTGCTAAAAAAAACCATTTTCACCAGAGTGGGTAAGTCCTCATAGAGGACATTGCATGGAGGTGATACCTGTGGTGTTATCATCTGTACAACTGAAGAAGGTTTTCATTTAAAACTTTACCATGACTGACTGAGTTGTTGAGGCTGAAAGCTACACACTGAAAGTATTCACGGTCACAGCCGTACCGTTGAACACTTCGTCACTGATGCAAGATGTGATCTTGAAGTCTCTCAGAGGTGTGATGATGGCTGTGATGTTGCCCAGCATGCTGCCCATCCCCAGCAGCAGGAGCATGAAGAAGTAGAGCACGGACCAGAACTGAGACAGAGGCATGTTTTTGATGGCTTCACTGTAGACGATGAAGGCCAGGCCGGCTCCCTCCACAGCCTGAAACCAGACAGACACCATCAATCACTGTGTGAAGCACCGTGCCATTCTGGATCAGTGTTGCTCATTTTCATCAATATGGAAAGTGTAGGGAAGGAGGCCATGACAGTACTGCATCTTTCGTTTTGTGTTCCAATTTGTTATGTTTCTATTTGTGTCAAGAATGTCCTCCTAAATTAGAACCATTTCTTCTCAATGCCACACTTAAAGCTGGAAAAAACTGTCAATTTTTAATTGCTTTTTTTCTTTGAACAGTGAGAAAAACGGCTTTAAATCCCATTAACCATCATATTTTGAAAAACAAGACAGATTGAATGTTTTTAATGCAGGGCTCTGACTATCAACACTTTTATTTTTAAGTGATTGTACAAGTTAACATGATTTCAAGTTAAAATCTAAAGCCAGGAAAACGTTGTACTGAAATGAGCTTTATTTTAGAATAAGAAACATGGGGCCTAATTTAAAAAATCTTAATACTTTAAAGTGCCCAAACCTGTATACGTATTCAAATATAGTGCACGTGAGCGATTATCTAATGGATAACATCTGCGAACACAATATTGAAATGAGGATTTCACGTGCACTATGAATTATTGCCTCTACACATTCAATTAATGCAACAGGGAACAAAAGGATCCGGGAGAGGAGTGAGGGGCTGTGGGAACAATTACAACAACCAGTCCTGAAAACTGGTCTGACATCTAATATACATAATGCTACGTTCACACCGGCTTCTGAGACCGACGTTCAAGTGGCCACTTCCAATGAAAAGTCCATTCACGCGTTGCTATGCAAGTCCTAAAGTCCGTTTTTGGGCTTTACATACAAAATGTGCGTTTACTGAACATGCTTTGAAAGTTAAACCAGTTGAACTTTGACCATACATCGGTTATTGATGTTTGGATGACATCATTTTTCAATACCAGGAAACTGTTTGAAAATTGATCACAAAGGAGAAATCTGTATTTGCGGTTTGTGCCCGGCTGGAATCGTACGGCACGAAGACTTTAATAAGTATTTAACAAAAAGTATTTAATAAGACTTTAATTTGTCAGAAAAGAGCTGTGAAACAAAAAGCCCAGAGAAAGATTTATAACGTTTGGTTTGTTGCTAAAGTTTTGTGTGTCTGTAGGAAAGTTTGTTCTTGTAGTGAGAGATTATGCGAGTGTGAAAATGTTTTGTACTTGTAAAAAAATGTCTGTCTATAAAAAAGTTTTGGAACTGTCTGTAAAAAGATTTTGTACTTGTCAAAACAACGTGTCCGTCTGTAACATGACGTCTTACACACAGACAAAGCAAAATCATTTTACCGACACACTAATCTCATACAAGTAAAAACTTTTTTATAAATGTTCGATACAAGTACAAAACCTTTTTGCAGGCACACAAAACTTTAGCAACAAGTTGAACTTCATAAAGATTCACCAGATTTGCACGGCTTTGACATTTCCAAGCCAAGCCTCTTCCAACTGTGAGCACATGCGCTAGCATCAGGTAGCAACAATCCAGCGTGAACACCGTATGCTAAACATGCTTTCAAGAAGCTGCTTTCAGTGTGTTCTTGAACGTACATCACATGTCCAGTATGTACGCAGCATCAGGAGCATGCTTTTGTTCCGTGACACAAGTGCAAAAGTGGCATGCTGAGGCCAATGCAAAGCACACTCAAGAGTCAGCCTGTATCTGCACCGATTGCCAACAATGTCCTTACAGGAGAGATCAGCGGAGGCACAGGTGGTGGTGAAGGCTGCACCCGGCCCAGAGCGCAGCCGCCAGAGCCTGGTGAGGAAGAAGAACACAGGAGAGATGGAGGGAGAGGAGCGGACTGAATATTAATGTAAGAATGAGATATTGGTGAAGCATAAGACCAGATAAGATCAGACTTGTCCAGGGTGACATAACCGTCCAGAGAAGTCTTAGTCGCATGCACCCCCACGGGGTTGACCTGCACGGGTGCTGTGGGTTTTTGGGTTATGGGTCTATGGAGGGTTGTAGACCTTAGTAGCCGCATCTTAAGGAGCTCAGGTGTGTCTTGCAAACTCTTTGAGTCTTGTGCAGCCACGTCAAGATACATCATGAAAATGGAACGTACCATTTTTGTTTGTCATATGCACAGTGTTAAGTATTTTTGTAAGGACAATGTAAGTTACACGCACTATTAACATACGAGTGACGCTGTGGTAAGGCGTCCTTACATCACACTCTCGTCGTTAGTAAGGTGCACATACTGGCTCCTTACTGACCGTGTGCAAATGCTGCACGCACAGTGCACGTGATACAAAAGTGTCTGTAGGATGTCCACATAAACTACACTTCTTCATTCCAAGGAGAAGACACTTATCATGTGAGAGACCAATGGGCTCCTTGCACAGGATTTGGGGGGGTTGATAAAAAGAGATGTCCATACCGTGTGTCGACGTCTCACCCACTTCATCCTTACTGACCCAAAAGTGTTCACTACGACCTGTACTACGATTGCCGCATACATGCAGAAAACAGTGTTCATAAAAACATGTTCCCTCTCTGGGTTTCCCGAGTATCCTACGACCTTTGTATTTCTTGGGTCACCTGCATGTCCAATACAGGTGTGCCCATTGCCCGCAGAC
This sequence comes from Adrianichthys oophorus, assembly GCA_036245035.1. Classification (NCBI taxonomy): domain Eukaryota; kingdom Metazoa; phylum Chordata; class Actinopteri; order Beloniformes; family Adrianichthyidae; genus Adrianichthys; species Adrianichthys oophorus. The sequence continues at coordinate 23,243,979 of BSAI01000207.1, forward strand.
AGCCTGTATCCACAGCTGAGACTAAGGCTTCAGACATAATTATTTCAGACCTATGTATTTGAATTTAAGGGCTCTCCCTTAAGCTGTAGGCTACCTGTGAGCTATATCATGTTTTCAAATGGTAACTAGAATATTTAGAATTGTATTATAACATTATACCAGTGTGATCTGCCTTTATGAAACCAAGAAGAATGACTGCTGTGAGACAATGTTACCTCGTGCTGATAACAAACCTGCTGCATTTCATCTTTTTTCAGAAGGTGATTGTTTTTTTGTGCTTCAGACAGGAAGGTAGCAGTTTTAAAAAAATATTCAATTAAAAAATCTTTTTGACTGCATTAGCGCCTTCACGTCAACACGCACATCTGGAAACCAGTGCATGGAGCTCTGCACGCATCACCTTTCATTAGACCAAGTGGTCATGCGTTCTTGCCCAGCTAGATGTTAACTTCTGCTGAAAATAGTCCTCATTCATTTATTTTAAACAGAGAGTTTGCTAATAAAATGTTGTAGTGCCGCAGCAGAGAGAATGAAGAACTTACAGTGTCCAGTTCACGCTCCAGGCTGCAATCTTCTAGTCTGCTGGACAGTTCGGCGAACTGTTGTGGGTACGTGGCGTTTAGCCTGTCCATGACCTCCAGGACGTTGTCAAGAGAGATGGAGTCTTCAGCGAGGTTGAAGGTGTTCAGCAGCAGCACTCGTGTCCTGCAAGAGCAACAGCATGACATGGAGGGCGTGTCTGAAGGTTTCTCAGGTCTGTCTTTGTGTTTCAGCTTCTCTGTTGGGTTGACAAAGCTCCACTGATCCCAGGGTGAAGTTTACTCTATTATAGACTTCCTGTTTCATTTTGTAGAGCTCTGCTCTCAAGTGTTTGTCAAGATATAATTTGCTCTCTGTGAGCAATAATTCCCCCTCACCACATGTGCAGAGTGAGCCAATAGACAGGCTTGGATCTATGATAGGACAGCCTTTCATTAATGTGACACAGGTATGAGGAAGAGGAAGATCTGCTTCAGAAACCACTCATGCAAATCCACATTAACATGCCACAGAGACACACAAACCTCCCCAGACAGTTCTCGTAGTTCACGGTGGCCTTGAACCCGTAGATGGCAAATGTGATGATGGCAGCAAAGATGGAAGTCCCACTGTTGATGAAGGAGACCGCGATGGCTTGCTGCTGGAAGTTGTTGTGGTACTGATTGTAGCTGGCAAAGGCTATGAGGGAGCCAAAACCCAAACCCAGAGAAAAGAAGATCTGCGTGGCCGCATTGATCCAAGTCACAGGATTGGCCAACTCCTCCAACTAAACATACAGAAAAAGTCAGTGCACTCGAGCAAAGACCCTTGCAGTTACAGTGGTGGATCTGGCCTCACCTTTGGTGTGAACATGTACTTAACGCCGTTGATGGCTCCATGCAGGGTGAAGCCCCGAACCAGGTAGATGAAGAGGACCAAGTATGGGAAGGTGGCTGTGAAGTACACGACCTGCAGACAGAGACCATCAATCAGAGTCAGTGCAGCGTCAGTGCTCTTCATGCACAAACATTCACTTCAGTTTCCTCTGCAAACTTTGCTAAAGAAGACCTAAACGTCTCTGTCAGGAAGATTTTCTGTAAAAAAAACAGATGAACTTCAGACATTTTCTTAACCTGCTTTATCCCCCATGTGGGGCGAAGGCAGGGCACGCCCATGACAAACTGCCAAACTGTCGCTGAGATCAATTTTTCCAGAAAAAAAAGTTAAAATCCACATGGTTGTCATTTAAAGACGAGTGTTACTGCAGGCAGAGCAACGACACAAGAATAGGCAAAAGCATCACAAAAATGCTCTTAACCAGTAACTAATATAGAACCAAAACTCCTTTGAAGTTCCACAAACCCCGCTCTCTCCTGCAGACACAATCCTGTTTCCGCACCTAAAGTCTGACCTTTCATCAGTGTGTTCTCAGCTGCAGAGGTCTGAGAAAATTTGTGAAAAAATAAGAACGTCAATCAGGATGAATGGCTGTTGGGTGCTGCAGCAGGAAGGAATGAGAGGATGGAGCTCAGACTGATGCAAACCGCTGGAAACCAGAATGCCGCCAAAAATGTGAAGCCGAATCCCCGAACAGCATCAAAGCTGGGGCTTCATTCCCAGTGAGCTCATGTTCTAATTCAAGCCTGCACACAGTTTGAGTGAGGAGCAGAGACGGAAGCTTTTCTTACCTTTCCTGTGGACTTGACCCCCCGCACAATGAAGAGGAAAGTAATGATCCATGCCAGCACAAGGCACAGAGCCTGGCCTGTGTGAATGTCTCCATTTTCCTCAATGGAGGGGGAAATGTCCAGAGTTTCTCTGTAGAAGAAATACTGGGTGGGTGTCGCTCTCTCACACTCCTCAAGAGGTCCTGTCCGGTTTGAATTTACAGGGCAAACCGCCCAGGGCAAGACAGACTGTGAACGTACAGAAGTGTTAGGGTGAGGTCTGATACAGCAGCGCCGCACTAATCTGAGCCGGTCATCCAGCAGCAGCTCACCTGAAACGAGTTAAACAGGTACCAGAAGCTCCATGCGTTTATGATGTTGTAGTACAGGCACAGATACAGGGAGGTGACCACACTTGCAAGACCTGAACCGGAAGACACTCACTGTAACCATAGACCGTACATCACTGGGCAGTGTGACCCCTCCCCCCTTGTGTTCCAAACAGGAAGTGCCCACTGGCTCAAAGAAGCCAAAAACCCATAGACTACTATTGAGAAATACAGCCATTTTATTTGTCAGGATAACCGTTCTTGCGCTGATACATTTTTCTTTACATCTTCTTGCTAATCCACATTTTTTTCCTTACATTTTTTCTTTGTGAGTTTGTCTTTTGTGAGTTATTCAAGTCCTAAACTAACCAATCAGATTCCTCAGTCATACATGTGGTGCCCACTGACCCACAGATTCTCCGGAGTCACTTTCATTGGAAGGTGGACTTTGGACAAGCTTACTCATGACTGGTGACAGTAGCTGCCTCAGAAACCTGACTCAGAATGGCTCGGACCAATCACCATTGACTGGCTCTAAATGGCGGCGTATCACTAAAATATGGCGACTGAAATGGCTAAAGTTGGCTGGAGCCGGAGGTGAGGGATTTTCTATGGATGAGGTCACAGCCAGCTTTGTCCATTTCTATTCACAGTCTATGCATTTAACTATGCAGTGACACCCTCCTGCTGCCGTATTCAACGCCAAAAGGTAGTCTGCTTTGATCATCTGAACTACATCTGCGTGCATCTTGTGTGGCTTTTTAAAAAATCTAATCATCCATCTCTGAGCCTCTGACACCTCCCTGAACCATACCAGTGGGCTGGTTAAACCAAACTCTCAGATCATTTTAAACACTAATCTCTGACTGATTTAAACCTCATTAGCTTACTGTAAATTGTGTGGATTAATACTCTCACAGCGTAAAGTTTCATCAAGAGTTGGTGCTCACATTTGTTGAAATACACACATACACAATGTGGAGAGTGGTAGAGAGGAGCGGGGTGCAGGGTAACACAGCAGGAAGTTGGAGGCGGACTCCACCCTCAGCCCAGATTTGAAAAATGCAAAAAAAGGTTTAACCAGTTGATCAATCACAAAATTCAACTGTACTACATCGTTTCAACCTCTAGGGGGCAGCACACAGATAGTTTTAGACAATATTTTCAGGAATTAAACGTTTATTTTAAGTTGTCAAAAATTTGGCTAGTACCAACAGTCAGCACTTTTAAAGCCCCATTTGTACAGGTACACACCAAAAAAAGTTCATGTGTCGTTGTGTTACCCTTTAAGGGAGCGCAGGTGTGTTTTGCAGTTTCCTTGAGAGTTGTACGGCCAACCTTAAGGGATGTCGTGAAAATGGAACGTACCACTGTCGTGTGTGTGGTAAATGTATCAAAGTATGCATTAGGATAATGTCAGTTACAGGCAGGTGATGCTGTGGTATGATCCCCTTTCACCACACTCTAGTCATTAGTAAGGTGTGAGTACTGGCTCATTTCTGTTTACACCTCACTCACTTGGTGTGCAGGTGATATTTAAGTGCCTGTAGAATGCACACAGGATGATCACACAAACTACCTTCTGAATGTCTAACTTCTTCCTTTCTAACAGTCAGACTGCTCATAAGGAGCGCATACTTATCTCGTGAACGGCACCAGCAGACTACTTGTACAGCAGGATTCAGGAGGAGTTAAAAAACAATGAAAAATCTGTAGGACGTGTCTGCGTTTCACCTTCTTCATCCTCACTTATCCTTACTACAACCTGTAGAAAGAAATTGTGTATGAATATTTCCTCTCTACGGGATCACTGAGTGATCTACAACCTTAAAATTTTGTGCGTACTGCAGGTTTGCCCAGTTTTCAACTGCAAACAGCCCTTATCCACTCATGAGGGAACTTAGCCGGAACTAGGCCCGGCCCTGGGCTGCATGGCACCCTAGGCGACTAAGTCACCCCCACCACTGTCCGGAACAGAAACAACATAACTGTCTGGTATATGTTGCAATAAGAGTTTATGCATTTTAACTCTCAAAACTTAAATAATAACTTGTGATTATTGTTTAAAAAAGTGCTACCAAAGCGGGATGTGCTCCGGCAGCCTTCATATTGGGAGGTGAGAGCACAAACCACTGCATCACCGTATGAGTTACAATAAGAAGCATGGTAGGTTTTAAAAGAGGCGTTTCCAGTGTTAAAGGTTTAAAGATAGAAAAAAACTAGATCGCCAGTTATTTCGTCTTTTTCAACCAAAACGAGAGTATTTTTTTACCGAAATGCTAGGGTGGGGAGGTGAATTTCCAATCAGCTGGATGTAAATAAAACATACAAACCTCTGCTTTGAGCCAGTTTTTCTCCTCTTCCTTCCCTTTTTTTTATATTAAAGCTGTCCCTTAGGGCTTGTTTTACTGCTTTTTCATCCTTAACTTTGGCACTGCCGCCCCCTGCCATCCCTAGCTTAGACCGCAGCAGTTTTAGGTAAAGAGGGGCACTGCACTGGGAAAAGTCATTGATTACCTCAAACTTTTGAGTTATTTTATTTATGTTTGAATTACTTTTTAATTTTTAGACTAAATGAGTGCTGTGTCCAACTGTTATAAACTTGTAAAAATTTCGTAAACTTAAAAAAAAAAATCCTTAGCCTAATCACTGTCTTTTGGTGCCCCCTCCAGCAAATGGCGCCCTAGACAGCCGCCTAGGTCGCCTATGCCCATGACCGGCCCTGCTTAGCTGTTAAATTTTTTTTTTCTCATAGCAGATGTTCCAGTGTTTTGTTTTTTATCTTCCCACACCCTAAACAGTCATGGGTTTTTTTTCACTCCCCAGTTCAGCTTGAGGTTTCTATTTAGAGGGAGTTGTCCCCTCCACCGTTACCAATTTTCTTGCTCAATTTGGGGGATTAAACAGGATACTTTTCTGCATAACCTGTTAGTCATTTTATAGGTAACAAAACATAAATAAACAAAATTGGACCTTTTTGGAACGACCTGGACTGAGTTGAAATCTTGAATTATTTGGTTAGAATTGTAAAAATTGCATTGTGTTTATTTTGGGTGTAAAGTTAGATGTTTTTACAAACATTAAAGTAAATGATAAATACTTATTTTAACAAACAGCCTCTGGCTAATGTGATTTTGTGATTTGGGTTGGTTTGAAATGGGAGTTCAAATTTTGCCTCTTGAAGGCAAAAAACTCCAGACCATATGATCAACAGTGCAGCACAAGCAAAAATAAGTTCCCGTGTTGAATTTAGAACTTACCTACTCCTGACAGGTACGGGCTGATGGCAGTCCACGCCCCAATACTGCCTAAACGCATCTTCTGACCAATAGCAAGCTCCATGTAGAACAAGGGCACACCTTCCAGTAGCAGCATCAGGAGGTATGGGATCAAGAAGCCCCCTGAAAATGACAAACACACTTAGACAAGCGAAAGCAGTCTCCATTACAGAGGATACATTTATTACTCTTTAGCAGGAACGATTTTCTCTCAAACATCTGTCAGTGTCTAACACACTTTCACGTTCAGCACATTGGTTGCTCCTGCTTTTGTAAGTGTTATATAAATAACTAGATTGAGGGATGTGGTTTCATTACATCACCTTTGCTGACATGAGTTTTAGGATTCAAATAAAGCTTCTTCTTCACCTCTCTGCTGCTTCTGCAGGCATCTCCACTGTGAAACATCATTTCTATCAAACGGTATCCTCATGTCCTCCTTCTCTACCTCCATGAACCTGCTTTTAGGTCTTCTTCCAGAACTCTTTCCTGGTAGCTCCAACATCAACATCCTTTACCAGCATCATCAATGTTCCTCCTCTAAATCTGTCATTCAGTCTCTAAACCAACATGGCTGTTCTCAAAGTGTAGTAGAACAGTCTTCTACACCTTTCTTTTCATTCTTGATGAGACATTAGTCTTACATAATCATGGTTAGAATATTCAGAAAAAATAATGCTGCATACAGTTGTGGTCATAAGTTTACATACAGCGGAAGAAATTATGATTTCTTGGTCATTTTTCATAGAAAATGAATGATGACGCAACAACTTTTTTTTCCACTCACAGTTAGTGGTTGGGTGAAGCCTAGAGATGTCCAACTAGACACCTCTTTCTCAACACGACATCGATTTTTTTAAAACCGAAAGTGTCGCTCAGTAGTGATTCGAGTAGACTACAAACCACGTGACCAATGGAAATGTCACATCAAGCGCATCGACAGTCTGTCAGTGGTTGAGCTGTTTGATGGGTGGATTGAACAGAATGGAAGCGGCACTTTACCCAGGCTTTATAACGGACAAACATTGTTGGTTTTATTTTAGTGATGGGAATTCTGGCTCTTTTTGGATCGGCTCATTAAAAATAACGGGCTCTTTCGGTTCCCAAACAGTCCTTTAGGTTGCTTTGTTGCTTTATTTAAATTTATTATCAATAACTATAAAATTATGCACAACATAAATAATAATGTAAAAAATGTGTTATTTTTATATAAATGTATATGTACATGCTGTTGTTTATTACTTCCAGATAAAATGTACAATAACTGAGAAAAACAAAACCAGCTATTTACATGTTTATCTTTCTCCTTTAAACAAATTTGTAGCAAATCGACACAAAACACTGCAGCAACAACAAAAAAATAAAAATAAAAATGTTCAAAACCAATTTAAAAAAAGGCTTTTATTCACTGTAAAGGTTGGAATTTAGAAATAGCATGCCTCAGCTTTGAGGAGCTGATCTGGTTTCTCAGTCAGAAATGATGTGCCCTGTTTTGGAGAAGATTCTCTCAGGTGTCTGTTCAGGCTAATTGTGGAGCCGGTTCTACATGGAATTATTTTCCTCAGATTTTACACTCTTTTGTTATATTTTATTATCAATCTTTCATTATCAATAAAAGTCAAATGGTTCCATATTTTCCTTTTTCCCAGTGTCACTTATTTGCTTTACTTTGCGTTTTTGTGTTGTACCTGGCACTCTCTCTGTTTCTCCCTCATACTTGGTTTATGTGTTGCTGCGCATGTAACACATACATGTTTGCTTGGTGTAAACATGTATGTGTTGACCAACAGGGACGTGCACAGGGTTTCAGAGGGGCAGGGGCTTGGAAAAGGGCAGTAAAAACACTTTTTTTGTCTTTTAAACAATATGGAAATTGAGAAAAAATGTAAAATAAAGTACCGATAGATAACTACTCAGCTATATGACCTGTATAGATGAAAATGATACAATTGTCATTTTTTATGTAGAAAAATTATGAGTTATCTGAATCCAATTGGAGCCGCAAAGGCAGAAGCAGCAGATCAGAACCCCTGTATTAAAAATTGGATTTTTAGTTGTACCGACGGTTTTGCTTGTTGTATCTCTAACAGGAGTGTATTAATGTTAATAAAAAATAGAATATAAATGTAATAAAAACAGCAGGGACTTTTCAATATGAGGCAAAAAGGGCAGGTGCTCAGTACCCCTGGGGCCCTATGTGTGCATGTGCCTGTTGACCAATCATGTGAGGCTTGAAGATAAAAGAGAGAGACGGTGAAAGAAAGTTTAAAAAAATGCAAAAAAGAAGACAGCTCCCAGGAAGCAGCCCGCTCTTATTGTTCACTCTAAAGAGCCGGCTCTAAGAGCCGTTTCATTCGCGACTGACACATTACTGGTTTATTGAGAGGTGGAGATGCTCATGATCATAGTTGCCAAATATCCAATGTCAATATTACTATCCAACATATTTGCCACATCAAATAGTTGTCAAACTATTATCCAGATAAAATTACAATTACACACCGTTGATCCAACATTTCATAAAAAGACAAACATTGACTGAGCTTTAAATTCTTCTAGAAGTCATGATGTTTTGACGGCATGAGCGCTTGGATGTATTTATAAGAGACAACCAACAGATGCCCCTATTTCTAACTGAAATTTCCAAAGCAGTGTTTATCAAAAGGATAGGCAACTCCAGGCCTCCAGCCCAACTCATGACTGATTACCTGGTTCTGGTGTGTTCCAATTGGCTGGACACAGAATATGAATGATTACGCAAAAACTTTTTTTTTTGCTGTGCTGAAAAGATGCCTCATAATTTTTGTTGTTCACAGCTGGAATGATTCCTGCATGTTTTCCAGCATACGGCCCTCGAGGCCTGCAGTTGCTTTTCCCTCTTCTAGCATAAACTCACACTCTTCAACTCGGAGGCTGCACATGAGACGCACTTGGACATTTTAACACGACAACGATCCAAAACACGAGGCCAAGTCCACCTGTCATTGGTTCTAACAGAATAAGGTGACGGTTCTGGAGTGACCGTCTCAGTCTCCTGACCTCAGTATGATTCAGACTCTGGGGAGATCTCAGTTCAAGAAAGACGGCCCAATCATTTAAAGGAACTTGAGGTTTTCTGCCAAGCAGACTGAGCTGCTTTACCATTAGAGAAAATAAAGAACCTCATTGACCACAAGACACTTCAAGCTGTTATTGATACAAAAGAAGATAAAACGAGGCATTAAGAACTGGGGTATGTCAACTTTTGAACAGGATCATTTGGAAGTTTCTGTTGTCATTATGGTTTAAAAAGTGTTAACACTGTTGTTTAACAATAAATGCCTTCACCCAACCACTAACCAAGAGTGGAAAAAAAAGTTTTTGTGTTTTCCCTCATATTCTGTGAAAAATCCCCTAGAGTTCATCATTTCTTCCTGGGTATGTACTTTTGAGCACAACTGTACTGGTTCTTATGCAGACAGTGTATCACGGTTTGATTTGATCTCATTGATGTTTGGTGAATTCTCATTTTTTTAAACATTTTTATTTACATTTAAGGGTTATGTTTCTGTTGTGAGTTTAAATACACACATTTAAAAATATCAGAAAATGTTTGATAACTGTTTCCCCCCATAACGAGCAATGGACCCTTCAGCTAAACTCCTCTGGAGCCAGAAGTTCAAGAATTTATCATCCACAAAAGAACTCAGGGCTTAAACATTGACTACCCAATCAGCCTCTTAGAAGAGAACACTTAAGCCTTGTTTCCACTGAGCGGTATGGTACGGTTTAGTCGGGTATTTTGAGCGTTTCCATTAAAAAAGGGACCCATTGAGCCAGACCAAACTGTATCATTGTTGGATCACCGTTGGTTGTAGAACGGAACGGATCGGTTAGCGCGGAGCTACTGTTGAAACCCGCTGATTGGCGGAAGATTACTTTTGACAAAAGAAAGGGCAAAGAAAATGGCTGTATTCCTCTTCTTTCTTTCCTGGAACGATTTTGGGTGCTTTCCTTCTTTCTTTCTTTCTAGAACTCTTGCTGCCAAAAATCTGGTTGCCTCGATGCTATGGCACAGACTGACAGTGCTGTTGCCTCCTGCAAGTTTTATTTCAGCAATTCAGAAGACCTTGGTGGACTTTTTCTGGTCTGGTCAGCTGTCCTCTAACTGCCAGTTGATGAGGGCGGACAGGGACTGGTTGGCAATTGGGGCCCTCAGGTTCTCCGGCAGACTGTTCCATAAACGGGGGCCATTGTGCTGAAAAGATGCCACATAATTTTTGGTTTTCACTGTTGGAATGATTATCAGAGGATCTCAGGGTCCGTGAGGGTTCATATTTGACTAAAAGATCAGACAAATAAGAAGGGACAAGACCGTTCAGACATTTAAAAACCATTAAGAGTATTTTAAAATCAGTCCTGAAGCAGATGGGAAGTCAATGCAGGGATTTTAAAATCGGGGTGATGTGAGCTCACCTTCTGGTCTTAGTGGGAACTCGTGCAGCAGAATTCTGGAGAAGCTGAAGGTTCTTAATGTTATTTTTTGGAAGACCAGCTACAAGGGCGTTAAAACAATCAATTCTACTGATGATAAAGGCATGCATTAGTGTCTCCATAGCCGCAAGAGAGAGAATTGGGCGGACCCTAGCCAAATTTCTAAGAGAATAAAAACCAGTTTTAGTCACCTGCTTGATATGAGGGATAAATGTTAGCTTGGAGTCAAAAATAACGCCCAGGTTTCTGACTGTTTCAGAAAAGTTTAATGAAAGTTCTTTAAGTTTGAGAAACTGTTTCTCTCTCTTGGCTTCAGGACCAATAACCAAAATTTCTGTTTTCTCCTGGTTGAGCTTCAGACAATTATTTGCCATCCATGATTTTACATCTAAAATACAATTAAAAAGTGCTTCTATTGGTCTTGTGTCATCAGGAGACATAGCAATGTACAGCTGGGTATCATCAGCATAGCTATGAAAGCTTCTAGTACCCCACACTTCTACACAATAAATTAAATAACCAAAAATTAGTGATCAATATAACATTCTCAATGTCTTACTAGACAAAAGTACCTTAAGATTATTCAAAACAAATATATTTAAGACACTTTAGCTCCAACATATGATACAGTATATGAGGTTTCCAAGACTGATTTGCATCCAGTATTATCCCAAAAAATCTAAGCTCAGGCACCTTTTGAATTTTTACATCATCAATAGACAGAGTAACATCATTCTGTTTCTTTTTTGCGAAAACAAGTTTTTGCAAAGTTCAATGAAAGCTTATTTTTGTAAAGCCAAAGTTTAAATGTAATAATTCATTCATTCATTCATTTTCCAATCCGCTTTATCCCTTTCGGGGTCACGGATGCAATAATTTATTTTTCAAATTCTTCTGTTATCTTTTTAAGATCTTGTCCAGAGCAAAATAGGGTTGTATCATCTGCAAATAATACAAGTTGCATATACCTGAGAGATTTCACAGATGTCATTTATATATAAGATAAAAAGGATTGGGCCCAAAATTGACTCTTGTGGAACACCATATTATATATCCACGAGTTTTAAAAAAATGACCTTTCAACTGTACATATCGTTGTCTTTTGTACAAATAACTAGTTTGCCAGTTAAGGGCCACACCTCTTATACCATATGAAAATAACTTTGAAATTAAAATTGAGTGATCCATGGTGTCAAATGCCTTATTTAAATAAATAAAAGCTGCTATTGTATTTTTTTTTTTATCAATTGCTGTTGATATATCTTCTGTTATTTTAAACATTGCAAACCATGTAGATCGGTTTGAGTGGAAACCATATTGAGTGTAATAAATTATTTTTTTCCACAAAACTATTTCATTTTTTCACAAACATTTTTTCTCAAATTTAAGAAAACCGTGATGGTAATGACACTGGCCTGTAGTTATTGGAACAATGTTTATCACCTGATTTGAAAAATGGAATGACTCTAGCTATTTTCATACTATCAGGAAAAATGCCTGTTTTAAATTAGAGATTAAAAACGTAACATAAAGGTCTTGTTAAACAATTTATAGTCATTTTGATCATTAGCATGTCAATGCCGTCACTATCAATCGATGTCTTGTTTTTTATTTTTGCACCACCGATAGTCTCTCTTTTTCATCCACCGTGGATAGAAACATTGACCGTATTCTCCACTTTATGATTGTCACTCATATTTTTCTGTTTTCTTGCCATTTCTTTTGCTAAATTAGGTCCAATATTTATTAAAATGAATTAAAGTAATTGACCACTGTATCTAGATTTTTTTCTTTCATTTATCTTTTGTAAAATAATTTGGGAAGTTTACGGATCCTGTCTTATTTCCCATTACCCTGTTGTTAATATCCCATGTGGCTTTGGCCTTATGTTTATAACTTTGAGTGGAAACGCTCACCTGAATTGCCTGGAACATTCTAAACCGGTACCGGACTGAACCGTACAGTCCCATACCGCTCGTCATGCCTTTAGGCAGCAGGTTTGGAAGTTTGATTGACTTGTTTCAGTTTGGTCTCAAATCAAAAACGTCAGACCTGCTCTGTTTGCCAACAGAATGTCAAAGTAGATCAGAACAAATGACAGCGGGAGTGGAACACTGAGCGATACGGGGATTCCCAAGTGACTGCACTAGTTTGTGTTGAACAGCAGATCAGCTTGTTGGATACTTCACATCCATTTAAGTAGTGAATGGGTCATACTAATCAACAGCTTTTAGCCTTATCTAAGTTACACAATCCAGTTTACAGCGAGTCGGTCATCCACACATGGACACAAACTCCAAGTCAGCAAGAAGATTAAAGATTAAAGCCTCAGTTCTGATGGGGTTTATTCAAACCCCAAACAAACAAACCACACAGAGGAAGTGGTTCAAACCACCAGCTCTGGTGCTGGGAGGAGACAGAGCCTCTGCTTCCGGCATCTCAGTGCTCAAGGTGCCATAAACGCATTAATGATCAATCTGGTGCTCTCTGAATCCATTGCTGTGAGGGCCCACCGAGCAGGGTCAGTGGTTCTGGGCTGACCTCGCTCCTCGTGTCGGTGATGATAACTAGGCGGCTTGCTGCTGATGCTCAGACTTTTTCCTGCGATCATGCTCAGCAGCAGCAGCTGTGTGGTAGTCGGAAGCTTGTGGCACCCAGCACAGTTTGAAGTGAGGTTGAATAACCAGCATTAGCGGTGAATAAACAACAGTTTGGACAGCCAGCTCATCACTTCCGTATAACCAGCTGGTTCTTGGTACTAAACCAGTTGGTGGTGCATAACCAGCTGATTAGTGTATCTGCTTTACAGCAGCAAGAACTGCAGACAAAGAAGGTTTTTACAGAATCTGTTCCTAAAATCCATCATTGCACAAACCTGACCTGCTCTGGCCTTGCTTTAGCCTCAGTCTGGCCCTGCTCTGGCCCCACTCCGGCACTGTTCTGGGCCTGCTTTGGTACCGCTCTGGTACTGTTCTGGCCCAACCCTGGCCCCACTCTGGCACTACTTAGGCCTTACCCTGGCACTTCTCTAGCTTGGCAGCACCAGAGGAATACAAATGTGATGTTAAGGCAGCTTATGACTTGTGGATGTTATGGCCTCATAAATATGGGTGTTAGTTTCAACATCTGTGTGTCAGTTTGCTCACTGTGTTGTCATGGTATCACTGAAAAAAGCAACAGGCTCTTCATTCAGTTCCAGTTGAGTCAAAGTTTTGATTATGAGCGAACAATGTCTGTCTATGCCCACTCCATCTCGGAGAGCACTCATAAATCCACTTGTTGGGGAACTCACTCTGCTTCTGCCATCTGCTCATTTACCATATTGTTAAAGTTTATTCAAGATTTCTTGCTTTACATAATAAAAACTCTTGCTGTGGTCAAATCCAGAACATTCTAACACTATCCCGAATTAAAGGATTAAAGGGTCGGGTCACTGGATTTGGATCTGGTCCAGTTTTAAATTCAAGTCAACATGTTTTCGCTCTACTGCTCATGCCAGGACAATGATTGCAGGAGAAGTGTGCTTATTGTTGAAGTTATTACAGTAAAGATCTTTGAAGAATCAATAAAGGTGTAACAAAGCCCCCATCCAGCCACATTATTTCTACTTTTTCTTACACAGCTCTATTCTGATATATGACAGACTTGGTGACATATGATTCCATCCAGGCACAAACCCAAACTTTTCATTTCTCCTTCATGATTACATTTTTAAAGGTTAGCACTTCTGTGAATTACAAAGGACGCCATCCAGACGTCACTTCCAAACCGGAGTCCCTGATTGGTCAAAGTTCAACTGGTTTAACTTTCAATGAACATTCACCGGTCACCCAAAAACGGACGTAAAAACATGCGCTGCGACACGCGAGAGTTTTAAACATGGAAACTCAAACGCACATTTAGACCTTTCATTGGAAGTGGCCGCTTGCCCACATGTGAACGTAGGATGAGAATAGACCTGGGGGTGTGAGATTTGTTTTCTGCATTTAACACATCCCAGAGCAGTGAGCTGCAGTCATAGCTGCTACTGGGAACACTTTGGTGGATTAACTCCTCAATCCAACCCCTTTTGCTGAGTATCAAACAGGGAAGAACTGGATCCCGTTTTTAGAGTTTTTTGCATGACCTGGCAGTGCATTTGAATTCACAACCTCCCAGTCTCAGGGCAGACATTCTCACAAGACCACTGAGCTGGTCTGAGCTTTCAGACACTCTGCACCTGCAGGAGCTTGAATACCGGTAACCCAGTTTTCCTCCAACCTGGTTATGGGAATGGAAAAAGGGGGAAATTCAGCACTGAAAATGTTGTGTGTAAATTGAATTATTGAATGATCTGTTTTAATAAAGAAAGCTCTTCAGCTTCCTTCCTCAGAGCTCCATAAAAACACAAGTTTTACACAATATGGACTTTTGAGCATTGTATTTGTGCATTTGTGCATTTGTGCTCCTACTCCCACCATCTCCAGAGCGGTCACTCTAACTCGTGCAAACTCTCGTGCATGTCAAGCACTGGCAGAGTTACAGTAAAATAAAAGGCCTTTTCTCTGCCTCATGGTTTCTTTAAATCTTGAAAAACTGATCAGTTGTAACTGGTGAAGACCCCTCTGATCACCCTGTTTACATGATTATGTCCAATAATATCCAATCTTAATCTAATTACTAATTATTTTTCAGTAACATGTGGACAAGGTAACATTAATCCTTCTCCTGATAATGGCAGCTATCATCCATCCATCCATCTTAGCTAGGCTATCACTAGAACTGTAATGTTTACCAGGGATAGACAAAAGTAACAGCAAGTTCAAAAGTCCCTTTATTATGTGCAAACAAAAAGATATTATCTGTGCAGATAACCAGCAGAGCGAGATCTTCTGATGGTGGCATTTCCATAGTCATTTACCTCATTACTCCCATTTATCAGATTTTTGTGGACGTGGAAACAGGCTAAACAGTCTTGATGCCTCTATCAACCCCTTCTCAACAATGACTACCTGTTGTAGGTGAGCCTGTAAGCAGCACCGTTCTTTGCTCTGACTTCACTCACTGAGCCAATTTACTTCATGGATTGGGGGATTTGGTGCCGCAGCCCGCAGTCCTGGCCTCCTGGACATGAGCTGAGCTGCACACCTTGGACCTGAGAGGAAAACAACAAAAAACACAAACAACAAAAGTTCTCTATCAACTAGGATCTAACAAGGACCAACACCAAGCCACCCATTGACTGTCAATGGGGTTTACGGGAGGGGGGGACTGGAAGCTCTCAAGAGAAACTTCTGTTTTTGACAGGGCATGCACACTTCATACACCCAGCAACATTCCAACAAAAGGAGGCAGACATGGTTTACAGCACACACAGCTGCACCAGGAGTATGATGGACCTACACCCTCTCAGCCAGAAAGGGAACTTCCCTGCACCTCATCTCAGAGATGATGAATCACCGAATGACAAAACAAAGAAAATGAAGGAAAAGCTGCTTTGGAGGAAAATCTCTGGTGGTAAAGAAACACAAGTGACAGAATGTCTCACCGATACAGTATCAAACAGAACCCATCTGCTGAGTTCTTCAAATAGCAGCACCAAACTGCCGAGAGGGTGAAAACGAGCAGATGAGAGGGGGTGACTTCAGGCAGACACCGTGGACCTTCTGCTAACCCGTCCAAAGACAGACCCCACCATGTCCTGATAACCACCAGACGTTTGCTTCAAAAGAGGCAGGAGGACAGCCGGGCTGTCTGATCATATCACCAACTGGTTTAAATCCAGCCCATGAAGCTTGGTGTCCATTTTACTGAGAAAACCCAGATTAGGTTAAACCCTTGATGTCTACTGATAAACATTCACATCAAACCGCTTCAGCTCCAATCTTACCTTAATTTAGCATCTACATGAAAGCAAAGCACAAGTGATTTTTATTTTCATTGTTAGAAATAAATTCAGGTATCAAGGGGTTAAGATTATTTGTTTAATTTCAAGTCTACATATGTCTTTACACTTTGCATTGAATACAGTGATTAACCATTAACATTTCCAGGAGAGAGAATGACGGTTCTTTAAAAAAAAAAAAAATCCTTAATTTAACAAAACGTTTGATTGTTTATTGGTGGCTTTGTTTGCTTATTAATTCAAAATGGACCAGCTCAGTGGCCTTGTGTCCACCCTGAGACAGGAAGGTTGTGAGTTCAAATCTAGACTAAGTCATGCCAAAGACTAAAAATGGGACCCAGTGCATCCTTGCTTGACACTCAGTATTAAAGGGTTGGATGGGGGGTAAACCACCAAATGTTTCCTGAGTTCAGCCGTTTCTGCAGCTCACCACTTCCCCAGGGGATGGGTCAAATGCGGAGAGCAAATTTCACACAACTAATGACAAGACAAGGTGGAGGAGTGGCTACAGCAGATCCCTGGAAAGGCCTCAGACATCTCAGTCCACGAAAGCGCAGTGCTAGGAACAGCTAAGATACTGCACAGGACCTTCAAGCTTCCAGGTAAAGGACCCGAACTTATGGTGAGGTACCAACCGTGGAGAGTGAGAGGTATGGGGTAAGATAGCTGTCAATAAGAAATGTATTCATGAAGACAAAATTGTAGTCATAAGACAAATTCGTGCACAAATGAATACTTTGTGCGCAACTTTTTCAAAAAAATAGGAATAGAACAATTAGTTTTACGTTTGACATGTCTGTTTAGATTACGATTTGTTTTTGTTTTGAATACGACTCTTGCTTGTCTTTCATTTGGATTTCTCCTGATGACAAACTGCCAAAAAGACGTCACAGGGTCACAGGCATAAACATTGAGTCCTGGAGCATCGATTCAACTGAGTGCGCCTGCGCATTGTGACTCAACTTTTTAGAATGCTGTTGATCCCATGGCAGGAAAATGATATATTATTAGATATTTACAGACTTTTTTTTTTGGCTAGGCGACAACAGCGGAGCGTCTTAACAATGCAACGGACCCGGAAGTGGTGGCAAAAAAGAGATAAGTTAATAAGAGAATAATGAAAGAAAATAAAAACGCCCGAGCAGGCGGCGGAGGGATCCCCGTCTCTTTGCTGCCCACCAGTGCCGGTGTTGTGCCAAGGTACATTTCCCATACCAGAATTTGCTCCCCCTCTTCTGGCAGGGGAAATGTACCTTGGCACAACACCGGCCAGCGGTGGAATATTAGAGTGGGGGATCCCCACTTAGCGGGGCATTTTATTCCTGGTACCGGCGAGGCTGGCGCGCCCGCTGCAGCCCCTGGACCTGTCCAGATGTACCCTTGCCTTGGCCCATCAGTACCCGGGACAGGCGGTGGCAGCACCGTGACCCGAAAGGGATAGAGGGCTAAGAAAATGGATGGAACTAACAACAGCTAAGCTAACTCGGAGCTAAAGAAGGCTAACTGGCAGCCGACCGTAGCGATAGTTACAAAGAAAGAAAGAAAAATCAGAAAAAAAGTTGGGTATTCTGATTCTGCTCTCTTCTTCAATGTTGTTTTTTTTATGGTTTGTTTTTCTTTTGACTGCCGCAACAGTCGGCTGCCAATTAGCCTACTTTAGCTCTGAGTTAGCTTAGCTGTTTTTTTTTTTGCTATAAAATCAACCAATTTTGACAGACATGTTTTTTTTTTTTTTTTTACATCTAATGAGTGGAGTGGCATGTCTGCTTCTTTTTAAAAGAACTATGGCTATCAAGATAATTTCCCGTTATGAGATCAAAAACATTCAAAAGATTTGTTTTTTTTTTATATTAGTTTAAAAGAACTTAATATAAAATAGAAAACTTAATAGAACGTATGCGCAGTTTGAAGAATCGATGTTCCAGGACTCCATGTTTAAGCCTGTGACCCCGTGACATAGTTTTTAAGTTTGTTAACACGAGAAATTTATACTTATACTTTATACTTACATGTTAAACATCAAACTAAATGTTGTATTCTTATTTATTTCCTGCAAAGTTGTGCACAAATTTGTATTTATGAATACGTTTCTTTTTGACATCAATCTTTCCTCATAGAAAGGGGTGTTTTTTTATGTTTGTGTGTGCGAGTGTGTCATTTATTGTGTTATAAAGATAGGTTTTTTTTAACTGAAATTTTTGTGGGTCATAATTGTGTTGATATGATACTGTTCTTTCTGATTACTAACATTAAAAGGCTCTTTGGGATATTCCTCCTACATTAAAGAAGAACTGGGGCAGATGTTTGGAGAAAAGTGGACCTTTGAATTTTAGAGTCAACGGGTTGATCAGAACCGCACAGTGGTCCACGAAGTGTCTACTTCCCTCCCCACTTGGCCACCACAAACATCCATCCCAGAGTTTGTTGAAACATTTAATTCTGACTTTACTGCGCAGATTTAATCCTCACATTCACAGCAGCAGGAGGTGCGTTCAGGGGCTGCATGGAATTTCCGTACTTATGTGCTTTCATTAAGAGCACGCTTTTGCTGCATTCCAGTGCGCTGGTAATTTCAAGACATAATCTCAGCCAACACAAAACACACGCTCACTTTTTACTCCAGGTCATTGTTACTCATTGAAATGACTAAGACTCACAACTACAACACACTGATCTGTAAGAGCACACAAATAGGCAAAACTTTGCAATTTTTTTAATATATGCATGTTTTTTCTCTGCATGACATTTAAAAAATGTATCATTTTATTGTTTATCACTAGTGTTAATCTTTATGGAAGCATATTGCATACAATTAAAAAAGGGTGGTCTTCTTTTTTTTAATTTAATGCAAAACGCTTCAATGAAAAATTAAATAAAAAATAATTTAAAATAAAATCGGACTGGAAGCGACGAAGTTGACCACACCCAGCAGGTCACCCATGGACTTTACTGTTTTGTGCCCAATGTTGTCGTCAGGATTGACTCAAAAAAAAAAAGAATAAACAATTCATGCCGATCAATATTTAATACTTCCCCAACATTTTGCTGTGTAATGTTTGTAGATCAAGTCGATGCTCTAAAGAAAGGTTTGTGTTCATAAAAAAGTTTAGAAGTGTATTTTGTTAAAGTAACATTACATTTCTGTAATGTTATAAACCATGACAAAAGACTTTCAATTATTATTAATGCTTTTTTGAGGGAATAATCCTTTTTAAAAACTTTAAAAATCAAGAGAACAACTGTTTTACTTTGAAATACACAAATTATTTTTCATGAGAAATGTTTGGCTAGCAGATTTGGAGTCCAGATTTGGCTGGCAGACTTTGCATGTTACCGGCCGCCCCGGCTAGTAACCAAAACAGTTCATTGAGATCCCTGCTGATAAGAAATAATAATGATGGGTTTCAGTTTGAATCTGTAGACACTAAACTGATTCAGAGGTGCATTTCTGTTGTTGAAATGCATGTCATCTGTCAGTGTGCAGTGTTTGTCTTTTTTTTTGTGTGCTGGTAATTTTCCACAGCAGCTACTTCTGTTTGAACGTGTTTTTCCATCAGATGAAAGAGAAACGGTTAAGATAATAAACTAAACATTTTAGTGTTTGCTTTGACGTACCAGGTACTCGCGCACACGCACGCGCTTACATACACTCAAACGTTTCAATTAAGAGCAGGTGAACGCTCGATACAGCACTGACTGATACTGTGATTGGCTAAAAGAGGAACGACAGTGACCTGAGAGCCAATCGGAGGACTGATTGACTGTCAGCCTCCTGACCGTCAGAAACGGCCACTAAACAGTAAAGAAGTGGTTGCGGCGCTTCTTGCCTTCCCCGCATTGAGAGCGGGATTTTCTGCGGCTGCAGGGCTTGTTTTTTCTCCGCATTTCTTACAGATCTGCTTTTCTTTCACATGACAGGAAGTGCCCATTGATTGCCCTTCTCTGATTGGTCCCTGAGACACTTTACTGTTTTCTGTAATTCATTTATTTGAATAAAATCCTTTCAATCTCTGCTGTTCCGTACAAGCGGGCGCTTGTGCGTGCGTGCGTGCGTGCCAGTCAGTAGCGCAGCGCTCGCGGACAGGGGCGCGCGCTCTGTCTCAAATGGAAATTTCCAGAGTAAGAGAGCCCCGAGTCCTGACATAACGGCCCGTACCGGTACCGGTCCAGCTCCGTGCTCCTCGATAGCAGACCCCCAAGTCCAAAGTTACTCGCACGCTCGGAACCAATACTTTCCTTTAGCCCAGAAGCCGAACCGGACCGAGCTCAGAGGAAGCAGCTGAACAAGTCGGCCTAAAAGTTCTGTAGGAACTTTGGACTTTCCTTCCCTCCGAATAGAACTGCTCGAACCGGGTTGGAGCCGCTCTTGACTCACCTCCGCCGTGCATCTGGCACAGGTACGGGAACCGCCACACGTTCCCCAGTCCCACCGCGTAGGAGACGCACGCCAGCATGAACTCCAGCGGGCTGCCCCAGTTGTCCCGAGCATCTTTCCCCATCTTTGTGTGCGTTTGCGGCTCACGCGGCGCAGGAGCAGGCAGGCAGGCAGGCAGGCAGGCGCGTGTGCGGGTGTGGGGAGCCCACGGAGCTTTTAAGCATCTCTGTGACGCGCCGCTGCAGGAGGTGGGTCCTTTTGGACCAAACTGGGCCGTGTTACCACTGACCAATCAGACAGCGCGGTTCATATATGTGATGTGTAGTAAAATACATCACATCTGCTCAACGTAAAGTGTATTCCTGGTTCCGGTCCGTACGGGTCCTCGGCCTGAGCCCCGCTGTCAATCATGCATCAGATGTGGGCGGGGCTTTGGGAAGCTGTGATCCTCCTGCGTGGAAAATTACTGCAGCCCTCTTCATCACCTAAAGAACAACTCCCTTTCTTCCCCATGTTAAGCACTCAACATTTACATAAAAAGAAACCTTTTTACGGAATTACTTTTTAGATGTTAATTGCGTTTCGTTTCCTTTTCAGGACAACTGAGACTGATTTTATTTTCACCAACGGACTTCAGATCAAATGTTGTTTTTGACCAGAATATTTCTGGAATTCTGTCGTGAAACAATAAAACTGAACGGAGACAGTTTAGTTCTTCTGAGTCTTTGTTTTTATTCAACCTTCACATAAAGGAACTTTCTAGAATGTCTCTTTCTGTCTCGCAGAAATGGTTTTGTTACTTTTAGGCTGTTCTGCTGTGATTCTTAAATCCCAGGAAGGCAATCAGATCAACCAGGGTCACACTGAGTCATGCTGCTATTTCAACAGTTGAAGGTTTTTTGCCTTTTTCTTCATTGTCCTCACTGCATGTGTTTTGGTCTTTTGATTTTTTTCTCATCTGTTCAGGACACATTCACATGGAAATCGTGTTTTTGGTGTCTTTAACATGTTCTTTTGGAATTTTTCTCATGATGGAGGACGTATATTAAGAAATGTAAGCTCAACATGACATTTCTGAGTATTTCTTCATTCAAATTGTTGTGAATCATGAGCAGATGAAAAAAGCAGATGGAAAAAGCTCGTAGTTGTGATTTAGTATGAGGGCGGTCCACAAGCCCCCTGCTCCGCTCCATTCTGATGCATCCAAACAGGTTTGGATAGATGAACAAATAGATCCATGAACGTCTTTGTTTTCCTCGTCTGAGTTGGAATCTGGGTCAAAACTGTACAACTGGATAGCTCTGATACTGCTCTCCATTCTTGTTGCATCGTTATTGTTAGCTTACCGTTAAGATCACTGGGAACACTTTGAAAACGATGGTTGGAGTGGGACTTCAGTATAAATGCATTTTTACAGTAGTTATCTTTCATTTTGCCTGTCCTAAAACAGGTATTCCCGTGTTTTGTGTGTTTTCTTTTCTGTCCTCCCAGAGCCCAAACCCATCAACCATCAGCAGACGGTTACTAACCTCACAGTCTGTTTCTGATGGAGGTTTTTTTCTGTTCTTCCATCTCAGTGAATTTCCCTTACAAAGGTTCCAAACTACTTGCTCATTTGTTCACATCAAAAAGTTTTTGTTGCACTATGATTGTCACTCATAAAACGACTGTTGAAATGCATTTGAAATAAGACAGTTTGGTCTTTTTTGAATGATCTACATTGAACTATAACTATTTTGAATTCTTTTCATTTGGTTTAATCTACCTTTCTTTGAGCAGCTTCTTAAGATGATCTTGATTGTGTTTTTGCAGAAAAAAAAAATTAATTTATAATGGAATGAATGCACCTAAAAGCACCTAAACCTAAACAACAATTAAACCGAACAGCTTTTACATTGTTTACATTTTACAAATTAACATATCATCCAAAAAAAGACCAAACCTTTCAGAATCTGACTAATTTTAATGAACAGTCTCATCCACCATTAGTGTATATTTCACATTCATGTCAGTAGTAGCTGAGATAGACTCCAGCGACCCTGTAACCCCAAAAGGGTTAAAGCCGATTTGGAAAATGGATGGATGTTGACATCTAACAAAATACATTTAGTAGCATTACATAGTGAATGGTTCACGCCTATGAAGCAATTTCTTGCAACTAGTTCTCAAAGTCCTTTTTTAAAAATATTTCCCCTTGTTTCATTTAAAGCTTTCAGGAGACTCAGGGTTTCTGTGCAAAATAAAACAAGCATTAAATCAACATTATGACATATAGTCTAAGAAAAACAAACAGAGCCAGAAGCAAACACAGAAGATGAGAACACAAAGAGAAGCCTATTATAAAGAACTGAGTTTTGAGTATATATTTAACACCAGCAAATAAGACATTGTTCTGGATGTCAGGAGAAAGGGAGTTCTAGAGTTTGGGGGCAGAGGGACTGAAAGCTCTGCTCTCGTGGTGCTGAGGCGGGCAGGGAGCACTGTGAGGTGAATGGAGGAGGATCTGAGGGAGCGCCAAGGGGTGGAAATTTGGAGGCAATTTAAAAGAAACGATGGGGAAACAGTTCCGCCCACAACTCAGAGGTGCATTTCTAACAAACTCCTGCTGCTAGAAAACACTGGTTTTCTGTTTTTTTATTTTGGCCAAAAATGGCATAATCAGAATTAAAAGACAGTTGGGAACACTGTTACAATAGATGAAAAGATGATGGGAGTGGGACCTTAAAGACTCTTTGGACATCAGAGCAGAGCTCCAGGAGCAGAACCTCAATCACACCTCTGTAGTGACCAGCATCATCCCAGCAAAACATCCCCAACAAACCAACAAAAAAAACCCAAATATGTTAAAGTTTATGTGCAACCATTAAACACTCAAAATACAGAATACAAGTATATTTTAACTCAAAGAAATATGTGCATTTATTTAAGAACAAAAATTGTAAACTTATATAACTATGAAAAAAAGAACCGATCTGCAGTGAATTAGGGTTTACCACCACTTGATTGTGGGTGTGGCAGTATATGTTGTAATCACATAAACCTTCTTAAAAGAAAATGTGATCAGAACAGACTGTTGAAAATGTCTCCTCACTTAGAGGACGTGTTGTGGTGAGAAGTGGAAGTGATCGCAATCTTGTCAGACCACATCTGACAGAACATCCTGAATTTTCATTGAACTGCATGAGTGGTACCCCTTCAAGTTTGTGATGCAGCTCTTCCACCTGCGGTTAACATTATCAGTTGCAACAGAATTGAACTCTGTATAGTCACGGTTGTGGTGTTTAAAGGAAATGATTTGGTGTTTCCTTACTCTGTTGGTGTGCAATCATGTTTAAGGCCGGATTACAGGCTTGTTTTTTTCTGTTGAGTATCTTCATACAGTAACAGTCTGGGAACATCTCAGGTACACGCTTACAGAAGTGATAACAGGTGAACACAGTGTTGTTTTTGGCACACAGTTATTTAACCTTTGTGTTGATGAGCAGGTCAATGCTTTTTCTAAGCACAAATTCTTTTTTGTGGTTGATTTCTCATATGGACTCATATCATTTCTTTCCGTGCAAGAGATACCAAAGTAACAGCCACAACTGAATCCTTGATTTTTTTTTTAGATATTTAAAGGATTGACTGGAAGTTTTATTTTATTTTTTCTGACATGAATACTTTCTCCTTCTTCAACGTGTGTGTTATATGTGCACTGTCACAGAGTGGTGGTGGAGAACCCAAGATGCAGGAGACCAGGGTTGGTGGTGAAAAAGCAAATCATTTAATAAATAAACGGACACATGACAAAAACCACAGAGCCACAAAGGAGTGACAAAGCAGAGCAGGCGACTTGAAAAGCAGACACTTAAATAGGCTGTGGGTAATTATCAGAAATGAAGATGGCTGTGGGTCATGAACCTGAAACTGGTGTGACTGAGGGACAATGCAAAAGAAAACATGATCAAAAATCACAACACATCTGACAAAACCAAAGTTCACACTCCTGACAGTGCACCATTTAATAATAATACCAATATGAGGAAGAGGCCTGGAAAGTTGGGTAAAATACAGTAGTTTACCGGCCAAAAAGTGAAACTTTGACAGCTGTGGGCCCAGGATCATAAACAGAATGTTCAGTCATAACCCAGAATGTCTACAGAACTCACTGCAGACAATGTGTCCTCTGCAGCTGTAAGCAGTCAGGACGCAGAGCAGATTACCTCACCAACATATGCCTTTTGCTGCTATGGGGGAAGCAAACAGTGCACGGCATTTTACTTTTGGTCAAAACTGCAAGGTGAGCAGCAAGTAAGTGCATAGTGTGAGTTTGTGTTTTTGTCTTAATTGTGTGGGTGATTGTGAAGATTCAACTGATTTATTTAGTGCTCTAATTGTGCTATGGCTCTAATTTGTGTGTTTGTCATGTTTTCTTGAAATCTCCATGGAGTTCACCTTTGAAAGACAGAATGGTCAGTGGTCGCCTGTGTAAACACACACAAGTGGCCTTGTGGTAGAGTGTCTGCTGGTAGAGTGCCTGCTGGTAGAGTTTTTAGGCCCTGAGACTGGAAGGTCGCGAGGTCAAATTTAGGGCCTAAAAATGGGACCCAGCCCTTCCCCTCCTTGATCTCAGCATTAAGGTGTTGGATTGGGATTTAAACCACCCAATGGTTCCCAAACAGGGCTGTGTCTGCAGCTCACCGCTCCCCCAGGGGATGGGTCAAACGCAGAGAACAAATAATGAGACTTTTGCATATTTTTACATTTCACCCCCTTCTGACCTATAGTCCCACTCTAACCATTTTTTTCTTTCGTTCCCAGTTTTAATCATGATTGCGCAGTTTTTAGCCAAAATAAAAAGAAACTGTTGTTTTTTTAAAGACATATTTTATGCCCAGCAGCAATAGCTCATTAGAAATACAATTCTGGTTTGTGGGCGGGACTGTTGGCTCGGAGCAAATCAATCAATTAATCCTCCAGTGGGTTAGACAGGTGGTCAGGTGCAGTTGTTGCTGTCAATAGTCAGAGCTCTGTCTCCCCCTCTGGTCACCGGCAGGAGTCATCTCCAGATTATTGACTCACTGCATCTTCTAGCCGTCCCAGCGTGCAGTCCCCTTATGCCACTCACCTGAATCCCATTGATGATCATCCATCTGAGTCTTCAGCAGTGCACCGAGCCTCGCTCTGTGTGAAGTATTGTTTGTTTCGCATTCCCTTCATTACAGAGCGTTAATATTCTGATCTGACATTCTGTTATCCTGAACCTGTTTCTGCTCCGACTACGGTATCCGAAGTCTGATCCCAGAAACTCTTACGCTCGTGACTGACCTCTGTCTGCCCGATCCGCCTGGCTCTGTCAACCCATCTGTTCAATAAACCTGCTGCGCAAAGTTGAGGTGAAAACTTCTTTTCAGTAGAAAGTGCCAAGTAATGAAACCATGTTTGTTTGCTCTCATGTAAGATTTGTATTTTGATGGTGAATTTATGAGGCTGTTTTAAGATTATGTAAGTGGTTAGCTTGTATGCAGTATGCTAACGTGGTGGTTTTGGGATTCATTGATAAATTGTCTTGATGGCATTGGTTAGAAAAGCCCTTCAGGTGAGGTTCTTTCTGACATTTTGGGATGGTTGTTGAATGTGTGTTTAAGACTGAACTAGATCATGACACATCCCTGATATTTCACTTAAGTTATCAAATCCACCAAAGTGACGCTAAGGATACTGCAGATGAAAAAAATACCAGAATGAAAAAAACCTAACAGAAGAAAAATGCTAATCTAGACAACGGGATTCCTCTGAATCATCAAACTTTATTTATCCATGACTCCTATATGGTTAACCTTGTTAAATATCTGTTTTTATGTCCTTTTAATTGTTGATCCCATCATTGCTAATATTTTTAATTCACATGAAATATGCTTGACCTATAATAAGGACTAAAAAAAGTACTTTGAAACAAATAAGAAGACTGTTGGAAGGGTTTTCATTTGGCTCTGGCTGTGGCTTTGGGATCCATGGTCCATGACACACTGGCCCGTTTGTTTGCTGCAGCTGCCTGCCCGGCACAGTGCCGCGCTCTCTGTGGAAAAGCGGGCTATGAGCAAAATCTTCACTTACAGAAATGTTAAAATGTAATATTTAGAATGCACCTTTTTAAAGTTTTGGAAAGAATTAGGAAAGTTTTTAATGTTTGTCCTGAAACCATATTAAAACAGAAAATAGGCTATGTTTTCCTAGCTTCTTTATTTTCATACATTTTTTTAAAGACTTCAGGGGGACACTTTGGGGGCGCTGAAGAGACGCACAGGACCCACAGGCTGCCGACCCCTGGTTTAAAACCTTACTCAATATGCACCACCTCTTGAGGATTTACAAATGAGAATTTTTTGTCTGTCTCTGAAACACAGAAACATTCCCAGGCCGCAGACATGGTTTTGATTGCATTGCATCCTTTTTTGGTCCAGGTTTTTTTGGTTTAAAATATATTTTGAAAATATGTTTTTTAAGCATATTTGGGCGAAGTGTTTTGGTGCATCCCTACTTTTTTGAAGCAATATCAATAATTCTAATCCTAACTAATACCCTATCCTAAAGCACATAAGCAGACGTCAGTAAAAGCCAAAAGCCAGAATCATCAGGTCAAAATGTAGAAATTTGCTGGAATTAGTGCTAACATTTGAGGACATAGTTTAGTCAAAAACTACGAACCTGCTATCTGTGCACTCCTGCAACCAGTTGCTTCTGGAAATTGTTATATTAAAAATGTATAACTTTGCTATGTACATTAACGTTCAAAAGTTTGTGTTTTCCTTGAAAAGTCACACTTTTATTTACCAGATCAATTGTACAATAAATAGAAAATATATTCAAAGCATTGACAAGGTTAGAAATCATGATATTTATTTAAAATAATTTTCTTTTAAACTTTCATCAAAGAATCTTCCATTTGCAATAATTCCAGCATTACAGACCTTTGACATTATAGCTGTTACTTTGTTGAGGTCATCTGGAGAAATTTGACCCCACTCTTCTACAAGCCCCTCCCACATTGGCTGGATGGTCACTTCTACCGTACCATACGGTCAAACTGCTCCTACAACAGCTCAGTGGGGTTTAGATCTGGTGACTGTGCTGGCTTCTCCGTTACAGATAGAATCCCAGCTGCTGACACTGGCGTGTTGTGGGTTCTTTTTAATGAAGCTGCCAGTTGAGGACCTGTAAGGCGTCTGTTTCTCAAACGGGAGACTCTATCTTCTTTTAAACAGTTTTAAACTGTCCTTTGCCCAGCAGTGGCGAGACAGCAGAGGTAGCTGGGACCCCCCCAGACACCTGCACGGGGTAGCAGACTAAAGGATGTGCCACTGATTCTCTGTCATCCTAGTTAAACAACATGTGCACATACACAGTTTACACTCTTTAATTTAAGATCAGACCCAAAGATGCAGCATCAGCCTCACGGTTCTGAGGAGGGTAGTTAAAGGAGTTTTGGTGTCAGCTTCATTTGATGTCCATGCTGAGCTGGCTTCTGTTCATCACACAAACTGGATCTCACTGCTTTTCACCACCTTTAATGTTGTTGTCTCAGTTGGTTGCCTTTTTGTCAGTTGTTTGTCTTTACTTTCATTGTAGTCCAGCTGTTTCATCAAATAATTGTGCTCGAGTGACATTCAAAAAGACGGTGAGATTCAGCTAACATCAGAGCACAGATGGCACCGCTGTGAAATATTTACTCATAAACAAAAATGGATAGTTATAAATGACACAAAGTTCATTTTAGGATTTGAATACAAAGATACAACAACAGTGGTGCAATAGTTGGGAATGCAGTAATGAGAACAAACAGCATATATAGAATTAAAAAGTAAAATGTGACATGAAGTCATAATCTCACAGAAAGAGCAGATTACTTCCAACAGCATTATGGATAGTTGGAGGAAGGCAGAGGTCAGCAAAGACCCAGCTGAGAGCAAGGTGCTGTGTTGACCTTTTTCATAATAATCATTAGCTGTTAGGGGAGGAAGCACTGAATAACACGTGTGAAGTATGACTCATAGAAATGCAGCTGGTTGTGTAAAAGCTCACGTGTTGTTTCCTACTGTGTTTCCGCGTTGTCTCCCCCATATTAGACGTCCTGTTAGTTAAGGCCTGTGGAGGCCAGGCTTTTAGGGCAGGAGGGTAAAACACAATAGGATTCCTGTTTTCAGTTTTAAAAGTGATACAACAGGGAGTTCATTATTTAGTGAGATAGTTCCAACCATTTCAATTCTTTCTCCTGCTTAGTGTGGCTGTCTTAACTGCATTAGTGTGCCTGTGAACAGCAGCAGGAAACCGGCTTTGAAAATTTGATTCAAAATGAATATATATTGTTATATATACTTTTATTCAGGCAAAAAAAAATCTGCTTTGAGCTAACGCCCTGCACACATTTTTAATTCTAATAATGAAAGTTTCAACACCAGTTAAGTGAAAACAGTTTTTCTCTGCAGAACTAGAGTTGCAGAATTAAAATGTTTCAGGAATATAATAACATAACATAATGTAAATGTTTATGTTTTGGTAAGGAAAGGACTTTAGAGCTTCTGTTCGCAAATGATACAAAGCTAGAAGTGTCTTACTTTGAAGAGGTACTGGACCTGTGTGTGTTAGGGGACTGTGGAGGACAGCTTCTTAGCTGTGTGCTCCTCCTTGCTGGACTCCTCGCAGTCCTGTGGTGGTCAGCTGCAGCCCATGCAGACTGCACAGCTTCCTCCCAGACACAGGCCTGTGTCCCAGAGTCTACCATGTTTATCTAGAATGTTGTCACAGTTCTGCTTGGGTGGTTGAGAGACCTGGATATCTTAATATGTGAGCACAGGAAGAGAGAAAGAAAAACCGCTGATCTTGTACTTCAGATACACGTGCTTTCACTCATGTCCGAATGCACTGAAAGAATGCCACTGTTTGAGCCAATGTAGCTCAGGAGAGCAGCCAGAAAACCATTTATTGTTTTCTTTCTTTCTCTTCACTTTCACTGTGATTTTGAGGTTAGTCAGTTGCAATGAGGCTCTTGGATTAAAAATTAACTGAGTCTTTTATGTGCAAAATTTTCCACATCTTAAAGACCTCCTCCAATGAAAATCCTGTTTTTCACACATGTATGTGTGGTATTTTCCTTATAAAAGAGAACAAATGCAAAAAGAAATCATTTAGTTTTTGCATTTCTGAGAATTTCTCCTGTCAACCAAACTGTGGCGAAAATGCTCTGTACGAAGTAATGAGCCGTTAGGTCACAACGACCAGCCCAAAAGCGCACGCGCGCCCGTCATTCACACAACAAGAAGAACAGCGCATGCGCAAGCAAGCTCCCTGACCTGCTCCTACCAGCGTGCACAAGCCGTGTTGGAGAAGAAAAGATGGAATCTTCCCACTTCACATAAAAATATAAAACTGTAATTTTTTGTAAAGAATCAACAACAAGTGGGACACAATCATGAAGTGGAATGAAGTTGAAGAAAAGCAGGCCCAAACCATGATGCTGCCACTACCATGTTTGACAGTGGGGATGATGTGTTCAGGGTGATGAGCTGTATTGCTTTTACACCAAACATAACGTTTTGAATTGTTGCAGAAAAGTTGGACTTTGGTTTCATCAGACCAGAACACCTTCTTCCACGTGTTTGGTGTGTCTCCCAGGTGGCTTGTGGCAAACTTTAAATGACTCTTTTTATAGATGCCTTTAAGAAATGGCTTTCTTCTTGCCACTCTGCCATAAAGGCCTGATGTGTGCAGTATACGACTGATTGTTGTCCTCTGGACAGACTCTTCCACCTCAGCTGTAGATCTCTGCAGTTCATCCAGAGTGATCATGGGCCTCTTGGCTGCATCTCTGATCAGTCTTCTCCTTGTTCGAA
The DNA here is from genome assembly GCA_036245035.1 of Adrianichthys oophorus. NCBI lineage: Eukaryota > Metazoa > Chordata > Actinopteri > Beloniformes > Adrianichthyidae > Adrianichthys > Adrianichthys oophorus. The sequence goes on from BSAI01000207.1 coordinate 23,274,376, forward strand.
GTGAAAGTTTAGACGGACGCCTGGTCTTTGTGGATTTGCAGTGGTCTGATACTCCTTCCATTTCAATAGCATCGCTTGCACAGTGCTCCTTTAGATGTTTAAATCTTTTTGTATCTAAATCCAGTATTAAACTTCTCCACAACAGTATCTGGGACCTGCCTGGTGTGTTCCTTGTTCTTCATGATGTTCTCTGCGCTTTAAACGGACCTCTGAAACTTTCACAGAGCAGGTGCATTAATATGGAGACTTGATTACACACAGGTAGATTCTATTTCTCATCATTAGTCATTTAGGTCAACATTGGATCATTTGGAGATCCTCACTGAACATCTGGAGAGAGTTTGCTGCACTGAAAGTAAAGGGGCTGAATCATTTTGCACGTCCAATTTTTTAGTTTTTTATTTGTGAAAAAAGTTTGAAATATCCAGTAAATTTCATTCCACTTCATGATTGTGTCCCACTTGTTGTTGAGACTTCACAACAAATTATAGTTTTATTTTTTTATGTTTGAAGCCTGAAATGTGGCAAAAGGTTCATGCATGAAAGGTACATGTATGTATACGTATGTATATGTATGGATTTAACTTTTTTTGGTTATTCAGGCCATGGAGCGACACTCTCATTACACGTGGGAGCGGTCACAGATGAAGCGATTTTGGGAAGTCTTGGTTGATGATTTTACATAGGAGCTCTGGATCCAAGAATCTCACATGACACGCTGTGGGACCTCTTGTGGCGCCTGCTGTGCCCGGGCCCATTGCAGCCAGTTCCTACCAAGAAGCGCGTTAAATTCAAAAAAGTGTTTCTGAAGGAAAGTGAAGCTCTTCCCTTTCCTCGTCCGAGCTGGCATCTGGCTAAAACGATATGGCTGGACACTTCTGCTATTGCTTGACACTTTTTGAAGCAGCAGTGAAGATTTATGCCAGGAAGACTCACAGCTATCATAATCAGATGGAGGCGGGGGTCAGGGGTGAGGCGACTCAGCTCAGTACCAAAGGCCACGCCCACTCAGTGGAGATTTGGGAAAAAGAGGCTTCAGATCAACATCAAACATGGCTTTTTAAGACATTTAGGTTGGGGGATTTTGGTAAAGAACTTTATAATTATAATTAAAACACCCTGGGAACATTTTTCTTTCACAAAAATGGTCATGGGGGACTTTAAAGTTATCATCAGAGGTTGTGTTGTCAATAGCTCAACAGGACCTAGAACATATGCAGACATTGCAGGTTTTTGCTGGTGCAGAGAGGCAGATGTTAGATGTCAACACACTAGAAATATCATGAGTTACTGTTAAGTTAGGCTTAGGTCTGAGAAGGCTGTTTATTATTCAACAATAAAGAAAAGGGGAACAATATTCCAAATCTCACTTGAATACATTTGGAGAATTGTTGTGACATGTTTTAGTTTTTAACTATAGAATAATAGAATAGAATAATTAAAGGGATTTAATGAAATGTTACCCTTTAAAAGTTAAATTCTGAGTAAACTTAGGTGGTTGTTATAGGATTTTGAACTTACATACTCAAGCAGAAAGGCTTTTTTTGTGTTAATATTTATTACAGCTTATAGGTGGACTTTTAGTTTTCAGTAATAATGAAAATGTTAGATATTTTGCTTAAACTTGCATTTACAGACTGTTTTAATGTGCTCAGTGAGTGAGGAGTGTGGATTTAGATTTTGCACTCATTTGCATTGCAGTTTTTCTTTTCTGCAGTTTCATGATTTGTCTTCAGTTTACCAGGGTTGAATCTTTTGAGTTGCTGAACTTTGTTTTTGTGAAGCTGACAACCTTTAAACTTCCATTGTTGTCCATTGGGCTTCACATAAAAATGTGCATGAAAGTTTTATTACTGAGTTACTGAACGTAATGACAGCAGTTTCATGTACCTCACCAGATGATTGTTTTTGTCTAATTCCATGTATTTATTAACTCGCTGTCATGTGTCTGTGGCTGGACTTTGGACAAATGTTGTTCCTAATGTTGGTAAAGATCTGACATCCTACATCCTTTTTGTTCATAGTGAATACATTTATACCACGACACAGAATAACATTTGTGCAATCTAAAGTAAAGAAGTAAAATTACATCAAAACACAGACATATTTTTCTCTCCTTTCTTTATCAAAAACACTTCAGTCTCAATCCTTGGTGCTTGCAACTGGGCAGAATTTGGGCTGGATCAGGGCTGGCCATCCCTGGTCCTGAAGAGCCACTACACAGCCTGTTTTCCAGCTCTAATTGTCCAGCTTGATGCTGACAACCTAAATCAAGCGTGTTCAGTCAATCTGGATGTGGAATCACTTGAGTCAGTTAATCAGCAGCAAACTGATCGGGGAGAACTAGAAAGCAGGCAGGGTTGAGGCTCTTGAGGACCAGCAGTAGATGAATGACTTCCCCTTTGTGGATCATATGTACAGAGCATGTGTTTCATTGAATTTGTGCAGAAGGTTCTTCCAGGCAAGTAGGAGGCTCAAAAAGTCATCCATCACACATGATATGAATTTTACTCTCAGCCTCTCCTGTTTGACTCCAATTTTGTAACAAGTTAATGAACTGAACAATGACGTAAACACTAAACAAGGAACCAAAAAAGTTGTGTCATGGACATTTAAGTAAGAAAAGTGAAATGATGAGGCAGCTGTTCTTGAGATGAAACCCTCTGCTGGTCATGAACCAACATGTAACTAACGTGCAGCTTGTTTTTCATGTTTGGTTTGTGTATAGGTGAGGCTCCTCAGCTGTTTCTTCATGCTTTTGCTCTGATCCAGTCTATTGCCCCAACAATATTTGCTGTTGCCAGGTTAAGGTCAATTTTTATTCATTTATTTTTGATTTAAAGGTTTGGAGTTTCATTTAGCTGTAAAGTAGTTGAAGAAAGTTACTGAATTTACCTACCTGGATGTCTCATCTGTAAGCGTTTTTGTAAATGTTTTGTTTAGATCTACCACTCAAGTTTTAACCTTTTTTCTCGTTAAATATGTGCCATCTGCTTCAAAGGCCCTTTTTTTTTTTTTTTTTACAAAAAAGTTTATTTTTATTTATATCATAATTAAAAGTTAGTTATCAGAAATGATCAAAAACAATTAGACTGTTTGGAACCTTTATTCTAACTAGCAGACCCCTGTTTTCTTTTCTTTTATTGGTTTATTTTCTTTTGTTTATTTCTTTTTAAGGTATTCTTTAAAATGTTTTGATTTGGACTGTTTGGGGAAATCGTTTACACAAGTTCTTATTCATTTTTAAGAATTTTGGACGCAAATGTGTTCAGATTTGTCTAAAATGTTAAAAAATATTTATTCAAACAAAACTAAAGAGTTTATTTTGGCTTTTGTAGTGATAGCCTTGTTTCCACTGAGCGGTACGGACCGTGCTATATGGGACCGTATTCTGAGCGTTTCCACTGCAAAACAGTTCCGGACCCTACCCCTTTCTGACCCCTTTTGGTCGGAGGTCAAAAGAAGACGGAACGGAATGGTTGGGGTGGAGCTGCTGTTGCCACCTGATAATTGGCAGAAAGTGATGACGACTCGAATGTGATGATGGCTACACGCTAGCAATGATGTAAGCACGCTAGCAGTCTACACCACGCATGCGCCGTGGAAAAAAAATGCTTAGTGGAAGCGAGGCTTTAACTGAGTGGAAACGCTCACCAGAATTAACTAGCCCGTTCCATTCAACTCCAGTTCCGCCCGTTCCGTTCCGCTCAGTGTAAACAAGGCATTAGTGTGCTGTTGATCGATTAGATATGTAACTTCATACTGCATCTAATTGTACTCTCTTTTGTGGTATAAAGTAAATAAAACACTAATTTAAAATCAGGTAAAGAGATCAGTTTCCAGTCCTGCGTCACTGAAAAAAGCTCACTTTAAACTGAAGATACTTTTATGCTGAAGTAAACATCAGTGATATTCAATGCAAACACAAGTTCCTTTACTGTGAATCAAAGATTACATTTTGTTTTCATATAAAGTTGTTAGAGATTTTATGATTCTTATTCTGTTTTCTTACTAATGGTGACCCCTCTGTGGAATGGCAGTTCTGAGTGTATCTTAAGAGGTTGTGACCTTTCCACACCAGGGGCAGGACAAACAGGGGAACCTCAAAGTCTTACATTCCAGAACTGCACACTATCAAACTTCAAAGTGTTGTCGTGTGACCCCTATCTCAGGAAGGGGCACGGGTTACCTCTCCTTTTCTCTTCTTATCTACAAACTGCTTCAGCCAGCCCCCTTTTTCTTCCCCTCCCTTAGTGGCTGAATCAGCATGTAACTAGGGTGTTCCCTTTCAATAAATAGCAGGGGGAGACTGAGGTCTGCAGAGTGTTTGGAGGAGCTTGTAACAGAGCGATCTCTGGCACTCTCCCTGCAGGTAAAAGCCATACTCAACTCTCTTGTGTTTCTTTGCAGATTTACTAATGTTTGGGTTTTGAACCGAACAAAAGTCAATTTCTTTTGAATGATTTATTATTGGGTGTGAACGTGTATTAATCTGCTGAAGGGAAGTGAAAGCAAAAAGTTCCAGAGAGAATTAAATAATCTGTAAATGTCTACATATATCTTAACATGAATCTGCATACTTAAATAAACCGTAATGCAAACAAAAGTTTTTATTAATTTACATATCCCTTTGTTTTTCTGGGAAAAAGTATTTTAGTTTTTTATTTTATAAATAAATAATAATCATAATAATTATCATCAATCATTTTATAAATAATAATCATTTTAATGGGGTGAAACAAAGCTTTAAAGGCCAAATCTGATTGTTATTTTCTCTATAACTACATGGTTTATTGCAATGTGGTTTTTCTGCAGACACAACAGCTTTGATGATGAACAGGAAGATGGAAAAAATTTTACACCACCTCATATTTCTTCAGAATAGTTCAGAAAAAAGATAACAGTTTAGAACCAAATAAGGATGTTTGATAGTTTTGCAAACATAACTGATGTCAGGTTGAAGAGTTGTTTAAAATGTGTGTGTTGCAGAACAATTTGCCTGACCTACTGTACTGAACTGCATGCTAAACAAACATCTTCCAGGAGTCATGATGAAGGACAGCCGGTCTGATGAACTTCTGCTTTTTATGGTTCCGTTCATAATAGTCATGAGAATGTGTTTCTCATGATGAAATGATGGACTGACAGCAGAAAGTTATGCAAAATTTTAGGAGCAACAATTTACCTGAAGAAACATAGAAAAAAATTAATTTAAATTAATTAGTGTAGCATTTTGCAATCTAATTTACTATCAAGAGGCGGCATGCCGATTGACAAGAGTTCAGACAGAATATTTATGTCCAACATTGTGCGTGTAGTTTTTTGTGTACTTGTAGAATAAACACACACGTGTGTGTTTGTGCTGTTATGATAACCTAAAAGAATGAAGACAAACATGTGCAAAACATTTTCACAGCTGTGAATCTATTTTACACAAAACAATTGGTATTACAAACCATTCATTTTCTTAACCCACTGTATTCCTCTCAGGGTCAAGGGGCTGCTGGAGCCTAACCAGGCCACTGTTGGGCAGAGGTGGGGTAAAAGTACAAGTAGAGTACAGTACAATATAGTACAGTATATTATTCTGCAATTGCATATTTTTAACAAACCTCATTGCATTTAAATGTGCAGACACCACATTGTGACTGCAAGAAATATTATTCAATACATAGTTTTTAATTTTTACCGTTTTCTCTTCTGCACTGACATTTGACACCTTAGAAAAATCTGGGTCTGGATGTTTAACTGTGGACTGCACAAACTGACATTACATTTTTTTTCTTTAAGGGCATTTTCTGATCTGCAGCTTTGTGAATGTTTCCATTCTAAAAGATGAGCCAGTTTCTTCAAATATCACAGACTGTAGAAGCTGTGTTCCTGCATCTCTGAAAAACTGACGTTCTTTTTTGAACTTTTGGTTTAGAAATGTGAACCACCAAGATATGGATGCTCTGAGTCAGATTTTCAGAATAACCTCTCAGAAAAGGACTGGACTGTGCTTTTATGATTAGAAGTAGGGGGCAGGGACAGTCAAGCTACTTTTCTATTTGCAAGATGCAATCGCACTCACACCTCACTAAGGGGATGGTCAGTGTTGGGTAAGTTACTTCTAAAAAGTAATTGATTACTTTACTTGGTGACTGGATCAAAATTTAAATTAAATTACTTTACTCATTACCATTTTAAAAAAGTAATTCACCACTCTTTACTTTACTTTTTTCCACTCATTATACAAATTCTCAAGGGAAAAACATCTTTGCACAAACAAGATTCTCTTGTTTCATTTAACAGAGCTCCTTTGAAAAGAGATTTTTAATCTCACTGTGACTTATTTGGTTTAATAAATGAAAATAAACACAATTTAAAAACTACATTTTTAAAGCAATAACCTTGTGCAAGGTCTGAACATGGTTCAAGACATAACCTGCTTCATTTGAAATCAGACAACAGTGTGAAAAATGGCACAAAAATAAGTTACAACATATGTGGTCTATGCTACAGCTCAAAGTCAGATGTGGAAAATACTGTTACGTCTGTCAAATCATTTCCATTCAAATCCACGTGGCTCGCATGTCAGATGTCTCCATCCAATTCACTCAGTCACAAAACCTATATCATGTTCACACTATATTTTACCTACAATAATTTAGATCCAAATACTCTAAATAACCACAGACCTGTATCCAACTTACCGTTTATAAGTAAAATTGTAGAGAAAGATGTCACACCTCAGCTGCACGAGTTTTTAAATACACAAAACATTTTAGAAAAATATCAATCTGGTTTTAGGATGAACCACTGTACAGAGACAGCTCTTTTAAAAATAGTTAATGATCTCAGAATAAATTTAGACCCATAGAAACTTTCTGTTCTGGTGCTGCTGGATCTAGACACAGTAGATCACCAGATTTTATTTGATAGACTTAGGAGTCTAGTGGGCCTCTCTGGAAATGTTCTTAAGTGTTTTTATTCCTACCTTACAAATTTACACTTTTATGTAAGTATGGATACATGCTCTTCAAGAATCTATTAAATAAGTTGTGGGGTTCCTCAAGGGTCAATTTTAGGGCCTATCCTTTTTAACTTATACATGTTACCTCTTGGGGATGTCATCAGGAGACATGGTGTTGACTTTCACAGCTACGCTGATGATACACAGCTTTACATCACCGTGTCCCCTGATGACCTTTTACCTAAAAAACTCTTTTAAACTGTATTTTAGACAAAAAGTCATGGATGCCAGAGAACTTCTTACAGCTCAACCAGGACAAAACTGAAGTTTTAGTCATTGGTCCTGAAGACAAGAGAGAAATGGTTTTACCAAAGTTTCAGAATTTTAAACCTTCTCAGTGCGTGAGAAATATGGGCATTCTTTTTGACTCTGAGATGAATTTTATACCACATATTAAAAATGTCGTTAAGACAGGATTTTTTCATCTCAAAAACATCGGCAGAAGTCGTTCATCTCTAAGCCACCCTACGGAGGAAGCTAATTTCGGCCGCTTGTATCCGGGACCTCGTTCTTTCGGTCAAGACCCAGAGCTCATGACCATAGGTGAGTATTGGAGCGTAGATCGACCTGTAAATTTAGAGCGTTACTTTTTGCATCAGCTCTCTCTTCACCACAACAGACCAGTACAGCGACCGCATAACAGTGAACGCAGCTCCAGTTCAGCAATTATCTCACGCTTCGATCTTCCCTCACTCGTGAACAAGACACCAAGATACTTAAACTCCTTCACTTGGGGAAGGAGCACTCCACCCACCCAAAGAGGACAAACTACCTTCGTGAGGTCAAGAACCATCACCTCAGACTTAGCAGTGCTGACTCTCATCCCAGCTGCTTCACACCCAGCTGCAAATCATTCCAATGCATGCTGGAGGTCCTGGCTCGATGAAGCCAAAAGGACAACATCGTCTGATAAAAGCAGAGAGGAAATCCTGTGGTTCCCAAACCAGACCCCCTCCGGACCCTGGCTGCACCTAGAAATTCTGTCCATAAAGACAATGAACAGAACTGGTGACAAAGGGCAGCCCTGCCGGAGTCCAACATGCACCGGAACAGGTCTGAATTACTGCCGGCTATGCGAACCAAGCTCCTACTCCGGACAGAGGCGAGACTGCCCCGAACCCCATACCGCCAGAGCACCCTCCACAACAGGGGACGCGGTCAAACGCCTTCTCCAAATCCACAAAACACATATGGACAGGATAAGTGAAGTCCCACAAACCCTCCAGCACCATACAGAGGGTGTAGAGCTGGTCCACAGTTCCACAACCAGGACAGAAACTGCATTATTGCTCCTGGATCTGAGGCTCCACTTTTGGCCGGACTCTCTTTTCATGAATTTTGAAGCCAAAAAAAAAATCACACCAATGTGAATACAACAGACTGTAACAGATAATGCTGGGAAGAATGCTCTCTAGACAAGCACGCATGCATGCGCACAAACAC
>BSAI01000207.1:23337833-23441633 GCA_036245035.1 Adrianichthys oophorus
GTTACTTAACTTTGTAAAGTTTGTTAACCATTCACACTATTAAACTTAATCAATTTTCCTCCTTTCTGGGCATTGATAGCAATGAACAGTTTTCAGAAACCTGGCATTTGTGTCAACAAGTTGTCTGATAGATATGCTAATTTTATGTTTTCAAGGTTGATAGCCCACAAACATTTTCTGAACCCACTTGAGCCTATCCAGTCACTGTTTGGAAATGGCAGGATACACCCTGATCAGGTCGCCAGTCCATTGTCACACACTCGCATTCACATGTTGGGACAATTCAGTCATCAGTCAACATATGAAGCATGTTTTGGACTGTGGGAGGAATCCGGAGTGCACGGTGGAAACCCATGCATGCACGAGGAGAACATGCGAACTCCACACGGAAAGAACACAGCCGGGATTTAAACCAGGATCTTCTTGCTTTGAGGCAGGAAGGGTAATCACTACACCACCACCAGCAATCATCAATATAATAACAAAATAAAAGCTTTAAATATTTAAATCCATGCATTAGGATTCTATATAAACTAAGTGTTTTACTGTTTGAATTTGCTTATAAAAATTTAAAAAATACATTTCATGATGTTCAGTTTTTTTTTTTTTAGATGTACAGTGTACTGTTATTTTAACAAATGGCTACAATATAACAAAGAGTGAAAAATTTATGGGGGTCTGAATACTTTCTGTACCCACTGAACCTGCACTTGAGCCAAAACCCAAATTTAAGAGTGTGGTATTTTTTGTTTGCTGTTGCGTGGACCTACAGGTGGCCCGATGAGAGCTACAAACTTTGTCCCTCCCAAGAACTGCAATCTAAATGTCTGTGATTTGGGAGGAGTAAACTAAGCTCAACGTTCCCTTCCTCTTTCATGATTAAGTTTTGCTGTTCAGGATCCAGTGGGTGTTGTCAAGTATGCATGGATGAGATGCAGGTAGGGGGTGTGGTTTGTCCCTTCACCCAAGTTTTAAAACCAATTTCTGGTTGCAAAAAAATCTGTTAGATTTTTATCATCTTATAATCATGAATATAATCAGTCAAAAGTTGCTTTAACTTAAGGGTATATTTTATTCACAAGACTTCATGGTTCTTTCATCATTGCATGTTGCAGATGGACAGCTGTGGTCTCCACCTTCATCATCTCCTGCCTCTCTCACACTTCTGTGAAACAGTGGAAGACATTTTTCTGCTTTGTTTTAGCTCCATGCTGCAGACTGAGGCTTCATTTCACATCATAAGAACCAGAACGGTTGCAGAACAGATGAAGGCTCTGCATCTTCACAGCTTACTGAGAACACAGAAGACCTCTGAATAAGCATTTGTCAAACTGGCCAATGTAATATTGAAACGGATAATCACACATCTAAAGCATTCCATGGTAAAGGATACTTTGTTTTTAAATAAGATGTTAATTTCCTTTAAATCCAACCAAAAGCATTTTAAAATCCAAAGGTCATTGACACGAAGAGGCGGAGACGTGTGGATTCATGTGCAACCGGTTTGATGATTTAGAGCATGAGCAAGACATGGCGGATGTCAAAAATCTAGGCAAGGGTCAAAAACACAAGGGCTGGCATGATCGCGAGAAACAGGCAAGGTCAAGGCACAGGAGATCAAACCAGGAGTATAAACGCTCAGACTGTCTGCTAGGCAAAACAAGACTTCGCAAAGGGCAGAGTTTAAACAGGATCTGTAAATATGGTGAGGCTGATGAGAAGATGAGACACAGCTAATGGAGACATGGTGAATCAATATTCAGGAGAGGACTCTCTCTGATGGTTGGAGGTGGAGCCTGGCTGAGGCAGGACCGTCATCTGTTTATTTTTAGCTGAGAATTTCCACAGGGGGTTCAAATTGAGTGGGTGACATTTTTGGCTCAATGGTTTTTGAATTTAAGCTAAAAAAAATTATTTTATTTAATCATTTAACAAAAATAATGGGAGAAAAATACTGAGATGTGGGGAATAAAATTGAAGCTGTCAGGATTCAGCCGTCCAGCTCCACCTCCAACCGCCAGGGGAGCTCTCTCCCGAGTATTGACTGTTCACCTGACTTCACTAGCTGGTTCTCATTCTGGCTCATCAGTTTATGTATATTAGCCGGCTCCCCCCTGTGATCCTTGCGAAGTCTTGTTTTGCCTAGCAGACAGACTGAGCGTTTATATTCCTGGTTTTGTTCTCCTGTGCCTTCACCTATGCCTGTCTCTCACTATCCAGCCTCACCTTTGGGTTTTTGACCCTTGCCTGGATTTTGACCATTACCATGTCATGCTCATGCTCTAATCCATTAAACTGTTTGCATATGGATTCAAACGTCTCCGACTCTTCATCACAGAAGCAGTCTTTTTTAAAACTAAGAAAGGCCGTTAATACTCTGAACTCTAGCTGCAAACTTTTAGGGCCTTCTCACACCTAGGCTACTTGGAATCTATTTAGCCCTAAAAACTATGATTTATTTGGTTGCTGCGGTTCTTCTGGTGCTGTTCTCATGCATGGAACTCATAGACTGCTTGCCACAGCACCACTTCCTGAAAGTGGTAACAGCATTTTTCTGCTGTGAGTGCAAAATCATGACGGAAAGCTTAAAAAAGCTTTGTTGCTAGAAAGCTGCTTTGTAGCTTTCTGATTACTGAGAAAGCTACTGCTTTGTAGCCAATTGTGAGTGGAAATTTGGGCAGATTAAACAAAAAGAGCTGCTTAGTAAAATTCACAAAAACTTATGTATTATATAAATATATTCAAATATATTTCAAAATCTGTGTTGTTCACAGTTGTGGGGAATTTATTGGCATGACTGAGCTCCTTTGCAACAATAGGATTAAAAACTGCATACTGAAACCCACATATTAAAAAATTGTGTGTTTGTGGTGAAGATAAGCAACATTAAGTAAGCAAACAAGCCTTGATTGTGTATTTAGCAGCTCTAAATGTTGCTTTAAGTAAGCATTGACATAGCTGTAGACTTTGTAGAAAAGCCTGATGGAAAATAATTGCAGCAGTCTAATTACAAAGCAACAAATGCACAAACCTGTTTTTCTGCGTCATTTTGAGCCAGGATGTTGAAAGTATTTCAGATGAGAGAATAAATAGCTGGAAACCTGATTTTGTTTGAGAACTAGAAGTTCAGTCTTCATCAGAAATGACTCCAAGGTTTCTCACAGTGGACTGGAGACCATATAAATGCCATCCAGTGTGATCATATTGTTACAGAGTGTACAGTATTCCTGAAGCGTGCATGTCCAAAATCAACAATCTCTGTTTCATCTGACTTTGGTAAATACAAATTAGAAGTAATTAAATTCTTTAAATCTTTAAGATATAATAGATTAAAGTCTGGTAGACTGAGGGACATCTCCTGATTTTGTATATACAGTAACTGGTGTAATATGCTTTGAGTGGTAGTTGAAAGTAGATGCCTTGATGGCCAACCCCTGGTTGTGGAATTTGGTATTTGGGTATTTGACCCCTTTTAGGTCTCACCCAGACTGCCACCTTAGTGGTTGAGGGGTTTGAGAGCTTGAATTGTCCTAATGTCTAAGCTAATGGCCCTGGTAAGGTTTCTCATGGAGGACAGACCCTAGGTGACATCCAAAAAAAAAATCGATTCACAACATTTTTATGAGTAGTAATCAAGATACATTTAAGCCACTTGGTTTGGCATCACCAAGGTCCCAATCTGAAGTCAGGCTTGGGGTTGGGGCACAAAAGCAAGTGCTATGTGGCCAGAGCTTTTCCCACAAGCCTCAGTCAAGTCCAGCCCAAAGTGACGGCACGGGATCACTACCTCACGGGCCCCACTACCTGCAGGAGAGCTAGTGCAGTGTGGTTTGGATGACAGTAAAAGACAGCTGCATTGGTCGCCAAACAGTCAGTCATAAAATTTTGCTTTTGGGGCTTCTCCTCTCTAAGAGAAAAGGAGCCTGAGTTTGTGCAGCAGTTGAGAGGTTCTGGCTATACACAGTATGGTAAGGCTCATCTCCACATATAGCATGGGCTCTGGAATTCAACCCCTTGAAAGGGGTTGGACTGTCTACCATTCTGAGAGGGGGAAGGCTCATGTGAGCTTACTTGTGAGCCCCCATCTCAGCCACCAAGTGTTGGACTTCAAGAGAAAGTCAAATCCCTTCACATTAGGGTGGCAGGTAGGCCAATGACCTAAACAGCAGTTAGAAGTACCCAGCATTCTTTGTGTCTCCTGGAAGAGTACTTTAAAGCATCCTTATTGGGGAATCTATTGTCCTCCTGGGAGACTTCAACACTTGTGCGGTCAATGACAGTGGCACAGGGAGGGGTGTGATCAGAGGGAATGGCCTCCCTGATCTGAACTCAAGCAGTATTCTGTTGTTGAAATTATGTGCTCATTATAGTTTTCCCATTTCCACGTCAATACAAGGGTGTCCGTGAGTACACATGGCACACGGATACCCTTGTCAGGTGGTCAATAAACAACTTTGTAGTCATTTCATTTGACATTTGGCCATGTTCCTTGGATAGTAGGGTAAAAAGAGAGGCAGGTGTCCACAGATTAGTGTCTGGTGATAATTTGGATCCACCGTGTGGAAGACTCGACAGACCCAAATGTGAGGGCTTGCTGGGAATGTCTGGCTGATCCCTCTGTCATGGACATCTTTAACTATCAAATCCAGACAGATACAGAGGGAGGTGGAAGAAATTGACTTATAGCATGTATAACATGTTCTTCCTCCCCATTGTCTCTGTGGCTGCTCCAAGCTGGGGTTGCAAAGTCTCTGGTGCCTGTCAAGGTGGCAATCCTTGTACCCAGTGGGGCATATTAGAAGTAAGTGATGGCATCAAGCTGATGGAGTTCTACCGTGCCTGGCTGGTTTTTGGGACTTCTGAGGCAGTCAACAGGTACTTGTAAAGCTGCAAAGGCTTTCTGTTGTGCAGGTAAGAACTTGGCCCTGGGAGGTGTTTGGTGAAACCATAGAGATTTGTCTATTGGCAAGGCTGAAAGTAGGCCATTACGGTCCAGTACTGCATACTGGTAGGCTACTAGATTTATTTGATTAGATTTATGGAGGTATGTTGTACCAGCTGGAAAACGGTGACTTCAAATCAATTCTGGTTCATCAATCAATAGGGCTGTGATTCCTAAAAAAAACCTTTCACCTACAGTATTTCATTGGTTGATCTGGCAGTACAGGTTTTTTATTTTTTTGTTTCCACACCACAAGTTAGCCCAAGCACAAAATTATTCTCTGAAATGTCTGGTGAGGTTCATGCACAACTTGAAAAAAGCCATTAAAGACTAAAGTAGAAATAATTGCATTGTTTTGGTTGCCATAAAAATGCAACCATCCTTTTTCCAAATCAGCTTAGTCTTGTTTGGGGCCACAGAGTTGCTGGAGCCTACCCCAGACACTGTTGGGTGAAGGCAGGGTACACTCTGAACAGGTCGCCAGTCTGTCGCTCGACCACAAAACCACCCACATTCACACCTAGGGACAACTAGAATCATCAATTAACCTATGAAGCGTGCTTTTGGACTGTGGGAGGAAATCAGAGTGCCTGGAGATCAACATCTCTATAGATGTTCAAATCACCCATTGCAGCAACTTCATTTGTGTTTGTTCCTTTATAGCTTTTGTCTGCTCCCTTTTAGGAGTTGCACAGTGAATCATCCATCCTAGCCTTTACATTCTATTCACTCACACCAACTATCCTCCTATCTTCCATCTTCTTCTCCTCTGCTTCTTGTGTCCCCACCATGTATATTTGTATTTCAGCAGAAATGGCAGCAACTCCTCAGTCAATCTACATCTGCATGCATGTACAACAATGCTAATGCTGCATTTAGTGCTTTGTTAACAGGGCAATGATCTGTTTCCTAAACTAACCACAAATCTTTAGAATGATTCATATTTGTAGCCTGCAAAGGTTGCCCTGAGCAAACATAAGACACGTGCGGTACTTTTACGTTTTTTTTATCTTTAGTTTGACATACAGTTAGAATCACTGAATGTTCACTGATTAGTATGACCCTGTGTGAGTTGTCTGGATTGTCTTGTAAGTGACATAAAATAAATGTGCTTGTGTTGAACAGCCTTGGGTCTGTAGCAACATTGTTAATATTCAAACTTTGTGAGGATCCTGCCCCACCCCTGCCTACTGCTAATCTTGTAATTAAGATGTCTTGTCTCACCTGCACTCAGCTGTGCTTAAGCCATGTATCTTTGTTCTGGAGTTGTCAACATTCTGCAACAATCCAACCCATGTCATGCCACAGTCCCATGATATATTTGTTGGCTCTTTGGGATGCTCTTTGGTCAGCTGCTTCATACCTGCACCCTTTCCAATACCTTTGGGATATCTCTGCCTTCCTGTCCACCTTTTATTCACTCATGGATTATTGATCTTTGTCTAAACCCTTGTCTCACAGATTTTGCTTCAGCAAAGAACTGTCCGTGACTGTGCACCACTCTGCAAAGCAGCTTTGGAGGAATTCTGTTACACAGCCACTGAGAGTTGCTCAGCAACATACAGGTCCAAATTCCTTCAGTGCTCACTACTCAGTGCACTTAAGAACACTCGCTATTTTGTCAGTGTGTCTGAATTTTCAATTCCAAAATCCAGTTTCGAGGAGTCTCTGAAAAAAATCTAGTGCGCATCAATGCCCACAAGATTGGAGAATATAGAAAACAATTTGAACAAGAAAACATTGCATTGAAACAATTTGTCATTAGAAAAAAATGTGTGTACATTTATTTTTTATAAATCAATTGAGTTTCGTCATCATAACACAGTGAACTCATAAATAGTTTTATAGTTTTAAAATAGTTTTTTTATGAAAGTTTATAACTTTCATAAATAGAACACCGTTTATTACGTTTTTACTTTAACAAATGGGTGACGTCATTTTTGATGTTTAAAAAAAGTATTAAGCATGTGTCTGAATTGCATTTAAATCGAGGGCAATGGATAGTCTTGCACTATATAAATGGTGTATACTTATATAATGCTTCACAACCTTTTTTTAAGGCCCAAAGAGCTTTACAGTCTAAGTCTCATTTACCCATTCACACACACATTCACAGACTGATGGCGGTTCCACTGCCAAAAACTGGTGCCAAAATATAACTATCAGAAGGCATGTGGGGTTCAGTGTCTCGGGGAACCAAACAGTGATCTTCCAATCAGAGGTTGATAGCTCTACCTCTGCACCACGACTGTCACAAACGGGCAGACAGCTGGTTCCACTTGCAGCAGGGTTATTATCATGTGACAGGCAGACAGGAGCAAAGCTCAGCTAAAAGTCCAGAAAGCTAAGTTAGAGTGATAATCCAGGCAAAGGTCAGAACAGGCGGCAAATAGGCAGGGTCAGATACAAAGCAGGGCCATGTAACAGGTGATTAGATCAGAAAAGACCGCTCAGTATGAAGGAAAGAAGGCACAAACAATACTTTGCACTGAATGTGTTCCTGAGCAGTGCTTAAGTGTCTTTGTGGCTGACTGACTGATGAGAGTCAGGTGAGGAGGCCTCCAGACACTGTGCGCTGGGGTTGATGGATGATGAAGTCCTGTCAGTGCTCTGGGGATGGCTCCTGCCAGCGACCAGAGGGGAAGACAGAGTGCTGACTCCTGACAACAACAGCCCCATATAGTCTTTTAGGGGAATAGTGAGGGAATTTGGACACAATGGACGAATCTGATTGCTTCCCTATCCTTCTGACTCCTCTCTACTGCTCCAATTGTAGGGACATTTAGAGCTGTAGTGGTGTCCAAAAGTATTTTTTAAGGAGGAGCCATAGGGACTTACAGCTGGCTATCCGGTTGCCCGTAGAGCGTTGCGCTTGTGGCACAGAGAAAAAACATATTTCTTCACGTGGGTGTGAGCTGAAGCACAGAAGTTTACATTTTAATTAATGTTTTGAGTTTTTGTTTTACTTTTTAAAGTTATAAAACTATGTTGTTATGTATTTTCCAAGAGCTGGTAGTTATGAGCTAAAGTAGATGACCGGCAACTAATGAGAACATCATCAAGCGGTAGTAACGCCCGAATTAGAAGACATTAGTTGTATTAAAGTATGAATTCCTTTAATACTCATTACTACTGCACTATATATGGTGAGGGAAATTATAAGTTTTTGAACACCCAGTGATTTTGCAAGTTCTCTCACTAAGAAATCATTGAGTGGTCTGAGATTTTTATCTTGGGTACATGTCCACTATGAGAAATATAATCTAAAAAAAATCTGGAAATCACTGCATGACTTTTTCAAATTATTTTTTGTATGTTACTGCTCCAAAAGCAATTGTCTATCTTCTAGAATTCTGACCCTCAAAGATCTCTTAAGCCTGGTTTCCACTGAGCGGTCTTTTTTGGCTGTTCTGTTCCACTTTTCTATCCGTCTTCAACTGAAGGGGGCTCTCAAGAGGTACGGATCGGTACTTTTTAATGGTTTCATTTACAATGGAAATGCTCAAAGTAGCGGACAGATCGGACCGTACTGGACCCCTCAGTGGAAACAAGGCTTTATTCCGCCCTCAAATAGTACACTTCCACTCCACTTATTATCCTAAATTAGGAGCACCTGTTTGAGGTCATTAGCTGCATAAAGTCACCTGTCCATCCCATACAATCAGTAAGACTCCAACTACTAATAAGACCAAGACCAATGAGCTGTCCAAAGACACCAGAGACATAATTGTAGACCTCCACAGGGCTGGAAAGGGCTATGGAGCAACTGCCAAGCAGCTTGGTGAAAAAGAGCCACTGTTGGAGCAATTATTAGAAAATGGAAGAAGCTAAACATAACTGTCAATCTCCGTCGTACTGGGGCTCCATACAAGCTCTCACCTCATGGAGTCTCAGTGATCCTGAGAAAGGTGAGAACTCAGCCCAGAACTACACGGGAGGAACTGGTCAATGATCTGGAAAGAGCTGGGACCACTGTTTCCACTTTTAATGTTGGTAATACACTAATATGTCATGGTTTGAAATCATGCATGGCACGGAAGATTCCCCTGCTTAAACCAGGACATGTAAGTTTCCCAATGACCATTTGGATGATCCAGAGGGGTCACGGGAGAAAGCCATGTTGACTGATGAGATCAAATATAACTTTTTGGTCTGAATTCCACTAGCTGTGTTTGGAGGAAGAGGAATGATGAATACCATCCCAAGAACACCATCCATACTTTGAAGCATGTGGGTGATAGCATCATGCTATGGGGGTGTTTTGCTGCACATCGGACAGGACGACTGCACTGTATTAAGGAGAGGATATTGTGAGATTTGGGGGAACAACCTCTTTCCCTCGATTAGAGTATTGAAGACCCAATAGAAAATCTTTGGAGGAAGCTCAAACTCTGTTTCTCAGCAACAGCCCAGAAACCTGACTGATCTAGAGAAGATCTGTGTGGAAGAGTGGGCCCAAAATCCCTCCTACAGAGTGTGCAAATCTGGTGAAAAACTACAGAAAACGTTTGACCTACATGTAATCACAGACAAAGGCTACAGTCCCAAATATTCACATTGATTTCTCAGGTGTTTAAATACTTTTTGACACCAGTAGCATACAAATAAAATATTGAAAAATGAGCATGATGTTCGCCACCACCTGCAGTAGAGCTCAGAAGGGGCCAGTGCAATGTGGTTTGGCTGGCAGTCGAAGGCGAGTGCCTTGGCAGCCTAAACCCTGGTCATGGAACTTGGCTTTTGGGACATGGAACGTCACCTCTCTGGGAGGGAAGGAGCCTGAGCTTGTGCGAGAAGTTGAGAGGTACTGGCTAGACATAGTTAGCCTCACCTCTGCGCAAAACCTCTAGGCAAAAACTCGGTCCTGGGAGGAGTTCTGGGGGGCCATGGAGAGGGACTATCGGTTGGCCTCGAAGAGGTTCTGGTGCCTCAGGAGGAGAAAGCAGTTTTCTGAGTGCACCGTTTAAGTGCGGGTGGGGAGCCGCTGACTTCAACAGGGGACATTGGAATACTTCCCCAACTGGAGGAGTTTAAGTATCTTACTTCTGGAGAGACTACATCTCTCGGCTGGTCTGGGAACGCCTCGGGGTACACCCTAGAGGAGCTGGAGGAAGTGGCTGGGGAGAGGGAAGTCTGGTCATCCTTAGCAGCTTAGACAGTTTTTGGGGGGTGGAGTGGGGGTGGGGCATTCAAACACTGCCACAAATTTTTCCAGAGGAGAGAGATAAGTGTTGTTGAGTTGTTGCATTTGGGGGTCTTCTTCTTCACCCTCCAGACTTTTCCTTGGTTCCGTTACTACAATACATGTTGCCATTAATGTGCAGTTACAATGGTTTGTCATTTAGAATATGAATGACATGATGCATCTAGTTTCAAAATGAACCACAGCAATGTACTTTTTGAAAGTTATTTTTGCTCTCCAACTTTCAAAAATCAAAGGCTAAAACTAGCTAAGACTTTTCTGATTAAAGTTATTAGCTAATAAATAAGAGTTGACTATTTCATGTGACATTTAGAAATGTTTATTTATATACATATGTAGAATTTGCACTTAATGAGAATGGTTAAAAAGTCCATCTAAATAAAAAGTCTTCTTACGTTGTGTTAACCATGCAGCTGACCATTACTCCTCTGTGTTCTAGAGCATAGCTCCACCTGCTCTCAATAACCTCATCTGTAATGCTTAACACTAAATCAGAGAATTCAGACAGAAGCTCAGAATAAGGACCCAAAGAACAATACACAACATCGTCCTTTTTGATTTCCACTTTAAATGACAGAAAATGTAAGTAAGACTTTCAAAAGACTTTAAATTATTATAAATGATTTGACATATAAATCTTCCTGATGTACAAAATAAGTCATCTTATCATCGGTTATCTAATATCTGAATAGCAAATACTTTGATAATGGATCTGATATTTACTGAACATTTGGTCCTCTACAGTTAAAGCATTCATTTTATTTTATTCGTTTTTTCTATGTACTCATTTTCATACTCTGGTATTGCATTTGACACAGTGGGGTATTGGGCAGATTGGAGCAGACTGCAGAGGAGAACTCTGCTTCCAGTTCTTCATGCTGAAGGACTTGAGTTGGTAAGAAAACTATCCCTATCTCTAGAAAAGAGAACCAGACCATCCAAAATAGGGTGGTGTCTCAGCAGGCCCATTTAAAGTTTGATTTCCATCTCAGAAACAAACAAGGACTAAGTTGACATGCTTTCATCTGATTTTTTTTGCTACTGTCACACTTTTAGTAATCAGGCAAATCACTCAGTAGTGAAAGTGTCACATCTCTTGATGAACAAGCTCTAAAAGTGACAGATCAAAAGTCAGACATGGCTCTACTGTGGAACTTTAGAAACAAAAATCAGTTCTGAATTCTTTAATATTGTTTTTTGTTTTGTTTTTTTTAAAATTATCTTTCAAAATTATGCTTTAAAAGTTTTTCCACTGTGTTGCTTTAGCCTTGCCTCTGGTGGAAGTAGCTATCATGATCCAGTAGAGGAGAAATCACCACCAGAAAAGCTGAAAACAGGGATTAAGGAAAACAACCAAAACAATTCACAGGTTGGTCACAGTTAGAGGGAGTCACATTTGGATAATTGATGATGTAAAAAAAAAAACTCTGTAATTAAAATAAAATGTATTAACCATAACACTGAGCAGTGGACCTGCATTTAACATCAATTAAAACTATTAGCAAATTTCTGGATTTCAGAGTTGTAAGTACCAACATTAATGCTGTAGTTTTAATGATTTCCATTGTTAAAAGTTTCTGTTTTGATGAACCTGTATGTTTTATTATTCTTCTCTATACAGACTGTCTGTGAAATAACCTCCATTCAGAATGACATTTAATCTTATTGATGTTGTAATTGTTGAAGTTCTGTCCCTATTAAAACAAATTCTTGTTTTTGTCTTTAACGTAGAACGATGTTCGTCAGTGTAATCCTTTGATAGTTTCCCCTGAACACACTGGAGCTTCCCTGTTTTAGCATGAATGAGTCCATCTCTGACTCTGGTGTTTGCAGAACCTCTGCACTCAGATCCTTATGCACAAGGTGTTTGCAGGACAAGGAGTATCAGTGTGGGTGTCAGTGTTGTGTTGCATTAGTATCACTGTTGTTGCGAGTTAGCTTTATTGTGTATTGGTTGTTTACTAGCTCAGTGTTGTTTTGTATCAGTGCCATTATGTGTCAGTGTTTTGTAGCAGTGTTGTGTTAGTGTGTATTGTTTCAGTGTTGTCACGCGTTTGTTCTGTTGTGTCATTGTTGTGTGTGAGTGTCAGTGTTGTTTGTCACTGCTGGTTTCAGTAGACTAGTCAGTCCCGCCTCAGCAGAAGGATCCCAGCAGCTGAAGTGGGTCAGCTGGTTCAGGTGGACTGCACCAGAGCAGGCAGCCCCTCTGGCCCTCCTCAGCACCTGCTCCAGTTCAGTCATGACGGGCAGGGGTCCCTCGTACATGTTGGTCCTGATGGTCCTAAGTTTGTCCTGGTATTCCTCCGGCAGGCCGTTCTGTTGCGCTCCCATCATGATCACCTGTAGGAGAGCACATTCAGAGCGTTGGGGCAACCCGAACAAAGCCATGGACGGAGAGAT
Organism: Adrianichthys oophorus; assembly: GCA_036245035.1. Classification (NCBI taxonomy): domain Eukaryota; kingdom Metazoa; phylum Chordata; class Actinopteri; order Beloniformes; family Adrianichthyidae; genus Adrianichthys; species Adrianichthys oophorus. The sequence goes on from BSAI01000207.1 coordinate 23,350,379, forward strand.
CAAAGAGACAAAAGTGTGAGCCTGGGAACATGCTGGCGCTTCTCTGTCAGCTGATTCCAGATGTTTCACAGATGCATGCACAAGGGAACACACATGCACTCTCCTGACCTAACTTAAGATCACTGCTTCTCCTTATTTTTGACTGAAGGGGGAATTAATCACAGATATCACTTTTATTCTGCTTGAACTGTTAGCAGTGTTTCCTTATCTTTGTGTCTCACAGGAGTAACAGTGCGTGATTAATTTGTGATTGGAATGATTAGTTTTGTTTTGGTTTTGATGCTTTTATTTCAAATGAACGCAGAAGACCAATAAACAAAATACTATTTCAATATGATGCAAATCCTCAAAGCGAAACACTTTCAGAATCAATGTTTTCAACATTAGACAGAAACTGACTTTTATACCAACAATATAATGGAATTTGAAGCACATGTTTAGCAACTTCCAAAGAACCCATATCCACAAATGTACGTCTTCTAAGTGAGCAATAAGAAAGCACTGAAGCTCCCTCCCCTTTCCTATACTTCCAATTCCTCCCACTCAGACAGAAACTATGGAACTATCTTTGCAAATCCCCCAAATCCACAGGAAACAGAGCAGTGAAGGGTTCAAAGCCTAAAGAGGATCTCATTGAATCTAAAAGACAGCCCATATAAACCAGGGGTCACGTTTGCAGAGTTCCTTCCTCTGACCTACAAAAGTGAAAAAGTCCCCCCCAAAAGCAGAAGGCCCTCACCTGCAGGTACTGGGGTGACGGAGGCGCGTACACACAGCTGTTCATGATGTAGGTGCGGCAACTTAGCTCCTCAACCTTCGTCTTCACCGACAGCTCCACAGGACTGTAGGCTCCCAATGTCACATTCTCCTGACTGAATGTGCAGATGAATGTGTGCACACACACAGAGGAAACAGGTGTTATACACAGAAACAAAAACAGAAATCAGAGACATCTGCAGCAGAAGCCTTTACTTGTCTAGAGACTCCAGATCAGATGTGCTTAGCCTCCACACAACCCCCCAAACCTCATCCCCGGGGCTGTGCTCTATGGTTGCCACACCGCCATGCCATCGGTCACTGGTCAGGCCTTTATGGTTTCCAAAGACCAACTTATAGTCCTGGAAAAGACAGAATGTATGCAGAGTGAGTTCGATTGCTTGATTGGACCTCTACCAACATCATGGTAACCAGACCTTGATGAATCTCAGCAGTAGTCTCTGATGGAGCTACTCTATAGCTTAGAGTTCCTAAAAGCCTAATTATATGCGGTTTGATTAGATTGTCAATGCTTGCATTCCAGATGAAGATAAACTTGATCCACTAAGGAGCATGAAACCCAGACAACAGCCCGTTAAAATGTTCTCAATCTGACTCACCTTGAGCCTCGCCACACAGAGGACAGTCGCTGAGGGATTCTTGAGTCGCAGGCGCTCCTTCAGCAGGTTACTGCCATATGCAAAGTACAGGAAGGTGTGGTTGCCCTCCATGCTAGCATGAACTGCTATCAGGATCACAGTGAGGAAAAAAGGCCAGCTGAGGAGCGAGAGGGTGAGTCAGTGTTGGCAGAGAGGAAGAGCTCAGGTGAGGCCTGGACCACCGGAGGCTTCCAGCACACGCACCATTCTCTTACTAATCCAGCCCATCAGCACAGCTTGTATTCATATTTACAATGAAAGGCTCACCTCATGGATCCAGAGACAACATTACAACACACAGTGGTGTGCATGAACGCACAAACACAAACCTCCACCTCAGAGTGGAAACAAGAGTCACTGCTGATTTTTTCTGGCCTGGTTTGTGGCCCTGAGTTAAGTAAAGCATATTTACACCTGTCAGTCCAAACCAATACATGCTGGAGCACAATTGCTCTCTTACTCCTACTTCTCCCTGGCCTGCCCTTACATTGACCATGACAGTGTGAGCTTCAGAGGGGATACTTCTGCCCACCCACACCAAAAACATTAGGAAACAATGTTTTGGTTGGTTTCTCATTCGTAAACCCATAAAGAAGAAGGGCTAGTGGGTGTGTCAAAAACAAATCTTTTAGAGGCAAGAGTTTGTTTAAACTTAAACTAAAACATGTTTCAGGGCATCAAGAGACAAGTCAAAGCTGTAAAAGGCATCTTTACTATTCATCATTGATATTTAACATTTATCATCAGAGTTCACTGGACTGTACTCTAAAACAACTTTGCAAACCAGACTGATCCCAGTTATCTCAATCGTGAGGAGTACAAAGCAGTTACAGCTGACAAGAGAAAGAGACTTTGAAGGTAAATGTCTTTGTACAGAACCTGTAAGGTCTGCATGTGTTACCAAGCCAACAACCCATAAGGTAACAATACATTTTGTGAACCACCAAGTTGATTTGGAGGAAACTACCTTATTTCTAATTGAATATATGTACCATTTATCTCTTTTGTGGTTCTGATTATGTTTATTCAGTAGGTAAATAAACTATTCCCACAGTTGTATTTACTCAGTGTTTTTTATAGTGAGAGATTAATTACAGCTGTCACATTTTCATATTCTCCTCCGAAAAATTTCTGTCATTTAGAGAGAACGAGGCAGGAAAGAAATGCAGTGAAAACCCTAAAACCTGACGACCAGGAATGTGCTGATCCCATTAAAATCTCTAGAGAAATATTTCAGTTTTAGAGTTTGGTATACTCTTCCTGTTCTTCCCAAACTGATTTGGTGTTATGTGTAGTCAGGTCAGCAGTGTAGCCCCCCTCCTGTGCTCTCACCTGATCTTCATCACTCCATTAGTTCTTAGGTGTCTAACGAATGCTCTTTGGGTTTGTCAGTGTCGCAGAGTCTTGTGTGATCAGCAATCGTCATGTCTTTCAAGTCTCTGTATGTGGAGACGCTTTGTTAAACACCTTTTTGTCTCTCACCTTCGGATCTGAGTCCTCCCTGCTCCTGGGTTTCCGTCTTGACTGCCATCCGTAACATTTGGAAAATTTATTTGAAGTTATTTAGGAACTAGTTCCTGAGATTGATGAATGTTTTAGGAAAATATGTGATGCAGAAGTACAAATGGAAGAAGTGGAGAAAGTCCTGAGTTGCTTAAAATTAGACAAATCCCCAGGTTCTGATGGTTTAACAAGCAACTTCTGTCATAAATGTTGGCACAATCTAAAAGATCTATTAATTAATATGTTTAAAGAAATAGATGTGTTTTACCAACTACAATGAAACAAGGAGTCATCACTCTAATACCCAAACCTGATAAAGATTCTAAAATTGACAATCTCAGACCTATAACCCTTCTTAATGATTTGATGCTTTTAACACATACTTTTTCTAACTGACTTAAAACAGAGATTCATGATATTATTTCACATTTTATTAAAGTGAGCACAGTGATCAAAACATATGAAGAAGGTGGAAATAAATCAATAAACTTTAAGTTAATTGGTTAAGACAGTTTCTAAAACCGCAACAACAGTTTTAGTTTCACATTCCCAATCCAATGTTTAAAAATTAGGTGGCATTGAATTTCTCCTTAGACGTGATTATGACTTAAAAAGCTCCTATGCAAGCTTTCATTATTTTACCAACATATTTTGTTCTTTTGGAAAATGATTTACAGACACAATTCCAGTCCTCACAATATCCCAATCTGGAATTGCAGATATAACCTGCATAATCAAAAATCTATATTTTTTTAGAAAGTTGGTTTAAAAAAAGAAATTGGTCTGTAAGGCTATTATTAGATGTTAATGGTAAGTTACTTTCTTTCAAACACTTTAGTGCAAAATTTGACATCAAAGACAAAAATCAAAAGTATTTTAAAGCCATTCCTCACCCTGGAATTTGACTGGTTGAAACTGTCTGGTAACTGGCTATGATTTATTTGCAAGAGTAAATAATAGTCAATAATAACAAATATTTTAAAAAGACCTATTTCCATTTCTGGCTTCCGAAATTTCAGTTTTGAAGTAGTTTTCTAAAAATGATACAGACGACTTAGGATCTGTCAGGACTCAAGCTTCCGTCTCCCCCTCCGACCACCAACGGGAGCTTCATCCTCACTACACCTCCCATCATCCTTTGCTCTTGGTGTCCAGTTTTCAGCAGCTATTTAATTTCTGTTTGAAACATACTTTTCTTTGTCTTGAATACAGAATTTCCCATATTAATTTACTATCAAAAATAGATCCTGTCACTTAATTTTGACAGTAACTTAACAGGAAAAATGTAATATTCAAGGCAAAGAAAAGTTCAAAACAAAGACAAATCATGACTAGACAAGACTAAAAGCACACACAGTCTGTAAATAGTATTACTCTGTGTTAAAGGGACTTGAAAAGACATGGAACATTCAATGACAGTACTTGAGACTCGACTTGAGACTTGACTTGGACTTGAAGACAAAGACTTGAGAATTACTTGTGACTTGCAAAACAATGACTTGATCCCACCTCTGATAGTTAGGTATAGTTTAAATCCCTAAGTCAAAATTGGTCTAAAACTGCTGAAGAGAATGTTGAGACAAAAATTTAAGGAATTCTTATTTTGTACGAAAATGTTCAACATCATCTCCTCAAGGCTGGTTTATGATGAAGACAGCAATAGTCATGGTTTAGATTCAGCAGTTTATTAACATAAATGATGTCAAAATCAGAGCCCTGAGAATACTTTTGCAGCATCAGCAACCTCACACAGTAGATCCTCTAAAGCCGTAGGCATTTGTCCATCGGGGCCGTCTCATTGGGAGAGAATGTACAACACAAATCACCAGACTTAACGCACACATCACATTTCTCAGTCAGGATCATATCCAAATTCCTCACCTTTCCATGTGGTGAATGGAGGTGCCCGCATGCAGATAGGAGGTGTTACTTGTTTTGTGAGCGCCAATAGGAAGGAATAGCCCCACTCGTCCTCCAGGTAGAGAGGAGCTGGTTCTGGGAACAGTGCAGGTCTAGCACTTGCACAAGCCACACAATCAGACATCCCTTGCAGACAGCTATCCTGTCTTTTCATGCAGGTCCCTGTGTTTGGTCCGAGTCATCTTTTTAACTGAAACTGCTGGTTTTTATGTCCGGATTGTAAGATTAATTCAATTTCCCACTTTAAGCACTTTTGAATAAATTGAAGTTAAGTCTACATAAAAGCAATAACAAAATAAAAGAAACTAAACCAAGGTCAAGTGGCCAACATACACATTTAACAAAAACTAAATTCAAATAATTAGTTTTTTTACCCAAAAATAAATAAAATATTTTTGCTAAAGTAGCATTTTTGAATCACAACCAGCTGGGCTGCAGATTGTAGTTAAAAAAGCCTCTCTTTAGGGAAAAGAGGCACCCAGGAAATGACTGCATCAAATTAGTTTTCTACCCCAAAGACATGGGCTCTACTACGGGAATTGGAGACTTATTGGAGACATGATTGAATGATCCACTGTGGAGCGTCTGACTAAAGGTGGAATCTTGAGCTGGGGGCTGGAAGGGGAATTAGAAAAAAAAATCTCTTTTTATTCTTTTAATCTATCTATCAGGGCTGCCTACTTTAGTCTTTGTGAAAGTAATTGACGGGTACCAGGTGTGCTTTTTAACCATGTAATGGTGCAGTTCTCGGTGCTGCCGTCAGGGGGCGCATGCGCGCGGCCGCTCAGTGATTCAGTGCAGAGCCGTCAGCAGAAGAACAGCGGTGTAAACAGGATCGGCTCACTGCGGTTCAGGTATCTGCGTGTTTTCGGCCTAACAGACTCCCTCAGACAGTTAGCTAGTGGGAACTCAACGGAATCACCGAACCGTAGCAGTTTACGACAGCTGGGGTTCGGGACTGGGTCCGGCCCGTTATCCCTCATTTCATTCGGGAAATCCTACATAAACTCTACAGAACCTTGGCAGTTTACGACAGATGGGGTTCGGTAGAGTTTATGTAGGATTACCCGGATGAAATGAGGGATAACGGGCCAGTTCCGAATCACAAACCGCACGAGAGACAGAAGACTCCTATGGTCATCTAACACGCTGCTTTTTATTCTGCGGGAGTCGCCGGACTCCTTCCTCGCAGAAAACAGCAAACATGCTTTTTGGGGTGCTAGGACACACCCACCTGAGCAGTTTGATAGCTGACAATAGGACGATTACATGTCAATCAAGTGACCACGCCCCTTCACACTGTAGACTTCAATAAACCCAGATTTCTGCAGTAGTCTACAACAAACACAAAACTTCCTTTTGAAAAATTATTCTTTTTAAATGAAATACTTTAAGCATTTAACATGTATGGATGATGAGTAATTGTGTGAGGATTGCTCAGATTGATCCCATATATTAAAATATATATTTCATTTTGCTTGACTTTAATAATGGGTTAAACTGTGCTCTGTTAAAGTTGACAGCAGATAAAAGAGGTAGAAACAAATTATTTATTTAAAAAAGTATTCAAAGAAAATAATCAACTTTAAATAACATCTGCTGGTTTTCTGTCCAGATATTTTTCAGTTTGTTGAAACCAAACTGATATATTTTTGAAAGAATCCTTGTAGCCTTTATATGTAGTTTTGTTCATGTCAGCAGAAACATTAAGCTTAACATGAAGTTCTCAGGAACTTCAGCACATACTCACACGCCTGCATGGGAGCAGGTTGTTGCTTTAGTGCAGGGGCATTCATCTGATGGTCCTCAAGCCGCCTGTTTGTGTGATAAAAGCATGACTTGTTTACTGTTGCCCCTTTCATTGTATTGTTGTGGATAACAGGTACACATTAGATTAGTCGTTGGTCCAAGTCATCTTGAGACAATTATTTTTGAACTTTGGTGGGTGTAAAATTCATGCCCATATGTACTTATTGATTTTATGCTACGCCTTTGTGAAATAGGGGTATTTCCCATTGACTGTATATGAGAACTGGACTGTGTGACTCCTCCCCACCTGTGTTAAAACCAGGAAGTACCTGTTTGTTCCAAAAGACCAAAATCCCATAGACATCTATAGAGAAATAAACAGCTATTGCTACTTTTTTCTAAACATATTCTTGATAATCATATTTTTTTCATGATATTTTCTCTGTAATACAAGTAATTAAAGTATAAATTGGCCAATCAGATGCCTCAGTAAAAGCAGGTGGTGCATGCTGACCTGCCTGTCCAACGTTCAGAATGTTTGATTGACAGATTCCTGATTCTGCTTCAAGTGTTAGAGGAGTGTAGACTTTCAACAAGAGTGGTTGCCATAAAAACGCTGACTCAGACCAGTCACTGCTGGCGCTAACATGGTGGCGTCCATATCGCAAAAAAATGGCGACTGAACTGACTTTATTTGGTTGAAACCAGAAGTAAGTCATTTTTTATGGGTGACATCACACTCACTTGCTACAGTTCTCAAATACAGTCAATGGTTTTACCCCGTTGGAGGTCCAAGCACAGAAAGCTACCAACAGACAACAGCTGTTCTCATTATGGTTGTGGTACATTTCTACTTAAAACCACAGACATAGTTTTTGTCTGTGAGAACAGACGAGCAGCGCTGCCGGTGAGCAAACCTGATAATGGAGACTCAAATCTTATCTTTTGCAAAGAAGAAATCAGAGACAAACTAGAAACCACATTGGACTGACTTCATGTCTGTTTAGACAGCACATATAAGACTTCACTTTTTTATTTCAACCCCTACACTAATTGATGCATGAGCAGCAGCAAGAACATAGATAAGACCAATTCATCAATCTTTACTTTACACAAAGTGCGAGAGCAGTGTGTTGAAAATCAGTGAGGAAGATTTCCAATCTGAAACAGCATTATGAGATTTTTCTTCAGAGAAAAGTACAACAAAAGTCAAGCTACAAACAGGATTCCTGTTACATCTTTGACTAAAGTGCACAAAGCAACACAGTCAGAGTAGCATAAGTGAAATATACACATAAAAGTCAATTATCAGATGCAGAAAAAACCAGAGACTATCAATGAAGAGATGCATGTGGACATCATGCTTGAAGGAAAACAAGTGGAGATAACATTTATGAAAATGCTGGAACCCTTTAAAGAACCACTTCAGTCATCTTTAGATCTTTTTTCAAAGTGTTCCCAGTGGTCTTTTATTTATGATGATGACGTTTTTAGACAAAATCAAAAACCTGTGTCGTTTTCTAGAACATAGTTTCTGCTCGTTCATGGATCTATTTGCCTGTAAGTGGATGGATCAGAATGGAGGGGAGCAGGGAAATTGTGGACCGCCGATAGTGGTTTTTACTTAACAAATACAGGCTCTTCAAACTGTATTTTTTTCATCTGCTCCTGATTTATCATGATTTAAATAAAGAAATACTCAGAAATGCAATTTTAATTTTCTTTATACAGTATGTTCTCCATCATGAGAAAAATGCAACAAGAACATGTTAAAAACGCCAATAACAACATTTTCATTAGAATGGGTCTTTAAACAGTTTTGTGATGGAACCGTTCTCTATACAATCAATGCCTGGAATCAAATGTGGATTACTTTGTTGTAAGACTCCACTCTGGCACTCCTAGTGATGCCTAATTGATGTTTATTAGCTATTTACTCAGTAAAAGGGTTGTTTTGTTGCAGATTTTTTTTAGACATTGGAAGTCTCTGTGTACAGACATCAGAAATTTAGAAGAAAATAGTCAAGTTTTTTTAAATTCATGAGATCCTTAAATGTCCTTTGAACACCAACACCGTTATTTTTCCATTGTTGTTTTTTTTAATTATTTACTGGAGTTTTATTAAATAATTTTTTATCTAAATTTATGTCAAAATACATTTGATCTTGTTGTAGTATTGCTTTAGTTTTTAGTGAAAAAGTTAAATGTTTTTATTCTGGCAGTATAATGTATATAATAAACAGACCTTTTACCCATTATAATATTTCTCTGAAGACTTTTAAGTTGTGTACTTGAGTACTCTTCCTTTAAGGAAACCGCCAAGCCAGTACTGTTTGAGAGGAGACTGAGAGTAGGTAGTAAAGCAGTAGATGTGGTTACATGTGTTTAACCAGTGTCGTCTGCTGGAAACCTGCTTACTGGAGCAGTCAGGATCCTGGTTACTGCCAAGTAAGAACAAGGTTTCTTTCTCTCATTTTCCTACTCCTCTTTGCTTGAGGCGTCAGCAGCTTATTGTTATTTTTGCAGGATGATTTGTTTGTTTAGTTATTAGGGATTTTGATTTTGAAATAGTTTATTTCAAGCAATCAGGCAAGAATAACACACAAGTAACACAATGATCAGATGTTTACATCCATAAAAACATGTCAAACAGGGTAACTAGGCATCAAATGATAGATTGTTTGAAAGGGAGTGGGAGGATGTGATGCATGGGGGAACAGTTGTTAGTGCTCTTGAGGCCCCCGGTTCAAGTCCTGGCTGGGGGACTTGTCACCATTGGGGGACCTTTCTGTGTGATTTGCATGTTCTCCCCGTGCATGCGTGGGTTTTCTCCGGGTACTCCGGCTTCCTCCCACCATCCAAAAACATGCTTCATAGGTTCATTGGTGACACTAAATTGTCCCTAGGTGTGGATGTGAGTGTGCATGGGTGTGTGATTGAGGCCCCCGTAACAAACTGGCGACCTGTCCAGGGGTGTCTCCTGCCTTCGCCCATGAGTGGCCAGGTTAGGCTCCGGCAGCCCTGTGACCCTGAAAGGAACAAAATGGTATATAAGATGAAGGAATGAAAGGAGTGGGAGGAAGCATATTTACATAATCCCACCCCGACTCGACCACACCATTTACTTTCGTTTGTTGTCAATATCCGGTTTGTAAATTATGATCAGATATTAATACTGTGCCAACACTGATTTAGGTCATTAAGCATCCTTAAGTAACAATGAATTACGTTGCAACTCAAGTGATTTGATTAGAGCCTTTGTCCAAGACGGTGTTCCTTCTCCGGCTGTCTGATTAACAGCCGTCCTTTTGGTTTGAACAGAGTTTATAAAGTTCTCCTCGTTGTTATGTCTGCAGACTTTGTTTGTCAGGTCCGTTGACCTTCAGCTGATGTCACAAGTAAGTTGAGCTCGAGTTGTCTGCAGGGCAGAAATCACTGCTGAAAATCAGGGTCAAAGTTGACCTAAGAGTCAGTTAATCCATGGCGTCTTATTTTCTTGAAATCATATTTGACTCTTATTATGCATCAATTAAAGGCTGAGACGTCCGTGACCAAACACTTCTCAAAGTCTTTCATTCTGGTTTTTACGATCTTAGACAGGTCTGATAGTCCCAGTGGTTTAACGTAGATCCTGGAATTCAGCACTCGTGCTCTGGATCTGCTTCTTCCGCTTCAGGAGCCTGGCGTACTTTGCCAGTTCAGTAATATATTTGGAGAGATGGTCATTAAAATAAACAGAAGATCCTTTCAGGTGTTTTCTTTACTTCATTAGATCTATCTTGTGCTTTTGATTCAGAAACCTGATCAGGATTGTTGGTTTATCTGACTCCTTTCTCCTGGGAGGGATCAAGCCAAGCATATCACGATAAAAACACCTTTAATGTTAGAAAAAACTAATTTATGTAAAGTCACCTTCCAAATCTAGTTTGTTCCAAGAAGTAAAAGTTGAACAAAAGTTTTCCCTTTTTGGAAAGCAAGACCTTTGATGAAATCATCTCTGAGTGTTCATGTTCTGCTGTTCCACAGACTCAACATCAGGAGCGCTGTTCAGGCGCAGCCTGAGAGCCTTCCTGAACACCAGCCATGTCTGTGACCGCCGTCCTTCAAAGCACCACGAGGTAATCTGACTTTCCACCACATGCTTTCTGCATGTTTGGTTGCTCAATTTTTCTGAATGTTTGCTGGTTGGCCCTGCATGGCTTTCTGTGTGGTTGCAGTATAGCTTTTGTGAGGTTTTATGTCTTTTGATTATTTTCTGCACAAAGTGAAGTAGTGTGCCCCCCCAACATCTCTGCAGTGTTCATAGCAGGTGTTCTCTCTGGATGCTTCAAGAAGACTGGGGTTTTAATGGGACAGAAGTTGTCAGACCACCTGGACTTCTTGCTCTTTTCCATATCACAGCATTAGCTCTTGTAATTCTGTTTTTGCTGCCTGTGTGGTGTCACCACAGTACCACGAACCCTGTCAATTAGCTGATTTTTTTCTCTGATCAGGATGCTAAGCGTTACTTAATGCCTTTGACTAAACGACTGCTGCATATCTAGGATGACTGGTTATAATATGAATACAATTACTGTATTTTTTGGACTATATCTCACTCCGGAGTACAAGTTGCACTTTAAGGAGAAATTTATTTTACAAAAAAACCAAGAATAAAGATCTGACGTTTCATCTTGAAAAGCAAATAATAAAAGAAAAGTCAACAATAATAGACTGAATATATGCCATCGACCGGATATAAAGAATGGACATCTCAACCCCTTCCATCACGTGTTCCAAATAGGAAGAACCTTCTGGTTCCAAAAAGGTCCAAATCCCATAGACTTCTATGGATAAACAGACAGTTATTACTCAGTCATTTTATTTGTCAGATTGGCCGTTCTTTCTCTGATATATTTTCTTAACATCTTCATTCGAATCCTACGTTTTATGAAGATATTTTTTCAGTTCTTTGATTTATATACTGACCATTTAGATTCCTCAGTAAAAGCGTGTGGCGCCTGATGGCCCCACCCATACATTTGATTGACAGCTTCTCCCTAGCCCTGGATTCAAAATGCTGGCACACATATCAGGAAGCAAGAGATGGTTTTGGCTTCATTTCATGAGAGCCAGAGGTAATGCATTTTCTATGGGTGACGTCACACCTCGATTCGTCCATTGTTCTATGTTAATGATAAATTCACACTTCACTACCATAACACATTGAAGCTTATGCAGGCTCATTAAACGTTGGACAAATAGAGCATATTCGTGCAACACATGAACAATTATTCAAAGAACATTAAGCATAAAGAACATGCTAACAAGTCAATTAAACTCTTTATATCACTTTAAATCGCCAAATCCATTAAATTCTTTGTCTTCTGTATCACTTTTCTGTCAGTCCCGGCATAAGACTGAGCAGCACTTCCTCTTCTTCTGTGGTGCTGTCAGTAGCAAATACTGATTCATACACCTACCGTGCTCTCTAGTGGTTGTTCTATTTCTAAAAAATTGCATATAAGTCGCACGGTAATTACAGATGACTTAATGTGGTAATTACCCATGGCTTAATGAGTTGCCAACCGTTTTAACAAAAGTCATAATGGAGTTTATTTGGTGAGTTGTTGATGTCCGAGCCCTCTGCCATGCAGACATGCTGCCACCGTCATGATGAGATACAACCTTCATCTCTGTGCCCCCACAGGAAGTGCCTGATGCTTCACTTCCTGCAGCTCAGAGCTCTGTCAGGCGCTGAGGCTGTCAATGCTCTGCGACCCTTTTACTTAGCCGTTCACCCAGACTTCTTTGGTCAGCACCCTAGAGAGCGGGTAAGTTTAGATTCTATTCAGTGTTTTCTTAAGAACCACTTCACAGCTGAGTTTGTCTTCAGGTGCTACTCAATCAAACCATGCAAAATAATTGAAGGTTGTTATAATCCAAGTTCCTCCAGATCATTCCAAAAAGGAGAAATTTTCCCAACCTAAAAAAAAACATGAATAATTATAAAAGTTGCATTACCTGCAATAATGCTAGTGTGAATGCTTTTTGCTGAAGATGCTGAAGCTGCTTGCTGAAGATATTTACTATAATTTTTGAAGGGATTTGCTGAAAATTCTAAGGCTTTCGCTAAATAACTTTAAAGAATCTTTTTCTGTGTAAAAATATACGAAGACAACTTACCTGGTGGTTCTTACTGTAATGTCCGGTGTGGGGAAGATTACACATTTGTTTGCTCTGACTTCCACCATTGCCCTCCAGCATTCTTCTTGAATATGGCGGGTGGGTGGTTACTGATGTTGTAATTTCTGCCCCATTATATATCAGCAGTCGAGTTCCCGCCCCTCAGACTCCGCCCCTTTGCTCATTAAAACAGTGCCAGCTATTTGACATTGAAAGTAAAAGCATCAAGACAGTGGACATGGTAAAAATACAATTGTGTAAAAATTATATATATATATACATATAGTGTAAAAATGAAAAAAGTCATCGACTATAAATGCAAAATAAGTTTCACTTGAATGTAATTTGTGGCTTAAATTTATGAGTCAATGTTTATTTTCAAATCATTTATTTTTCAATGCCGATTTTTGTTTCAATGCCACGTTTAGCTGGCATCATTATAACCTCATATAAGTTCACGTTTGTCCTCACAATGGCAAGTTAAAAACACGATTTGAAGAAAAAACTACAGAGAAGATTTAATATGAGTGGGAATAGGCGAACCAGGTGAACTTTGTGTCCGTTTAGGGACTGTAGCAGCCTGGCCCTGGACTGCATGGCGCCCTAGGTGAAAAAATATTTTTGGGGGTCTGGAATGAGGGTCACATTTTTTTCAAATCCAGAACAATTTTCCCAGTTTGCATCTTAAAATGACAGTGAGACAGTGTATGACCGTATGGCAGTGTGATGGATCACTGAAACCCCAAGCGGAGTCACAAATTCACCTGAAGTTGCACTAGATGGCAAAACAAGTGAGCTTGTTCCTGCTAAATGATGCCTGCAGTTTAGAGAGTTCACCTCAGACTCACAGGAAGATCTAAAAAAAAACGTCTTTAGGGCTGAGGGAAACGTCTTGGAACATCATTGAACAACAGGAAGCCTCTAGATCTGAGCACAATTAGTAATGTCTAAATTTCTCAAAGTTTCTTTGCGAAAACTATTAGAGCAAACCTAGGACTATCAGAACATTTGGAAAGGTTGGGGGCTTTTGGCTGCAAATGATGGACTTCCTAGAGGCTTCAGGAGAAACTGCATTATCGCCATTTACAGATGGATGGCGAAGAAAAGCCCACAGTGATCTGGTCAGAGCACTCCGCTGTTTGAGGAGAGAGTTAATGAAATGGATAGGGAACATTTGGGATATCAGAAAAAATAACAACAATGATCACTTGATTAGAGGAGAAACTGGCGGTCACACTGTCTTCTTCAGAGTTGTTATGATAGTCTTCATTATGGTGTTTTCTTCACGACAGGAAGTGAATGAGAACTCCCTGAAAAGATTGAATGGATACCTGGAGAGCCTGCAGAAGTCCGGCTCACGCTACATCGAGCCCACCAGGCTTACTTTCTACATGAGGGACACCAAGGACAGCAGCAACACACAGGCAGAGTCTCTATCCTCAGGTAAAACTGTGATCATGGTGCTTCTCATGGACGGGTACGTTTTAGGAAGATATTACACATTGTGGCTGATTTGCAGGTTTCCGGTCCGTCAGCTTCACCTTACGCACCAGCGACGTCCTAAGCACGGTGATGGAGGTGCTGGGGTCCTGCAGCCTGTCTGTGGAGCACATGCAGGAGCTTAGAGGCTCTGACCCATCTAAAGGTCCCCTTAAAGGAGGGGTGCCATTCTATAGACCCATCAAATGGGACAAAAGCTATTACGCTTTCACAGGTTTCAGAGACCCGGAACAGGAGCTGCAGCAAGCCAGGAGGGTGGAGCCTGTCCTCAAGTCAGTTCACATGCACACTAAATAGTTTAACAGTTAACACACAAAGATTTCTCCCCAAAAAGCTTTTTGGTCTGGCATGGATTCAGGTTTATCTGATTAATTTTACGTTAGTACATGAGTAAAGAAAACAGAAAAGTTTGTTTTCTGGCTATTCCTTTTTGTCTGAGAGCTGAACAGCTGAACTCAGAAAGTCGCTGCTCTAGAAAACAAACCTTTTCTGATCCATATGTGAGTAGCTAACAGTACAACCTCTTGAGCTGCCATGTTTTTAACATCCTAACAGTGATGCTTGACAGTTACCCATTACATTCATGGGGTTCTTTTCCTTGATTTTGATTGGTCTGCAGAAAGAGGAAGTTTGTTCTGAATCCAAATAAGCAGAAGAGAGACAATTTACAACCATTTACATTTTTAGGTTGAGGGGGGTTGTATTTAAAAGTCCTTCCTAGCACGAGACTGACCAGTTTGTGCACAGAGCTCACAGTCTCCTTCTCAGGGTTTTTGGACCTGCGCTTTTCTTCATAGTCCCACCAATCTGAGCTTCAAGTTTGATGTTGCGCGGCCTCATGCCAAGAAATGAGTACTGAATGTCGAAGAAAACATCAAATCCTGACCAAATAAATCATATGATAGATTAGAACATGTAGACCACGATTCTCTAGAGGATAGCTTGTCCAAAGACAGTTTACAAATCTCTGACTACTGCTGCTTATCTGATTTTTGTAGACATGTATACGGGTTCAACAGATTGTTTCTAGGGATATTTATATTCCCTGTAAAGAATGAACAAATCAAAAAAGTCAGATCGTGCCAATGACCAGTTGTTCTGGTCCTTTATCATGTTGTACATTGTTCTATAGGATCAGCAGCTGGGTAAACATTGGTCAGGCATATTTTGGAACTTGACTTTCTAGAAAACTACTTCTTACACACGTCAGCGTAACTTGAGAGAACTGTTTGTCCCTTTCCATCGTCTCTGTTCCTGCCTTGATCTACTGGGAGCTTGGGAGCTGCATCTGGATGTAGATATCAGTCACAGTTGTAACATTTGCCACTCACAGTTACAAAATACATGTTTGTTTGCAGCACCAATATTTGAAACATTTACAGACCTTTTCCCATAAAAAATAGATTATCATAAAAAGGGTATTCATTTCCATAATTCTATTTTTAAAAAATCATAAAATATAGACTGTGCCCATTGTTTAATTTATTTTTTTCACATTTACATGAATTGGGGATCCAGGTAATAAAACCCACAAATACAGGATTTCAGAAACTTTAAAATACTGTGGAGAAATCTGCCCAAAAAGTGTGAAATCTCCAGTCAGTCATGAGTTGGGCTGCAATGTCCAGCGCTGGTGTTGGTAAACTCTGCTTTCTTCAATCCAAAATCACTGCAACAGTCTAGCAGAATGTTCTAGAGGACTTCATGATTCTTTCTGCTGAGGATCTGGATCCAGATGCAGAGTTCATCTTCCAGCAGGACCTGGCTCCTGCCCAAACTATTGAAGGATTTAAGATGGACAAATCATTTAGAAAATAAGTGTTTTGATTGATTTGATCAAAATCTCTGTCTTTATCTTTCTGCAAAAACTGAGAAGTTAATGGTGATTTCTCTACAGGATTCTCAGTTTTTGAAATCCTGTTTCTGTGGGTTTTATGAGCTGGAACCCCAAATTATGTAAAAAAATCTACAAATACTTGAAATAAATTAAACAGTGGGCCCTGAATCTATAGTCTATGAAAATCCAAGTTTTTGGATGGAATTATAGAAATAAATACATGTTTCCTTAATATTCTATTTTTTTTTGAAAGGGTTGCATTAAGACTCTGCATTGTTGTAGTCCATGAGGTTTGTTGTGCACTGGGTACCATATGTCTGGTTTGTTAGTGACCACAGCTGTTCTCTTTGTTTCTCGCTGTTTCTGTTCTCTTCAAACCTCTTTCTTTTTCCTCCAGTGGTGGATGTTGTCTACATGCTTAAACTTGGGTCATTCTGTACCTTTGTCTGTGCTTGAATAAGCAGCAGGAAATATGAAAAAGGGGGTGAAGCTCTTTGTAGATGGAACCTTAAATCATCCACCTCTCTAGTAGTGCATATGACAGCTTCTCCACAACTGAACCAGTGTCAAGATAGGAAAATCCTTGCAAGTATCCCTCTTGTTTTGCTGAATTTACTTTCATTCATTCATTTTCTATACCCGTTTTGTCCCTTTCAGGGTCACGGGGCTGCTGGAGCCTAATCCAGCTGCCCGTGGGTGAAATTAGGGGACACCCTGGACAGGTCGCCAGTCTGTCGCAGGGTCACAATCAAACACCCATACACACCCAGGGACAATTTATTATTTATTTAATCAATTTCACCAAGTAAGCTATGTAACATGTTTTTGGACGGCGGGAGGAAACTGGAGTTCCCAGAGAAAACCCCACGCATGCACGGGGAGAACATGCAAACTCTACACAGAAAGGTCCCCCATTGGTGATGCTACTTTAGGTCTGCCAGCCAGGGCTTGAACTGGGGGCCTTCTTGCTGTGAGACAAGAGCGCTAACCACCATGCAGTCTTAATATTTAGTGATCTTTTGGTCCTATTATGACCTCAGGAGAATCATAGGTTGTTTTCTGTCCTGTTCCAGAAAAGTTGTAATGCAACAAAAGGCTTACTCACTGCTTTAATGTGACATGCATGGAGTGAAACTTTTCTCACACGTCTTCCACAACAGACAGAACATGTTGATGGATCTTTTAGCCAGCGATAAACCTGCAGGTTCACTGTGTCAGGTCAGGATGTTTTCTTCTCTTTGTTAGAGTTTGGCTGAAGAACAACAAGCCTGAGGCGATGAAGAAGCACAGCGCCAGCCTGCCGAGAAGGGAAGAGTTGAGCAGGCTGAAGAGGGAACTGTGTGACACATTTGACCTGCTGGACATCAGGTATGTTCTTCATCTGAGACTTTGGAAGGTTCCTCTGCTGCCCAGGAAGGTTCTGGACATTTTCTTTGTGTCCGTTTGATGTGCTGTCCTGCAGATGGCAGCGCAGCTGGGGCGTGGCTCACAAGTGCAGTCAGCTGCAGAGTCTGACCCGTCTGGCTCAGCAGAATCCAGATGCCCTCATCACCCTGCAAGGTGGGCTATCCCTCAGACCTCTGAGGTCCGTCCTTTATCTGCCGGATTTCCCTTACATGTTCTGCTGGTTCTTCAGTTGAATATTTTTCTGACTGCAGTGGCATGTCTGCATTAAGGAGCTTCCTCAGTATCACCTTTTAAAAATGTTTTCTTGCATTTCCTCCTTCCTTCTAGGACATACTATAGTGTTTGCCGATCAGTCTGGAATGAATTCTTCTGGACACGTCCTGCTGGGAACCATGGATGTTCATCACCAGTGGACCAAAGTAAAGTGGCAGCAGAGCTCCTGGCAGGTTCTCTGTGTTCCTCAAAGTTTCTGAGCTGCACTCTGCTATCTGCAGCTCTTTGTGCAGCTGCCGAACTTCCGAGGCCTTCAGCACCAGATGGACTGTCTCAAAGAGCGGATCAGCTTCCTTCTGGGCGGAGCTCAGGTGGTCCACATGGAGAAGCTGGGTCCAGTGTTGCCCATTGCAGAACACTATAGAGTGCTCAACACCTTCCACAAGAAACTACTGTCCCAGCGGCTCCACCTGCACCCCCGCAGCCTGCACGGCCTCACCATGGTGCTGGAGAAGTATGACCCCCCCATAAGTCACTCACACATCAATTTGAACCTGAATGAGTCCTTGCAGGTGCACTTCACTGAGATTAGGTTCAGAATCAAACCATAGTCTATGGTGGGAAGGCAGATCAGGATCTTGTTTTACTGAAACAAAACAAAGTTTCCACTGACTGGGGATTTCACACTGGACCTCCAGCAGCTTGGGTTCTGCTCCTCACCAGTCTCCTTGATTCCTAAATGAAAGGAACACCTTCCTTTCATCAGAAAACAGGACCTTGGACCACTGGCCAACAGTCCAGTCCTTCTTCTCCTTGGTCCAGTTGAGACGTTTCCTCCGTTGGTCCGGGCTCAGAAGTGGTTTGACCCGACAGTTGTAGTCCTCTCCTGAATGCGTCTGAATGTGGAGGTTTTTGAAGATGTTCCTTCACCTCATTCCACTCTTTCTAGATGTCTGCAGGTTCTTGAATCTTTAGATAATCGTCTCTTTTATTGGTGCATCTTCAGACCCATTTTGTCCTTCCATTAGACTTCCTGTTGATCTGCTTGGACTCAGCGCTCTGTGAACAGCCAGCCTCCTTAGCTGTGAACTTTAGTGACTGTAGAGGTTTTTAAAAACAGGCTTAATCACCTTTTTAATCTCAGTATGAGTTGATTTTATCTGCTTATTTATTCTATTAGTTTTTAGATTTTTTATTTTATGCATTTAATTTCATTTTATGCATTTAATCTTACTTTCAATTCAATGTTTTTAAATACATCTTATATATTTCATTTTAGCATTTAATTTGGTTTTAGCCCCAATGTTTCCTGTGGGGCTCTGTCGTCGCCCTTGCTGGGGCTACTGGAGTTCTCCATTGCAGCATCATGGCTGTGGAGTGGACACCGTCGCTGTCCCGGTCTGGGTGGACACTCTGGCAGTGTTCCTGTGGCCGAGCTGCTCCTGATTCCCCAATACTGTTTCCTCCCAGCAGAGCCAAGCCTTAAGTTTATTTCATAAGTTTCATTTAGACATTTTTTGCTCTGTATTTATGATGTGCAAGGTCGTGGGTTGTGTTAACGGAGGGGAGGGGCAAGGTGAAGGGTGGGTTGGGTTTTATGAGAAGCGCTTTTTATAAATAAAGTTTAATTTGATTAGTTGGTGAAACTGAGTTTCAAACATTTCTGTTCTGAAAATGTGGGTAGATTTCTGCACAGTATCTGAATTTTCTGAAATCCTCGATTTGTGGGTTTTATGAGTTGGAAACCTCATACCAAGTTTGGTCGCTAAAGGTTTGGAAAGGAAGTGTTCTTACAGAGAAACATCTGGACGCTAACAGGGCAACCACTAGCAGGTCAGAGAAATCCCTATAAAACCATAATCTCAGAGAAGCAGAGAGTTGGCATCACGAAGGAACTTTGTGGTGAAGAAGGATCACAGTCCTGCTGTGATGAAGACGCTTGGACTCCTGTGAGCATGGCTGTGAAATGAATCAAGCTATTGTATGTGTGTTGCAGTGACCGCTCCACCCCCAGTCTTCATCAGAAGGGTCACTTTATCATCCCCTCCACCTGCGACCCCACCCACCTGCAGCTTTTCCTCCAGAGCCACGCCCCTGAGGCCAGGCGTCTCACCTTACAGGCAAACCGGTGAGTGCACTGTGGTACGGGACAAATCCGGTCTACTGCTGACCTCAGCCAAAAATGAACTTAAGTCCCTCAAAAGGGATTTCTGGTCATGTTGTTGCCTTTTTGTAACTTCTTTCACAATACTTTTCCACAAATGTCTCAGATGTACAGCCATGTCCAAAAATACTTGCTATTCTGTCAGAACATGATTCCAAACACAAATGTCTTGTTATTTACATGATTGTGTTGGTTTGCACTGAAACAAAGAGCAGAAAAGTCGAACCTGACAACAACTTACACAGAACTCAAATAAGGACTGAACAGAATGATTGGTATCTTGTCAAAGTTGTATGAACCCAATGTTTTTCCAAGCATGTGATGCTGCTGTCATTTGTATTGAGACACACCTGTGACAGGTAACAGGGGAGGGCAATGCAGTAATCACACTTGGAGAAATGAAGGACTCACTCAACCTTTGTGTTGCTTCTCTCTCACTATGGAGAAAAAAAGACAAGTAAAGAGGAGTCTGTGGGTTTATGGAAAATTGTGGACAATCTCAGGATCGCATCTTCTTGTGAAAGACACAAAAAGCAGTTCATGTTCAGCTGTTGAAAAATGTTTTGCTAAACAAAAGTTAAAGTTTTTACCATTGTAGCAAAAGCACATTTATTTCTTACAGACACCAATTTTTAAAAGCATTTTGTTGTTTCATCATTTTAATATATACTTATGAAACAAAGATTTTCTGCAATAAAAACAAGACTTGTGTGTCTGAAAAAATGCTCTAAAAGAAATGTGCTGGATTTGATGAACCAAATGTTCATCTCTAAAATGGACATGGATTGGTTCACTTGACTTTTATGTTAGAGAGCTCTCGGGTGTTTATTTGCATTACAGGTGTGTCTCTGGGGAAGACATCCTGATGTCCTTATTGAAATATTTCTTGGAATTAATAGAATGATTTAGTCCTGCTGTGAACAAAATATTTTTGCTAGTGGTTAAAATGGACATTCATAAACAACCAGCTAAAGATGGCAAGCATCTGCAATCTGGCACATGTTTACAGAAACCCACAAGCACTTCTGAAAAATTAATTCCACCCATCAGAGCTAACAGTCTCATGTGACCGTCATCTGCGTTTGCAGGCTTCACACTGAGGAAGGGGCTGTGCTGAAGGCCTGTCTGCAGACCATGTCTCTCAAGAGCCTCTCCAAGGAGCCCAGCATCAGCTCCAGCCAGATGATCCAGTGCTGCAGCAGACTGCAGGAGCAGCAGCCTGCTCTCATGCAGGGCCTGCATGTCTGCGTGTCACACTTCTACTCAGTCCTGCAGGATGGAGAGCTGTGTATTCCATGGGACTGGCACAGCTGAGGGGGCACAACCAGACGTCCTTCTGAGACAAGTCACTTGAAGCTGCCACCAGGGGGTTAGCGGTGCACATGGATCCATCCTGTGGAGCGCCTTTATGGTGGATCGATGGAAGCGTGCACATTTGTCTTCTTTGTCATGAAGAAAAAAAGCCCACATGAAGCAGTAAAGTTAGTCCCCCTCATCTGTGAAAACCATCAGAACTTCCTCCCAGATGGGTCTCACCTGCTCAGCCGGCAGCTGCAGAACATTAATACAAGCAGCTGGGAACATAAATGATCAGTGAACTAATAAAACAGATCCAACTCTCATGTACACAAAACACTGTTCATTTACCAGAGTTAGATTTACCGTTCAAATCGCAAATGTCTCATTTTAAAAAGCAGAGACATAAACCTAATGGAACTTACTGAAACCCTCATTAACTAAGACTATACAGAAGGAAAACACTCAAAAAGGTCCACTGTTCATGTATTGTTTTTTTTTGGAAAACGTTTGGGTTTGCAAGTCATGGATCCAGTCCTCATGGAAATCTGGGAACCACAGGAATCCAACTAAAAGGTTTCCCATCATCCAGCTGCTCCTTTTTGCTGTATCAGCATCTTAGTCCTGATCAGGCAGATCACATGTTCTCAAAGTAATCTGATTTCTGCTCAAATCTACCTCAAGCAACCAGGGTTATTCAATCTTCTAGAGAAACCTTCATCTGAGGCCACTTCAACACACCAAGGGAAATATTTCCCTGAACCTGCTATTCTAAATAAAGAGTGTTTCCTAAAAAGGTTTAGTCTTTCTTAATCATGTTCTGAATAAAATACAAAAGACACAATCTGTAAACTTTTGATTCAGCTACATCCCATCCAGTCACAGATTCACAGACTGCAAACTGTCTGATGAAATCAGTTTCTATGAACAAGCTGTCCCCATGCTGGAACTTAGCAAAGAAAATCTGCATTTTGTAGCAGTCTTATTCTGGAAATGAGCTTTTTTAGATCAAACATTCTTATTCTGACTGAACTTTGTCTCAACACCGATATTTTTATGAATTCTTAGATACTATTTTATTAGAAATGCAGATTTGGGTGCATGGTGGTGCAGTGGTTAGCACTCACCTCACAGCGAGAAGGCTTTGATTCAAATCCTGGCTGAGTCCTTCCTGTGTGGAGTTTGCATGTTCTTCTCGTGCATGTGTAAGTTTTCACCAGCTTTCTCTCTCATTTCAAACATGCTTCATGGATTCATTTGTCTCTCTAAATAGTGACTGGGAGTGCATGTGACTGTGGGGCGACCAGCCCAAGGTGAACCCACCTCTGTGTGTGTACTGGCCTTTGCCCCGAAGCATGAGGGTTATGCCGGATTTACACTGGTCTGTCTGGTTAGTCTCCGTTGTGTTAGACCATCATACATCATCTCTGTTGCGTCTTTGGTCTGTCCCCCTCACTCACCCTGGAGGAGTGGTTTGTTCTGTCGCCCCCCTGTCAAGCAGTTCACCCAAAACATCGGCAATCGGACCACATCCCCTCTCCTTCCTCACAGAGTCCTTGTAAAATGCACGTTTTGTGTCAAAAGATGTTGTGTTTTGTACTTCCAAAATTAGACTTTCGTCATACATGGCAAAAATGGACGACAGTGTCATCCGCGGTGTTAACATGTGTCATCACTTGGGTACACCACCTAAAATATAAAATAACATTTAATGAGTTTTTTTATGAAAGTTCAGCAGAAGCTTTTATTTTGAAATTGGGATGCATTCCCCGTTTCTCAGCAAAAATCGACGCATCCGCTGACTGGAAATCAGACTCCAGCGTAAAGCTTGCGTTGCAGAGGGACGGACACAGACATGATGGAGGCGAGGTTTACATTCAGATTGATTATTGAACGTTTAATTACTATAGAGGGACCAACAGCATTTAGTCAGCAGTAATCCTTGTGACCCTGCACTGGACAAAGTGGAAGCACTACATCAGTGAATACACGGAATACAGACTTTATTCTAGACATGAATTTTTGATAAGTATTTCTGAACAAATCATAGTTCCTGTTATGTGACCAGAAGATTGCATTTACATAGTCAGGTCATATTCTGGATAGAATCGGACAGCGTATAATTCCATGAAGGTGAACTGTTGACTGTTTAAATGAACATGCTCATTGCAGAGAGCAGGCTGGGGTCTGTCTGCCTGCTGCTTGGCTCATCATTCAATCCTAGCTTCACTACTGATGTGCAGGACCTCACACTGACCTCACGTCTTTGTCAGTTTATAAGTTAAAAGGTCAACTCGCAAATGCTGACCTGCAGGGAAGGAGGCCTTCACTTTGAACCTGTAAAGTTCTGCTGAGGAACCAAAGCAAAACTCTTTATTGTCTCCTGCCTCCATCAGCAGAGCAGATTCAGAGACAGGAGAACATGTTTGTAGCATCATCAGAGGAAGAGCTCTGGAACAGAACGGATTCTTCCAGGTCAGATACAGTCAGTCACCTGACCCGCCATCCGAGTGTGGCTCCGCCTCCTCAGCACCACTGTCCTTGTCCCAGTCCTTCATGGATGTTTCCATCATGAAGTCGTCTCTGAGAACGCTCCAGGAGGGCTTCTGCTCTGCTGCTGGAGCCTACATGTGCACACAACACAAACACACACATAAACACTCACACTGAGTTCATATGAAAATAGAAAGCAGCGAATAAAGTCCTCTGCAGCAACCCAGAGATGCAAACCAAGACTTCCCTTATCCCTTCCCTTATTGTGTGAACAACAGAACATGCTGACTCTGGGAAATATGAACTCCAATGCTTTAAAACAGAGTTCTGTCTGTCTGAACCAGCTTGTTGTTAACCTGCATCCCGGTTAGCAGTGGGAGTGGTCAAATACTGAGAAACGGGCAGGACCACAACAGGTAAAGAGCAGTGGGTCAGTTGATGGAATCAGGAGCCCATATCCCCACAAAGTTATGATGAGCACAGAGGTAAGAACAAACAAATGGACTTACAGCACCCTCTTTGGGCTTTCCATGAGCGTTGCCCTCTCCGTGCACGCGGCCCCCGCCCTCAGCTCTCCTCAGAGCACCAATGAAGTCCTTCTTGGAGAAAGAAGACAAGATCTTGGCCTTTTTTCTTTCTGAGCTGCCAGCCTCCTTCACCTGTTGGTCCAGAGTCTTCTGATGTTTCCTTACAGCATTAAACAGCTGCACCACCCCACTGTGACAGAGGAACAAGTTAGGATCCAGACCTGGAAGCCTGATGCTGACGGAGGGGCAGGGACTCACCGCGTGGCTGTCCTCTGCAGAGCCCTTTCAGTGTCTCTGTCCCTCACCAGGTCAGGCTTCTCCCGGAACATCATCTCCCACGTGCGCTTCTTGTCCAACTGTGAAACACAGACGCAGAAATAAAAGTGGTTCCTTCTGTGAGCATAAACCACCAGGTGAAACACACACGTGTGCACATGCAACAAGAACGGCTGGGATTTCCAAACGCTGAAGTTACTGACAGACAGTGTTTTAAAGTCTTTTGACGGAACAAGCTCATGTCTTTGGACTGTGGGTGGAAGCTGGACCCACGCAGGAGAACATGCAAACTCCACACAAAGAAGACCCAGCTGGGATTTGTACCAGGGCCTTCTAGCTGTGAGGGATTACTACTATGACTCCGTCCACAGTCCAAAGATAGGCTTCGTATATTAATTGCCATCCATCCTCTTCCAATCACCCAGGAACGGGTCGCAGGTGATATTGTGGGTCGGAGTCAAAGCAAAGTTGCCCAGACTAACTCCATATGCAAATAGCGCATTCGAGAATGCCGTTTAGTCAGTGTGGAACACACCAGGCATCATATGCTGTGTGTACGTTGTATGAGAGAACGCCCAGCCACTCCACAGAGGACGTTCATTTCAGCCGCTTGTATGCAGGACTTTGTTCTTAAGGTCATGATCCAGAGCTCATTACCATAGGTGAGTATTGGAACAAAGATCAACTGGTACTTTGTTTTGAGGGACAGGAAAGCAGAGAGGAAATTCTGTGGTTCCCAAACTAGAACCCCTCTGACCCCTGACTGAGCTGACAAATTCTATCCATCAGGATTATGTGCCGGTCATAGTGCAGAGGTAGAGCGGTTGACATGTCCCTGGGTGAATGGGACTGTAAAGCGCTTTAGGGCTTAAAGGACAGTTGTAAAGTGAATATTTTACATGACTTGTCTGCCTTTGACACCAACCCAGCTGCCGACTGCCTCTGCACCTCACTCAGCCAGTTTGATGTGATTGACTGTAACTAAAACCCATCTTTCATGTGGGCCAGTCGCAGTGATTGAGTCTCCTCACTGCTGCGTGCTGAGCAATGTCCAACAGACCTGTTCTCTTCGGATCAGCTGCTCCTCTCTTTCCGCTGACTTTATCTTCTGCAGCTCTTTGTTCTTCAGCAGGATGCTGCTGTTGCTCATTGCTGTCTCTTTGCCCAGGATCTTTGCCATGGCCTCAGCCCACCCAGCACCTGCATCATCTCCATCCTCCTGTCTGTTGTCCTCACCCAACTCCTCTTCCTCTTCACAGCTTTCCTCCTGCTGGTCCTCCAGCTGAGAGATGCAATCATCTCCTGAAAGGAGAAGAGGACAGTCAACTCCTGGAACAGCTGAAAAACAGTGTGTGTAATGTAGTTTGTATTGTTTTCTGTTGAATAGATGACAAAGGCTTAAGAACTCTAGTTTTAAGAGGAAGCTACAGTTTCTGAATGAATTTTTGTCTCGCTCAAATAACTCTGCTTTCATCAGGGCAAAGACTGAACGAACAAAGGTTTTACTGTCACACGATTTCATGTAACTACTGTGAAACATCTTGTGGAACTTGAATAACAGAGAACTAACATCCCAATGCTAAAGCGTCACACAGAGCTTTTCTTTTTAGAACTGGCAGAGAGATTATAATTAAAAAGATCACCGTTCACATGTCCCAAACTTTAAATCTCTGAAGTCTTATCCTAAATCAACCCTTTCACTGCGAGTGAATCAAATCCAAGTCCTCGTGTCTGGTTGCTACACAGGCAGTGCCAACGAGAACACAGAAAACCAACACCCAACGTGACAGTTACACCGCAGTGCAACACAACGCAGCCACGCAGTGGAACATGGACAAAACAAACAGCTACAAAACAAACAGCTACAAAACACAGCTACACAACAGAAGCGGGTTTGTACCTGTCTGTGTCTTCGAGGGTCTCTGTACCACGGCCATAGCGCACGTGAATAACTGCGCTTGCGTACAAACAACAACCACAACGTACTTCCGGTAAGAATTCAATGTGCGCTTGCGCAGTACTGTCTATATTTATTTATATATATATATTTTAGAGTAATGTAAAGCGGGATATGTCTGCCTTCCCTCCCCACTTGGCACCACAAACATCCATTCCAGAATTTGCTCAAACATTTAATTCTGACTTTATTGCGCAGATTTAATCCTCAAATTCACTGCAGCAGGAGGTGCGTTCAGAGGGTGCATGGAATTTCCGCACTTTCATTTAGAGCCCGCTATTGCTGCATTCAGGTGCGCTGGTAATTTCTAGCATTCGCTCTCTCTGACCTCAGCCAACACAAACACACTCACTTGTTGCTCCATGTCATTGTTATCTTTTGAAATGACTAAAACACACTGAATTGTAAGAACACACAAAAAGGCAAAACGTTGCATATTTTTCAATATATGCGTGTTTTTTCTCTGCATGACACAAGTAAACTTAAAGTAATAATTTTGTTGTTTATCACTAGATCAAATTTTTATGAAAGCATATTGCTTAAATAAAAAAAAAAGGTGTTCTTCTTTTTTTAAATTAAATGTAAAACGCTTCTTTACAAAAATTAATGAAAAATCATATAAAAAAATATCTTTAAAAAAATCAGACTGGAAGCAACAAAGTTGACCACACCCACAACGTGAGCGCCCAGCAGGTCACCCATGGACTTCACTGCTTTGTGCCCAATATTGTCGTCGGGATTGACTCACAAACAAAAACATAAACAGTTTATTTTGGTCAGTATTTAATACTTCCCCCAACGTGCTGTGTGATATTTGTACATTAAGTCAATGCTCTATAGAAAGGAGTGTGTTCATAAAAAAGTTCAGAGATCAGAAGTGTATTTTATTAAAATCACATCACATTTCTGTAATGTTTTAAAACATGACACTATACTTTCAACTATTTTTAGTGCTTTTTTTTGCAAGAGAATAATCATTAACTGACACTTTATAAGTAAAGGAAATAACTGTTTTACTTTGAAATACACAAATTATTTTTCTTGAGAAATGTTTGGTTGGCAAAGTCCAGATTTAGCTGGCAGACTTTGGATGTTACCGGCCACCCAAGTGGCAAAAAAAAACAATATACTTGAACAAGAACATGTGCTTTAAACTTCATAATAAACAGTTCTGACAATAGATTTGATCATCATTTCACTCATTTATCTGACCTGTGCATTTTGGATGATTGATAAAAACACAAACAAACAAACAAAAAACAAACAAACAAAAACATAAACATAATTAAGGCCTCTTAATTTAGTGTCATGTCAGGAGTGGTTAAAGACGATGTATTTTTTTACTATTATAAGATCATCTCATTAAAAAACTTAAAATACAGCAATAAAATCTAACCAAGTTTATTGTTGATACTCAATAAGAAAAAAATTAGATTATTTTGAAGCTCCATGCAAAAGCTTCTGGTGAAACATTTCAACACAAAAACATTTCAGAACAACTCAAACTCATGACTACAACTCAACAACAAGACTAAGTGCCTCACCTCGCTCGCTGTACGCACGGCTCCTCTTTTCTGTTTTCATGGAGAACCTTGCATGAACCGGGCGTTTATAACAAACATGAAATGTGCATCTGAATGGATGAGCTTGTTTGAGCTTTTATGTGACCGTTTTTGTCTGTGCAGAAAAATGTGTTAAATGTAATCGAGAGAATCCGGTCGATTTTCAAAAGCAATTTGAAAATTTGATTCAAATCCTGGCTGAGTCCTTCCTGTGTGGAGTTTGCATGTTCTTCTCGTGCATGTGTAAGTTTTCACCAGCTTTCTGTTTTTTTTTTTTCAGAATAAAAGATCGTTCAGACATTGACACAATGATTTTTCAAAAATGCTGAGCAGAATCCTCCGTTAACATCTTCAACAGGTAGATGTGCTGCAGCAACTAGAAACTAGTTTTGCTTTGAAATGCTGTTGAAAAAGCAAAAACACAGCCTCAGCTCTTTCAAAGGTATTTCACCTGTAGTTTGACAGTCATCAGTGAAAAAAAACAACTATTTCTGCATGCAGTCCACCAACAGCTTTCTCATGGGAGCAATCACTGAGGGATTCATTTGCGGCCTCATCCTTGAATTGAAATAACATAAACATAAACTTGTTTCTGACTGGATTTAGAACCAGTGTGAATGGAACAAGTGTTATTGGACAGGATCAAATGTTTTCTGCAGTGAGCTCAACAAGACGTGTCCCCCAGCAGTGAACAAGCCTCATTAGTATAGAAAAGATAATCTGCTCATGGACATATTTAGACTTTGTTGTGACAGTTGTTCTGCAACAGACTGGCGACCTGTTCAGGGTGTGTCCCGCCTTCCCGCTGACATGTCTCTCAGAGAATGAGTCGTCCTCTCTTGAACTGCTGTGGTCGCTTTGTGGCCATTGCTGTTACACGTAACCCACATACGGGCACACATGCACGAGCACACGCACGAGCACATGGAGAGAGCTGTTTGTGTTGTTTATATTTGGAGGCTTTTTTCTTCCTAAATCCTTACAAAACAGCATGCCTGTGATAATGCTGCGATATCCCTGGAGCATGCAACTGCCTCTCTTTCAGGAAGAGTTGTCAGCCACTGGGAGAGATTAATATTTTACTGCAGTGGATTGGTTGTCTGCGCCGCATCAGTCCAGACAACTTTTCTCATCCATTAGTGTATTACGAAAAACAAGACGCATTGGAGAGACAAAGATGCATGCGCTGGTGAGATAAGCGCACGCACAGGGCTTAGGAACACCTAACCTTCACAGTTGCAATAAACAATAACATGTGACTTAAGAGGATTTACATAAGATGAGAGGAGTAATCAGAGGGAGTGAAAAACCAATGAGGCAGCAATGGCATCTCCTCAAAAGTCTGTTCTGCTGAATGAGGAAAGTTGCCTTTCTGCAGGATTTAGAAGAAGGCTGTTGTTATCATTTTATTTCCTCTACGAGTACTGCAACCCAACAAAAATGTCACTTCTTTATTGCCTCGCTTACTTAAAATTTGACAAGAAAAGCTTTCAGTGTTGATACTGTAAAACTCAGGCTTTGGAAGGGCAGAGCGTGCTCTGAAAAGTGACACAGGATGGTACATGGTACATTTTCGCACCGATCTGGATGCTTTGCTGAACACGTTTTCCCCCAAACGCATGTCATGTGCTGCACATGCGCAACAGCTGAAGGCTCGACAGAAGAAAAAGACAACCACAGGGTAGTTTTGTCTTTCAATGTGGGAAAAACCTAATTGTTCTTTTCAACTTTTAATATCAATTCTTCATTTCCTTTTGTTATGAGGTTGTATTTTGAAATCCTTTTGAAGTTTAAACATCTCCATTCATACGACTAATAAAATGATGTGATTGTGACATCTTTTTGAAGTGTCAGTTTGCTATACTTTATTTGATTATTTTTGCCTCATCCCGTGTTTGTATTGGGAGCATAGGAGCATTAGGAACGCTGCAGTCAGACATCACACAAACTTGTTCCTTTCTATCATAAGTTAATGTAGTTATTTTATTTGAATTTTATGTTTCTTTTATTTTGAAGACACATCATATTGTGTAATACTTACTTTGCAATAATTACTCATTATTTTATGCTCAGGAGCATCAGGTACCTGAAAGCGAACAACTCAAAGTTTCTATGAAAGCTGATAAAGCTCTGTGACCGAGTCTCCATTTAAATATCACAACAACAATAATAAACAGCAGATGTTAAAAAACAAAACTTTCGCTTTCATTTGGATTGTGAATTTCTTCATGGAGGGTGAACCTGTAAACACTCGTGCTAATAGTTGTTCACTAAAAACATGAACATACAATCTCTCCTATGAAGGTCAATATCCTGCATTACCAAGTCGCTGAAAAGATCCTTAACAGAGCTCAGACTGCTTTTTTAGAGGTTCAGACATCTTTCACTCCATTAACTCTGCATCTGATTCACTCACTTAACATCACTGTTCTTCATTATGCTCTGTCTGTAGCACGCACAGCTATGTTTGCTTTTCAAATTACAACTTTGGATTTCTGCACTGCTGTTGTCACTGTGCATCAAACCACCAAAACAACAACAAAATACACATTTGGTTGATGCAGAAAAGTTTGGGTGGTTGTAGTATCTAAGCATCAGTCATTATTGGTCTGAGTGGGAATGAGTCTACATTTCTATGGCAACCACGCTCACCAATCAGGAGTGATGTTGCTGGAAGGCCACAGTCCTATCACTTGAAAGCTGACTTGGAGAATCTGTCAATCAAACATGAGACCTCATACTTTTTTTTGAGGCATCTGATTGGTCAGTTTATAACCTGAATGACTTTCACTACAGAAAAAATAGCAAGAAAAAAAATGAGGATTAACAAGAAGATATAAAAAAAAAAAAATAAAGGTATGAGAGTAAGAATGATTATTCTGACAAATGCAAAGACCGAGTAATATATGTTTACTTCTCCAAAGAAGTCAATGGGATTTTGGCTGAACCAGCAAATACTTCCTGTTTGGATCGCCAGAGGGGAGGAGTAACTCAGTCCAGTTCTCATATACAGTCAATGATTAAAATATTTATGTTCACAAGAAAACTGCCCAAAGTTGCAGTACCGCCAATCACGGCCCAGATGGCAGTGTTCTCCTCAGGCTGAAGGAGGACCTGTGTGATCCGACAGTAACTGACAATTATACCAATTTTAAGATGAGAAAATGATCTAAAAATGCAATTAAAGGATGACTTGGTACAGAAAAATACTGTTTATGCATTTTAAGGTGATATGAATCTATCACATAAGTTAATGTGAAAACAATGTTGGAAGATATTTCTGATGTAAAAACTCTATTTTTGAGAAGGATTTTATTGAAATACATATGGTTTATGATAAAAACAGACATGTCTGTGTTAAAAAAATAGCATTTCTAGTTTGCATTTCTAGTTATGCTCTTCAGGAAAACAACTGAGTGATGCATTTCTAGCCTTGCATAAAAAACATGTAATAAGGCTTAAAATGTGACAAAAGTAATGTAACTTTCTCTGAGTCGTTGCCAATGAAGACACAAACAAGTCTGCAGCTACTTCAAAACATTTGTCCGTCATATTGTTGCAGCTCAAGCATCACAAGGCAGCTGTTAAGCAGACTCCAAAAATGTTAAGCTTCCAACAATGGGAGGCAGAAAATGTGAAGGGAAACAATTAAATTACGCCTTGCATGAAGTTTGCTTTTCATTTTGTGAGGCAAATTTAGCACTGTGGTTAATCATTATGCTGTTGAACACGATTTGCAAAAATATTCAAGAGCTTTATGTGCCTCAGTGCTCCTTCTGTATTGAAAAATAATGGGCTTCTATCCAATTAAAAACTGCATTAAATCTCTAAAGTATTACATGCACTTTACTGGTATCTCTCTGATTAGGCTTTTCTGCATGTGCAGATGCTGACAGCACTCAGAGAAAGAGAGCTTTGGCTAACTGTTCCCTCTAAAAACTGGTTCACTGGTCCTGGATTTTAATGGTTAACGAAGGTGCATGCGTTTTTTTTCAGGAAAAAAAAGAACAACCTTCAATAAAATGTGAATGTGGAAGATTCACAATTCAATTAAACCAGCTATCGCTTAAAAACACCATCAAAAGATTTCTCTCAGTTTTAATGTAATCATTTTTTATTTCTAGTTACATTTTGTGCCTTCTACAGTGTTTTGACCTTTGTGTCCATACTCGGATTTGTTCTGCAAAAAACCAACAAGACAGAAAAGTCTGAGATTCATCTCAGTCCTCGTGTTTTCATTTTCATTCTGTGATTCACTGTTGTGCAGCTGAGGCATCACTCCAACATGTGAATAAATGATTTATGTAGCCATCTGGTTTGTTTTGATCATAATTTGATTATCTGTTTATGTGGAATGGATTTCTTTGTCAGGAGCCATGCAGTTGAACAAACAAGCGCTCCATGAGTGAAACAAACTTTGGAATAATTCTGCTTCCTCTTTGCCTGTGTCTCTCTGCCACATTATCTCCCATTTCCCTCAACAACTAACCAAATTATGATTACAGCTAGCAGACCCTTCAACAACCAGCTCACTTCCTTCTTTCTATGTGTGTTAATTAAAAGATTTATTTGCAACAACATGTCTGCAGATAATCAAAATATCTTGTGCAGAGGCTTTCCCAGATGCATCAACACTCCAGAGCTCATTTGTTTGCTTCAATCTCATGTTTGTTTAGAAATGATCAATCTACCCACAATTGAGTTAATTAATTGCTGTTTTAATGCTGCTCTTTATAATTGCAATCAGATGAGTCTGCAGACAAAGCAATCACATTAATGCAAATACAACAGATAATTGTAATCCAAAGTTCTTCAGCAGCAGAGCAGTGACTGCTGGCATTTGAAGCTCATTGCCTCAAGGGGACACTAGATGGCACCATTGAGCAGGCTTGTTCTTCCATCCTGCTGTCACTTCTTGGATGTTGAATTTTGTTGTCTTGTATCGCCCTCGCTGAGTGGCTGAACATATGCATTGATGGATGGAAGACAAAGGGTACCCTTGATACACTCACTTGTAGACGAGCGTCTATTACTGCAGCAGCGCCGAGATGAAAAGTCAGACGGTTCAACAAGTGCAACCCGGACTGCGTTGCAAAATGTGATCACTTTGTGTATCAGCTGTGTGTCTACGGAAACCTGTGCTGTCTTCTTGCAACAGTTTTTTGACAAACGTCAGTGTTTTCTTTTCTTTTCTCCCACAGAGATTGTTCAGCCTCTATGAGGGCTTTCAAATGTGAAAGAATCCGGTCTAAATAATTGCTGCTTTTTTGGGGGGGTGGGTGGGGGGTGATGGAAGCAAACTTAGAGATTTGAAATTCCTTTTCAAAGTAGTCTTCATCTTCGTGGAACTGAAATAGTTTCTCGCATCAGAAAAGTTTGACTTTGTACAAAGAGACCATAAAAAATACCATTGTTCAAATGTTTTCAGAGAATCTTCATCATCGCTCTTGCTGCCATCATCACCATCAGTTAGCAGGTATCATATTGGAATGGGAGGCTTTGTACAGTATCTTTCTGTTTACCCGGATCCTGGTGTTTTTCAGGAATGTGCTGGAATCATCCTGCTGCCTCTCAGCGAGAGCCATTATTCCCTCATCTCCTTAGCTTATCTCCTCTGATGATCTGCTCTGATAGATATGACAGCTGAATAAATATGCAAACGTGCAGCACAGCGCCGCAGTTCTTCTCAGAATTTCTTTTCCACTCTGCACTTTTGAGAGGAACTGTACATTGAGATAACAATGGGAGTCTTTGGGGATTTGGATGAATGATTTATTTTTTACTCTACCCATCTTCTGATAAAATGCAGATTTCAGCTTAAATAAGAAATATATATCGACACATTTTGAATTCACTCTTTGATTAAAAATCTATTTTGACAAATCAACAATTGATACTCTGAGAGATCTTTGACAATTAGAGAATATAATGGTATTCGTAAAATCTTCTTTAATTAACTTCAGTCAGGGGAGTCGTGTCCTCTCCTCACTGTGTCCTTCAAATCTGTTCCGTTTGAACCGAGGATGAAGGGATCACATCACAGATGCTTCCACTGCTGTGACCTGTAACTTTTACACCAGAGCCAATTACATTAGATTCTTGGAAAAATGTCTAAGTTTGATTCTGACTCAAAAGACAAATCTCTTTTCCATCTTCTTGTGAACGCTCCCTCAGTCCTTCTTTCTGGTAAAGAGGATTTGGAAAAATTCTCTTTTGTCTCCAAGTAAAATCCCCAAAAACATTTTAAAACACATTCATTAAAAACTCTTTTGAATCACAGTGTGCATCGCTGCTGGAGCATATGCCGTCTTTTTATAGAATACCAGTGACTTCTTAATACTTTGGGTTTACGCCTGGCCCCCAGTTCCCAGCATGCTTTGAAACATGTGAGGCTCTTTTCAATCAGTTTTTGAGCATGGCATCTATACTGGCTGCAGTTGTGGCAGTGGAGGCGCTTTGGCAGCTCCTCCTGAAAAGAATTGCCTTGGGAGGGGTCGGCTTGACCCAGCTTTAACACAAAACTGAAAAGGAAGAGCAAACAAGGACCACAAAAAACCCCCCCACTATATTTAACCAAATCTGCAGCTTACATAGAAAACACATGATAATGATATCCTCTTAACAGTCCTCGCTGCAGAATTACAGCCCTCATGGCTGCGGGGGCCAACATTCAAGACCAGGGAGATGACACAGTTATTACAGCACAATCATTGTGTTGTGTCTGTGTTTCTGACCTCTTTCACCTTCCTTGGTCAGAAGACCAACACTGCAAAATTAGCAATTAACAATGCAGCACAGACCCTTTTCTCACAGAAGACTGCATTACCCCATAAATATTCAATGTGATTAATTTCTTGTATTCTCTGTGGTTCAGGGGATTTGCCTCTGCACCACAACTGTGTTAATTGAAGCCCAAATGCAGCACTTTGAAATGGTTTATTTTTCTAGAGGAACTGAAACCTTTATGCAGCCACTCTTTCCACACACAATCCCCCCAAAATAGTCAATTTCTCTGTAAAGTTTCTTGTTTTTTTTTTGTAAATCCTAATTAATGACTAGTTAGAATAATTCTCAAAGTGCTTCCTTTTTTTCTCAGTGGAGGGTTGTCTGTTATTTTAATTAAGCAGAGGTCAGATTTATTAACTCAGCAGGAGTGTGTTGTGTGAAAACTTGAAAATCAGCAACAATAATAGACGTCATGCCACTCACACACTGATGAGCGTTTTGTTTGTTCTTCTCCACCTAACTGTGAAACGAGGCAGGAGGGGAGTCTTCAAGAAGGGAAGAGGAGTTTTATTTCCATTCAATTGCTCGAAGATTCCTTTTTGTTTCCTTTTTTTCATCTCTCACTTTTTATTCTGTTTTTTTAGGTGACGATGGGAGTTTAGAAGAAGAGCTGACAGCAGGATCATGAGAAAAAAGGACAAATAGAGAGAAAAAGGAGATTTTTAATCGAAACATGCAGTCTTAGAACTCATGCCACAAAAAGGTCTGGGCGCTGTAAATAAAAATAATTTTTAGGGGATTGAAACCCCCCAAAAAATTTACATTGCTAAACGTAATCCAACTAAAACTTTAGGAAATGTCTCTGTCTTTAGCGATACACATAATTAAAAAAAAAAACCTTTATATTTTAAATAAATTGCTAATTTCAGAGGCAAATACTAGTTGTCATTGTGCTGATTTATATGTTTTAAATGGTTGCAGGAAAAAAAAAATCCTGGTTTATTCTGCCTGTGGCCTTGCAAACATGAATGCCAGCAAGCTTTTGACTCCTTCTGCCCATGTGAAGCCTTTCAAAAACACCAGATTTTCCATCACATGCTGAGCATACCTCAGCTGCAGTTTGGAGCCTCGCAAGAAAATCCCGACATTTACGCACACTACCCCCCTAACCCGTGTTTCCACTGTGGGCTTTATTTGCCTGTTAGGGCGACGAAAGACAAACAGAAGGGAAGCTGCTTCCATTCCACGCTCGGAGCTGCAAAAATATCCTTCGTAATAAGTCATTTCGTGCAGTCTTGATTTATGAAAGCAATTTGTCACAACATAAAGATGAGCTTGTGAATAATGTGTTTCTGTATGAATCACACTGATATTATCACAGGGATGAAAACATTATCTTTATTCTTTTCAATTCTTTTTCAAAAAAGATTAATTAAGATTTAGGAAATGCTTTTTTTAAATAACCTAAAGTGTCTATTTTGGAATATCTGTGAGTGTAACTCCTGGAATACATTGGGATAAATAAAAGTCCCGTTTAGCCCAAATTAAAGTATGTCCTCGTCAGGAAACAGTCAATTTATTTGAGATCAAAACAAAAAAGGTCAGGTTAGGTGTGCCTCTAGTGGATTTTTTCATGTTCCATTTTTAAGCATAATATAAAATATTCAAGAAATGTTTGTCTGTTTGAACTTGCTCACCAGGTGCATGACTTCAAACTTTACAAGCAACACATCACTTGTGATTACCCTATTAGGCAGGCCACTTTTCTATAACCCAGTTTATGGCATATGAGGATGAGGTGTTGCAAATAAAAATGACACATGGAAAATATTTCCAGCCCTCCCAGAAAAACGGAGACAAAAAGTCAGATTCTTTTTCATCAGTGTCACACGTTGAGGCTTTTTTCTTTAAATATCATCATCTGTGGGTATGTAACGACTTATGGCATTTTAGGATTTTTGCATAATGGCAACGTCTAGTAAAACACACAGTTCCCTTTCAGCTCTCAAAATGCATTCATAGTTTTGAATATTCAAAGTTAATAACATTTTTTCACTAATCTTTTGATAAAAACTAGGTGTGTAACAATTAAATGATGAGTCAATTTCTTTTCCTACGGTTCAACCGGATCGATTTGTCTGAGGCAAGTTGTCAATCGAATTGAATCAAATCGACCTATAATCGACCTACACCATTAAAATCGTTTCAAAATGAGATGAATTGATAATCGATACTGAAAAATACCATTTCAATTGAGGCATTGTAGGTTTATTTTACTGTAATGTAAAAATGGCTGAGTGACAACACACATGTGATGCAGCAAAAACTGATCAACCATCATTCCAGTCCAAGTGTGGAAACACTTTGAATTTAGCAAAGAAATGTGATCATACAGTGTGATAGAACATTCTTATAATGTTCCTTTGGATTGTTTTAACAGTGGGCTGAACTTTATCAAACTAAAATGTGAATGGATTTGACATTCATTCTTGTTTATTTGTTTGTTTGTACACATATTTAATTTACACTTGAATCTTATCTTATTTTGAAGAAATACAAGAAAACTTCTCCTGCACTGTTCAGTACCAGATATTTATCTCTTGAGTGACACTGTTGAAGTTTTGGATGAAGATATTCTGGATCCATTTTAGGTCAGTGAATCGGATTGTTCAAAATGAACCAAAATCAACTATGTATCAGATCAGCAACCCTAAATTAAATCATGATATGAATCTAATTGTCAAAGTGAATCATTACAACCCTAAAAAAACTGAAGTGCTTTACCATATTAAACATTTTAGGTGATTTAATGAATGTTCCACATAATGGGAAAATCTTTCAGTTCTCATCAGAACTCTCAACAAGACTTAATGCCTTGTGTGAGCTGGAGAATTTTCCTGCATATGATCTATTATTTGAGCAAAAAAAAAATGTTCTGAATGAAAACTGCATGTGTGCAGTATAGTCCATTGTGTTTCACCCTTTATGCTACATTCTTTTTTGCATCAGCTGTAGTGTTTCTGAATGAGCCAAATATTTGATATGTGTTAAAAATGACAAATATGTGTTGATAGTCAGATCATATTAAAATTCATTCTTCACCACAGACCTAAACAGATCTACGGCAGTCATGCTGGATATGAAGGAAATGTCCTTAATGGCCATTGTAAGCTCCTTTAGCCAAAGGGAATAAAAGATGCACTGATGGATGAAAAATTGGATATGTAGATGGATGGATGAATACCTGGATGGATGAATAGGTGGATGGATGAATGGATGGATGGATGGATGGATGAATGGATAAATGAATTGAAATTTGAATTTTTTTGGATGGATATCAGACATCTATAGCTGTTTCTCTATTTTTTTTTTTTTTTGTCATAGCAAAGCATTAACATCAAAGTTTGTGATCTGCATCAGTACCACATTATCATGAACCTGAAATAGAATTTCGGAGGGTCATCAAATAAGAATCTGTTACTTCCCTTAAGAAAAATGAACCAGTTGGAGCAAGAAAATCTTACAGAAGTCCAAATTCTTCCTGCAATATTCCAAATGTTCCAGATTTCCCTTTTTTCTATAAAGACAGAAATACAATCTAACTAAGACAGCAATGGACAAAAGATGGATGCATACGAACAGAAGTGCATTAGTTGGCTGTATCTAAGCATAGAAATGGCTATTATCAGGACTGAAACTGCAAAGTCATTTATATCTCAACTCAGCGTCTCAGTCGATGAATTGTGTGGCAACTCTCAAGACTTGAAACCAGTTGAGTGGCTTTAATTGTGCCTCATTTCTTTTCCTGGAGGTGACTCTTATCAGATGCTTGGTGGTGAACTACCATAAGCTGGATCCTTTTTGCAGGCTGCTCCAGAGGCGTTTAGGTTGCAGCAGCGTCAGCCAGGGGCCTGGACTCTGACTGACACTCAGTGAGTGATAGTGAAATCTAGCAGGTGCGTTTGGCTTGCATACCTCTGATCAGAACACCACTGTGCTTGTCTTCTTAGCTTGCTCTGTAATAAGCTCCTTCAAAGATCAGTATGTACACCCACAACCCCCCTCACATCCCTCCAGATAAGATCTGGAGTATGTAGTTCTCTCTTTCCCTTTATTCCCAACTCTTTTCGTTTTCTTAAGAAAATGTCAGTTTAATCATATCTTAATGCTTTGATAATGGGGTTCTTTTACACGGGCAAAGAACAGTCACTTCAGTGTCTTAAAAGCCCAGGATATGGAGGGTGGAAGAGAATGTCTCTAAATTAAATTTAGTCGGGCCCTGCCTCAGCACTGTGTGTTTGTATGAGTGTGAGTGTGTGTGTGCAGCAGCAGGAACTGAGGTTTTTTTCACCCCTCTTGACAAAGACACAAAACATGCAATTGTTTCTTGTGTGAAAGTGAAGACTATTAATATTCAAATATCCGCTTGCTTCAATGGAATAACTGTGAAGGTTTAAGTGGAGACTAAACATGAGAGCCTGAATGGGTCAAAAACCGCAGTTTTTAGGATTTTATTTAAAAATCCTAAAATAATCTGTCTTTTAATGGATTTTGAAACAAAATAAATTTAAAGACCTTCTCAGATGAAAATGATATTTTTGGTGTCTTTAAGATGTTCTTTTGGCATTTTTTTAATGATGGAGGACATTTATAAAGAAAATTAAGATCAAAATTAGATTTCTGAGTATTTCTTTATTCAAATTCTTGTGAATCAAGAGCAGATGAAAAAATACCATCGGAAAAAGCTCGTAGGTGTGACATACGAACTACAGTTGGCGGGCTAGTAGCTTCTTGCTGTGCTCCATTCTGATGCATCCACTTGTAGAAGATAGATCCATGTCCGTCTTTGTTTTTCTCATCTGAGCTGACATCTGGATCATAACGGCCGGATAGCTCTGATGTTGCTGACCATTAATAACGAGTAATTTTAGGTTGGGGTTGTGAGGGCTTGTAAGCTAGTGGGAGAGTGTAAACAGAGAGCTCTCAGCAACAGGAACAGCTGTTTGACAAAAGTGTGCCAATTAAATTCTAATAAACTCTGCAGAAACTATGTTCTAGAAAATGACACAGGCTTTGTGATTCTGGCTAACAACATCATCCTAATTAAAAGACCACTGGGAACGATTTTACAATCGATCAAAAGATGACTGGAGTGGTCATCAAGCTCAGAAACATTACTAACGTAACAATGTATTTATGTATCAGAAACAAGTCACACCTCAGAAGCAATGTGTGAGAACCTTTGGCATCTTCACTGCACAAGTAGTTTTAAGAGCTGGCAGAATTGGCTCAAAAGTTGCATTTTTTTCTTTGACAGGAAACTTATACTTATACCCAACAGTAGTTCCCAAAATATGTGCATCTGTGACTTTAGTGTACATTTGGAAGAGTTTAAAACAGAACTATGTGACTAACTAAAAATGAACTGCAGATTTGGAATTGGTTTATTTTCAACCAATCAAAGCAAAAAAATACTAAAGTAGACAAAAGAATGATATACATTTATACATGAACGAATCAAACTTTGCTTGATTAAACATGACTTCATTGGAAACAATAAAAGTAGAAGAAGAAAAATATCCATTTATTTTAGGGATGTAATGATTGATCAGTTGATGAATCGATTAAGCAATTCCTACTCTTACAAGCTAAACAGATCAATCTGTCTGAGGCAGAACAAAGTTGACCTATACCATAAAAAAATCGTAGATAAATGCATAATGAAAAGTGGAAAATACCATTTATATTGAGGCATCATAGGTTCATTTTACTATAATGTAAAAACGGCCAAATACCACCACAGCGGACAACACACATGTGATGCAGCAAAAAAAGATCAACCATCATTCTAGCCCAATGTGTGGAAACACTTTGAATTTGGCAAGAAATACAAGGAATCTGGAAAAGTTCTCCTGCACTGTTCAGTAGCAGGTATTTATCTGAGTCACACTGTTGAAGTTTTGGATTAAGATGTTCTGGATCCATTTTAGATCAGTGAATCGGATCGTTCAAAATGAACCAAAATCGAAAGGGAATCGAATCGGCAACAACAAATATTGATTTGAATTGTTGTTAAAACGAGTTGTTACACCCTTAATATCCACATACACATGTAAATAATAACATTGTGATTACTCTTGATCATAAATAGAGATATTTTCACTTCTACATAGAATATATGACATGACACGTTGAATCCATTAAATGTAAAGTTTGTCATAAAATTTTAAGTAATTGCTTGAAAAAGAGTGAGAGGACGTGAACTTCTATAATCCCACAGCTAATATGCTTTACAGTACTGAACTATTTTATTTATGTTACATAATTGTCATAATCTGGTTTGTAACTACAGTTATGTATACTTCATAAAGTATAAACAAGTCCAGGTGCAGATTATTTAACAAATCCATAAATATTAATAATATAATATAGAAAAGACAAAGTACTTCTTGATTACATAAAAACAGTTAATTCTTCCAGAAATCCTTACACATCACAGGTCAAGTATCAGCAGTGAGTGCTTATGAATTGTCTTCAGAAAAAATTACTACAATATTTCAGAAAATATTATTACATATTCCAGATTCAGTATCCAATGACTGAAATGACTGATTGAACATCTAAAGGCTCTGAGATGAGCTTTTTAAATAAGGAACTAGTGAAAAAATACTTAAATAACTAGAATTTCTATTTGAATATTTATGTAAATGTTTCAATTGTTTTTAATGCTCACACACAAGCTTCGTCAGTACATAAACAAAAAAAAACTAGTAAAGAAATTGCCATTATAACAAACATGTTTATAAAACTCAAATATCAAAGGTAAATTTATAGAAAGCTGCATCTCTATTAGCAAAGTTTATTTGAGGAAGAATTTTAACATAGAGCTGAAAGGCATTCAATCAAGTGTTGTTCTTTCAAAGAACTAAAAATAATGTCTTAACAAAATATGGACACGAGCAAGAGATTGCAAATTTTAGAATGAATGTTTGAGTTAATTTGAATGAACATGTGTTTATCAGTGTATGTATGAACAGTAAGAGTTGTAAGAAATACAAGAATGCCATCTTCTGCTCCTCTTCATTCAGTGGTTGTTTTTCTGGTTTAGTTTTTTCTATTAGTGCAATGTTGTAGTATAATTTATCTTTAAATTATTAAAATCAACAAACAAGCAAACAAATAGATTTCTTTTATAAAGAGCCAAATCTGGTGGATCAAAACATCTGACCTCAGACAAAAGATCTTCAGGGTTTGTTTAAATGAATCCAAAGTTTGGTGCAGAGCTGGGCAGAGGGAAGTAACTGAAGGCTTCTGAATGAGTCCAAGATCAGATCCACAGACAACCAATAACCTACGAAGAGAAAACAGTATCACTCCGATTTGTGTGTGCGTAATTATGATTTATGTGTAGCTTTGGAATAAACACAAAAATTGCAAAAGAAAATACAATTTACACATGCCCAACTTAAAATTGCAACAGCTTAAAACTAATTACATGCACTAACCTTAAAAAAATATGCAGAAATTTCTTGTTAAGCACACACAAAACTGCATTTACACACAAATTTGATGTGAGACTCTTTTCATGTCTCCAAGATTTGTGCGTAAGTGATGTGTTTAAATGCTCCTAGAATGCTGGGTCATCATAGTTGTCTTATCAGTCGTTTTAAACCTAGATTGTGAATAATATCTTTTAAAACTAGACATTTTCCCACTTTCTTAGACAGATATGCCCCATAATTAATGTAAAAAATTGTATCAAGGTGAAACTCCCATTGCAGTGCAAGTGTACATTGTAACTAACTGCAGGAACAAATGCAAACGCTGCATTTTAAGTGCCACCAGGGGAGCAGTGCAATCTACTGTTGCATTTTCGGCATGACACGGTACAGATGGTGTTCTGCAAGCAAGCGACCTACAGGACAGAAACAAACCAGGCTAAAGAAATGAAACTGTGGAAAAATGTCTGTAGATTCTCATTCACCCAGGCAGATTCCATCAAAGTAATAAGCATTCAACTGGACTTGGTTCATAAAATTCATATAAGTAATACTGTACGTAATGTACATAGGATATATGACAGTCATACTGAATAATATACTAATGTTAAAAAGGAAAGTTAAGGAAAAAGTGTACCAAACACAAGGATCCAGGTCAAAACTTCAAAGAAAGCTTAACAGTTCCTCTCCAATCATCTTTTAGTATGTTGTAAACGTGTTCTCAGTGGTCTTTTAATTAGGATGATGCAGTTTTTAGCCAAATAAAGTAAACCTGCCTCAATCTTAGGACAGTTTCTGCAGAGAAGCAGGATTTCATTAGAAATTCACCTCTGAGTTATGGGCGGAACTGTTGGTGCGAAGCAACCATGCCCCCCCTTCCCATCACTCATAACTGAGAACTGTTCACCTGCCCTCCTGTCTGAGGAGCTCGTACCCTCACTCATAACCTATAGACAGAAATGGGGAGCAATATCAGAGCTATCTGGCCATCCAGTTTTGCT
This sequence comes from Adrianichthys oophorus, assembly GCA_036245035.1. Lineage (NCBI taxonomy): Eukaryota > Metazoa > Chordata > Actinopteri > Beloniformes > Adrianichthyidae > Adrianichthys > Adrianichthys oophorus. The sequence continues at coordinate 23,393,589 of BSAI01000207.1, forward strand.
CCAGAGTCCAGCTCAGATGAGGAAAACACATTCATGGATCTATTTGTCTACAAGTGGATACATCAGAATGGAGTGGAGCAGGGAGCTTGTGGCCCGCCCAGTGTATTTTCTACGTCACAAACAAGCTGTTTTTGAAACAGTATTTTTTGGGTCTGCTCCTGAGTCCCTGTTGTTCTTCTTTTTTTACATCCACATTGACATTCTCTTTGGTCCACCTGTCCCCCTGTCTCATCGCTTCTGTTCATGTCTGACCCAATCCAGACTATTTGTCTCCAAAAATATCCAACTTCACTCTAATATGCAAAGGTTTTATCCTGTCGGTCCTCATGACACCAGAGACAACATTTTCAGCCTTGCTATTTCCAGTTCCACTGCCTATCATTTTGTTAACTCCACTGTCTTCAAATCATATAGTTTTACCTTAGACTCTCCCCATCACTGTTATTTAGGGAAGCAATTATTTATTTTAACAACGATGTGATTTTATATGTGTGATTTCTGATTTTGGTTCATATTGAACAATCTGATTGGATCCGATTCATCGACCTAAAATGGATCAGAACATCTTTATCCAAAACTTCAGCAGTGTGACTCAGAGATACATACCTGCTACTGAACAGTGCAGGAGAAATTTTCCAGATTCCTTGTATTTTTTGCAAGATAATCAAGTGTAAATTAAATATGTGTACAAACAAACAAATAAACAAGAATGAATGTCAAATCCATTCACATTTTAGTTTGATAAAGTTAATTCCACTGTTGTTTTTCCACATCAGAATAATCCAAAGGAACATTATTAGAACGTTCTACCACACTGTATGGTCACATGTCTTTGTAAATTTCAGTGTTTCCACACATTGGACTGGAATGATCGTTGATCACTTTTTACTGCATCAAATGTGTGTTGTCTGCTGTGATGGAACTCTGTCGTTTTTATGATATAGTAAAATAAACCTACTGTGTCTCAATCCAAGTGGTATTTTCTAATCTAGATTAGTGATTGATCTAATTTTGAAATGTTTTTTTAATGGTGTAGGTTGATTCAATTTGACTCTGCCTCAGACAGATTGATCCAGTTGGATCATAAGAGTAGAAATTGATTAATTGATCGATTGAATCATGACACCACTACTAGGCACAGATTGACGAGCTCCATTTATTTTGGGGGATTTTTTCCATCTGCCGTTGAAACAAACAAAATGATATAAGTGTTTAAAAAAAGGAAGGGGGAACAAATAAATTATTTGTAAAGTTTCTCTGCTTGCAAACAAAAAAATAGAAAATGGTCCCAAATGGAAGTGGGCATGTAGCTGTGCAGGTGTGACGCCAGCTGCTGGGCTCCCAAACACCCCCACCTTCCTCTGTCAGTCACATTGACAGGCAGGTGAGGAAGCAAGCGCAAACTCGTGCATTCCCCTCGAATCAACAACAGAAGCGCAACTGTTAAGGTGTGTTCTTCTCAGACGGCATTCGGAAGCTGGGGCTGAACTTGTGCCACTCAGAGTAAGAGCACGGCAGGAGAAAGTTTTTCACGTCAAGGAAAGACTGTACAACTCAAACGAAGCCTGAAATTGGTTTGCACTGCAGAGGTGGAAAACTTGTAGCAGATCCTTGCTGCCACCCACTTTAAGCCATTTAGACAGCGCGAGAGGAAAGACCAGAGGGCATATTTAAACAGCCCTCTGGCTCTTCCATGTCGCTGTCAGTCTCTGAGACTGAGACACTGCTGGCTGCAGCGTTGTGTTGACCTACTTGTGACTCGTTATTGCTCTGAATTACAGGGATGTCTGACAAAAACAGCTCAACAAAGGGAGGCGGGGGGAAAAACAGCTTAAGAACAAATAGCCATTTCTGGTGGAGTTCTAATCAGTGAAGCAGAATCCAGTGCAGAGCATGGGAGCCTGCGTGCACAAACATTATCTGTGTCTCAAGATGGATCCTTGACTAATCCTGCTGTCTGAGCTCACCGCTCCCAAGATGCTCCAAGAGGAGACAAGGAAGGCTGGTGGAAAAGAGGTGGTGAGGGGGAGGAGAGGGAACCACAGATTTATATTAAAAAAGAAGCCAGTTTAGTCTTCCCACAGGCCAGTGTCAGCTCAGGGACAACACTCTGGCCCTAATTGCACCCTCGCCAGCAGCAGAAGATTACAGTTGGGAACACCTGAATCAGACCATTGGCTCCTCAAGATTCCTTTTAGCATCATGTTCACTTTAGTGAAATGTTCAAGACATTGGTGTTTGCATTTACAAAAAAATTATGGTCAAACATGTATGAAGACATTCCCCTTTCAAGCTTTAATTACTTATAGCTTGCATTGGCTGCAACTGTAAGCCAAGGATTTGTTATTTACTTGCAGAATCACAGGCTGCCACATTATTGTGCAGCTCTTCACAGGCCGTTGCCCGCTTTGATTTAAGCTAATGGAGTTCCACCAAGCTACAAAATATGCACTGTGTAAAAAGCCATTAATTGCAAATCATCTTAAAGGAGTGAGGCGAACAGCAAAGAGCAGTTTCTTCAGAATGACACCCAAACACAAGATGGAAGTTAAAACAGAAAAGAAAAGACACCACAGGAACTCCATGGGATTTTATTTCAGGACTTGAAACCAATTTGTTCACGTGATCATTTTGCAGCGTTCACAGTAACATTGGAGGAGGAAGAGCCCCCACATTGATCTCTGGCACAGAACTCGACAAGCAAACGCAGCAAATCAAACAACTATGATGCCTTCACACCAACACTGCATCTAGCATGACTTCAACTGCTATGTCTTATGTGCATTACATTTGAACTACTTTTTCCAAAATAATGCCAAATAATAAAGCAGGTGAAAGCCAGGATCACACTGTTCTGGTAAAACTGATGGACGGGGTTTCTCAGTTAACAGATGGATTCTAAATGTTTCTTTCCTTTATGTTGCCTTCAGTTTATTCTCTTTGAGATTCTGAGCTGCAAAAGTGAACATTGTTGACATCATGTTTTTGCTTTTACAAAAATCATTAAGTGAAAAAGGGAATGCACACATTTTAATGTATATTGCATGTGCCTAAGAAGTCCATACAATGCAAAAACTAAACCTTAAGAAAGTAAAAAGCCCCTTGTTTCAAGAAAAAAATGTCTTCTTTCTGTCTGGCAGGAAACATAATTTTGTCCAGAAAGTTTTTCAAAAGCAAATAATCTTAGTTTGAGAAAACATATCGTAGTCCCATTTTTTTTTCTTAAAATAAGAATTCCTTTTAAGACCATTTTCTTTGTCTCTATGAATTTTTCTTTTTGCTTATTTACAGACCCATTCCAATGAAAATTGTGTTTTTGGTATTTTTAACACCAACAACACCTGTTCTTGTAGCATTTTCTCATGATGGAGGACATGTAAAGAATTTCTGATTAAGACTGTGTTTTTAAGTATTTCTTTCTATTCAGATGGTGGTGGATCAGGAACAAATAAAAACCAGCGATTTGTAAAAGCGCAGGTTTGCGATGCAGAACTGAGGGGGCCACAAGCTCCCTGCTGCATTACCATTCAGTTGCAATTCTCTTTCACTTGCAAATAAATCGATCCATTAATGAATTCATTTTCCACGTCTGAGCTAGCATCTGGCTCAAAACTGTTCAGCTGGATAGTTTCAATATTGCTCTCCGTGTTCTGTGATGCCAGTGTTAGGTTGATGGTTGTGAGTGGATACAAGCTAGTGAGGGGGAATGTAAAGAATGATGGGATATCAGCGGAGGGTTACTTCCACACCAACAGTCCCGCCCACAACCAAGAGATGAATTTCTGATGAACTCCTGCCACTCTGCAGAGACTATGTTCTGGAAAACGACACAGGTTTCTGATTTTGTCTAAAACCAGCAAAATCATAATTAACAGACCACTGGAAACGATTTGACAGTAGATCCAAATATAGTTGCAGAGGGACTTTAAAGACAATCAGTCAATAAAATAAGAATATTGTACTTACTTCTAATGTGTTTGTTTTTGCAGTGTACTACTTTGCAAAACATGTATCCTTAAAATACTAAAAAGAACAAAGAGGAATTAAGATTAAAATTGTTTCTACATCAGTGAGACAGAAGTCTATTAGTTCTATGAAACTGTTAGGCTGGACGCACATTTTTGGCATGAAATGAAATTTAATACTACATGACCAGTCATGAATTATAGCTCAAAATTGAGTTAAAAATGACTGACTACATGCAGAGAAAGAGACTTGTGTTTTCATCCACCTATTTTCAGCTTTGTAGGCTCCTGGTTTATCATTCCTGGTTTTCCTGGAAGAAACCTATACTTTTCAGAGCATCGGAAATCTTTTGAAGCATTTGAAACTTTTTTGAATCCATCATTGTATGTTGCAGTATTTGTCTTTGAAACAGTATGGAGAAAATACTTATTGAAGTACATTGAAAAATAATCTATTGCTGTAATGCATTAGCTACATGTTGATTCTGATTGAGGACAAATGCTGCATGACTCTTTGATGCTCAAGTACTGCCTCATTTTAGAGCTTACAATAAATGTTCAGTGCCCTGTAATAATGCTCTAATTTTCAACGACAGGAAAGAGATTTCTTGAGGATCCCAGGGAGAGACCCGTGAACAGTGTTTAAGCTGCTGCCAACCGCTGCTGCTTAGCAGGACTCTGTCACAGGCACTCTGCAGAACTGTCAGGGTTACCATTGAGATGAATCTAAAAACTGGCCACAGGGCTATTTTTAGACTTGGCTACAGGATAGAAAGTTTCTGAGCCTCATAAGTAGGTCAGCTCAAGTGGTGTTCACATTGCAGTTGTGTACAATTACGGAAAAGTAGCAACTCCGCTCCAGAGCAACTTTTAATCCATTCTCCAGTGAACCAGCAAGTCTCTCTCTCAACAACTTCTACGCAGAAATCTGCCCTAATCCATAAGACAGTTGGTTTTACAAGCTGAGGATGCACCTGATGTGAGAGTTGGCAAAAAAAGAGAAAAAAAAATGCCTGCTTGTATTTCAAGGAACACATTTATAGGAACACATTTCTTTTTCCCACCTTAAACATCAGTGTGACAAGGGTGTGGATGCTACAAAAAAATCCCACACACTGAAAACTTCGCAAATATTCACTCATACAGAGACTCTGTTTCAAACAACGACAACAAAAAACAAACGGTCAAATAAGTTTTGATCTTATAGTTAAAATTCCAAATCCTGCAGTTCTAGATACAAAAGGATGATTTTTTTTTATTCTAATGCAATATACATATAAATATATATATATATGTTCCCATGTAAATATACGCGGGAAACCAGGGTTCAATTCCCAGGTGATACCCAGAGGGTGCAATGAGCAATTGATGGGGCAATTAACATAACAATTGTGAGCTATTAGCATAACCCAGTTGGGGTCCTTGGGCAAGACCATTAGCCCTACTGCCTATCTTATAACCCATGAGTGACAACGAAACACATGTCATGCCGGCTCAGACATCACCAGCCAAACAAGGTCTGCGCCAGGTGCTGGGGAACCAGAGCACCTCGATGGAAAGTGGGCTACTGAAACAAGACGTAAATAGACTAGATGTGAGAAGAAGGCTCTGTTGGAATGCTACTACTTAAGTAATGAGAAGTTACATGCAGAGAATGTGGAGTGAATGGAAGCTTTGGGACCCACAATCAAGGCTAACTGCCAAACAACTAGTAACCCAATGCTCAAACATCCACAAACGGCAACTGCTATCACAACTTGAGATTGTTTGAATACAACACAATTGTAACACCACGGGAGAACCACAATATCAGGTCAAAGTGGAGGCAATATCACACTCCCAACCAGAACTTGGGGACACAGCTTCAATAACCACCATTACCCTGAGCTAGGCAGCAACTGACGTGAAAGACAAGATCATGTCTAGAATGAACACCAGGCAACCCTGACACTAACTACAATGGATGAGTGAAGTACAACCTGAAGGTCTCTTGGAAACTGTGAAAGAAGCATTGAGGGCAATTCCTACCACAACAATCACAGAAACCAATGAACTGGTTTACACTTCAGCAGCAGTGATCTTTGAGATGCTTGGCTATAAGAGCAACCATGGGAGAAAACAATGCCCACCAAGGAAGCAACAGTCAGAGACTAAGATAAAGAGAGCTTAGATGGAAGTGACACGGAAGACAGAGGCCCAAAGAGGTGCAATGAAAAAGCAAATGCCTAAGAGATACAGTCAGATGTCCATACCTGAAGCACTGGAAACTGCCAAACAAAGCCTCCTGGCCTTGAGCAGCCGCCTAAAAAGGTACCCAAGAGACAATGAAGCCAGACGGATAAACACACTGTATGCAACTCAACCCTAATGAAACTGTGTAAAACCACCCTTGAAACCAATGGTAAGCCACTTGCACAAGTGTCCATCAAATGTGGCATGTACCAAGGAGATGCTCTGTCCCCACTGCTGTTCTGCATAGGCCTGAACCCCCTCAGACAAATAATTAACAACACTGGCTATGGATACATACTCAGGAATGGGGCAATCATCAGTCACCTCCTCTACATGGATGACATCAAGCTATACGTTAAGAGTGAGCGCAACATTGACTCCCTGATCCACACCACCAGGATCTACAGTGCTGACATTGGGTTGTCATTTGGGCTTGAGAAATGCAGTAGGATGGTGACAAAGTGAGGCAAGGTAGTCCACACTGAAGGGGTCTCACTCCCAGAAGGTACAATAGCAGACATTGAGGACACAAGAGTTACAAGTACCTTGGAATTCCACAGGCAAACAGCAATCTGGAGCAGGGAACAAAGAAAGCTGCAACAGCAAAATACCTCCAACGAGTAAGGCAAGTCCTGAGAAGCCAGCTCAATGGCAAGAACAAGACCCGGGCAATAAACAGTTACGCACTGCCAGTCATCAGATAGCCTGCAGGAACAATCAGATGGCCGAAAGAACAGGTACAGACCACGGATGTTAAGACACAGAAGCTCCTCACCATATATGGAGGGTTCCATCCCAGATCCAGCACCCTGAGACTGTATGGTAGCCGCCAGGAAGGAGGCCGCGAACTAGTGAGTGTGGAAGCCACTATCCAGGATAAAACCTCCAAGATGCATGAATACATCAAGCTCAATGTTCCAACTGACAGTGTGTTCAGTGAATGTTTCAGGCAATGGACAGCAGAGGACGCAGTGCTGGAGGACAGACCCTCATGGAAGGACAAACCCCTGCATGGGATGTACCACCGAACCATAACTGAAGTGGCTGATATCAAGAAATCCTACCAATGGCTAGAAAGGGCTGGCCTACAGGACAGCACAGAAGTGCACATCCTGGCAGCTCAGGAACAAGTCTTGAGCACCAGAGCAATAGAGGCTCAGATCTTCTACACCAGACCCAAGGTGTAGGCTGTGCAAAGAGGCACCTGAGACAATCCAGCACATAACTGCAGGGTGTAGGATGCTGGCCGGGAAAGCCTACATGGAACGCCACAACCAAGTGGCTGGAATAGTATACAGGAACATGTTTGTAGAATATGGACTGGAAACACCAAAGTCAAAATGGGAAACACCTCACAAAGTGGTAGAGAATGAGAAAGCAAAGATCCTGTGGAACTTCCAGGTACAGACAGACAGAATGGTAATGAAAGCAACCAAGAACAGAGGAAAACTGTTGTGGTGGATGTGGCTGTACCAAGCGATGGTAACATCAAGAAGAAGGAACATGAGAAGCTGGAGAAATACCAGGGACTCAGAGAAGAACTGGAGAAATCTTGGAAGGTGACGGTGACAGTGGTTCCCGTGGTCATTGGAGCACTCGGGGCTGTAACTCTCAAACTGGAGGAGTGGCTACAGCAGATCCCTGGAAAGACCTCAGACATGTCAGTCCAGAAAAGAGCAGTGCTAGGAATAGGTAAGATACTACGTAGGGCCCTCAAGCTCCCAGGCCTCTGGTACACGACCCGAGGTTGGGGTGAGACACCACCTGTGGAGGGTGAGAGGGGCGTTGTTGTGAATATATATATATATATATATATATATATATATATTTGAAAGTATATATATATTCCTGTGATCCAAGATTAAGGATTGATACCAGTTAGATCCTGGTATGTATGAGCCAGAATATTTACCTTAAAAAATGACTATTGACTAAGCAATTCTTTCCCATTGTTGTGTTATCTTGCATGATGGAAAATACGTTTTCTGATTACAAGTTTTTGAAAAATAATTTTCACCCTGAAATTTTCACCCATCACCCTGAACAACACACGTGATGCAGCAAAGATGATGAGCAACCATCGGTGGCACGGCCTGCTTTGCAACTTTGACAGGTAAACAGCCTAATTGATTTTCCACGCCGCCTCACCGGACAATTCGCTCCCATATTTCCAGTCTAAACGGCTACCATTCGCAGTGTTTGCAGAACAGACAAGCCTGTCATCTGTAGCACTGACAACATGTCAAGTTAGAACGAGTAATTTGTGGTGATGAGTGACAAGTGCAGGCTCCTGTTCAGCAGTCGGAGCGCTCATTAGAAAACACATTTTCAGATGTCACCAGGCTCCTGCTTTTTTGTAATTTTGGGGTAGAATAAACAAATATCGCTTGAATGCTGCAGTGTCAAAGAAATGAGCAGAAGGAACTTAAACCTCAATTGACATGTCTCAGGCAGCCGACTTTTTTTGAACGTTGACAGCCATCTGTGAGGATTCCTTTCACTCTCCACTAATGAGCTGTGGGTTGAGGAGACCCAATCTACACAGGGCCGTCCCTGGGGCCCTGTGCAGCTGCTGGGCACACATACTCGTGCATTCACGTATCCTGCACACACACACAGTCAACAACTTCCCCCTTGTGTTTGAAGGCATACTTTGGTCAGATCTAAAGTTTCGTAACTTTACAAGAACTACAACTTTCAAAAATATTCAAATATATTATTGCACATCATCCTGTGCACTTTTTTTAGGTAGGGCATCAATTATTCAGGTTTATACCTTGTAAATGTGTGTTTTTGCAAAACTGTGAGTATTTGTTTTCAAAATAAGCACTGCTGTGTGTGTAAAAGACACTGGACCTTCATTTATTGAAAGTTTTCATGACTTGCTTCCAGCCTGAACATGGTGTGACAATGTGAGGAACCTTTTTTGATCTCTATCATGCACAAAAGCAGATAAGATGGAATGTCACTAATGAAGCGTGTGAATGCAGTGCGATAGGAAGAGTCTAATCAATGTCCTGGAAGACTGGCAGCACATAGTCATCTTTTTTTTTCTTTTTGTAAATACAAGCCTCTTTAACATCACAATATGAACCATTATCTCGCCTGGCAAGGTAAATACTAGAAGGGGGGGCTGCACAAAAACACACATTTTCTTCAGCTTGGAGCAGATCAGAGGGATGAGATCTTAAGTCATGCAAATGTTACAGCAGAAAAATACTGGCAAAACTCATTCTAATTATTCCATATCAGCACATTTGCATGGATTGGATTTTTTTTTAAGAAGAGAGGAGTTAATGATCTGCGGAGCTCCGGTATGGGGGCTGTTTAGGAATTCACTGCATTTTGATCTAATCACAAAATCAAAATATTCATGAAACACAATGATATCTCCCAGAGGCAGGCGGCTGGCCATTAATTTTCAAATTCAGGTAATTTATTAGCACTTATCAGAGGCTGAAAAAGGCTTGCTCTGTGTTTGTAAAGTGTGCGAGAAGGAGAAGAGGAGTTTGAGAAAACTGATTCCAGATGATTTATAAGGGTGTGCTGGCTGCATTTTCAACCAGGTATTCAATTAGGATGCATGTCCAATTTTCTATTCTAGATCTACAGTTAAAAACTCTATTAAAGCACCAATTTCCTACACATTCATATCTATTATCAGCGTTCACAGCGAATTTGATAACTTTGGCTATGGCTCTGTTATTGTGTTCTTTTTATGTTCATTGCTTGCTTTCCCCTGCTAATTAAAGGTAGCCTCCCAATAGCTTACAACATGATACCTGGACATATTGGTTAAGCTTTTAACAGTTCACATTTTTATACTCTTGCAAACTCCATGCAAAATGACCACTATAAACTACAAGCTTCATGTTGACTTGCTTTACTGATGAGAAGGGTTACAGATAATAAAAAAACTGATTTTTAAGACTTTCAAACATTTTTCTTTAAGTCGGACTGATGGAGCATGGGAATGCATTGCAATAGGAAAAGTCTCATCAATGTCCTGCAAGACAAAAAAGCTGTTATTTCTTGGCAGCAGGTGTATGCTTAGTCATTTATCTGAAGTCAACTTTTACCAGCTGCCACTAGCATTTCAATATGACCTTTTAACAACCTTTTGAAAAGGAGCAATGTAACATGTTTGTATTAAGAAATACTAGTGCTGTCATGCCATATTTTTTTGTGTGATTAATTAATTATGGCCTGTAAATAATGAATCGAATGAATCGATTTTAACTGCAAATGTTTTAACTTAACAATTGCCGCAAAAAGCCTCATTATGAGGTATCTTCATTTAAATGTGTGAGATTGTGGCACAGTAAAAGATCAAAACAAAACTAAAAAGTGGCTTTATGAAATTTCTTTTTTTTTTTTTTTACTATAACAGATTTCCACCTTCACTTTTATACAACCAACGGGGAGTTTGTTTTCAGTCTTAAACAATTTAAAAAATATATGCATCTGGTCTAGACAAAACAACATCAGGTCCTGGGTGCTCTAATAAAACATCCGAAAACAATAGGAACACATGTCTGAGCAATCCAAAAAATACTGACCACTAACTTCCTAATAAGATCATAATTCATATGTTGACAGACTGGCATCTGGTAACCTTCTGAGTCACACTGATTGAAGTTTGGGATAAAGATGTCCTGGATCGGTTGTAGGTCAGTGAATCGGAATGTTCAAAATGAACAAATATCGACTAGAAATCAGATCCACAAATTATTATACGAATTAAATTGTTGTTAAATGAATAATTACAGCACTAATGCAGACAGATGCAGTTGAGAATAAATATTGACTGTAAATAAAAATGTTAATGGGTGTTTGTGGAAAAAATATTTTTGTTGATTATTGTACTAAAGAACTTGATAAAGCAGGAAATGCACCTCCTCCTTCCTCTTTTCTTCTTCTTCACTAATTTTAGCATCTTCATCCTCACTTGCAAACGTTCCTACATTGTTATTTTTGTAATGACTTTTTCAAATGTAAATGATTTTTTTTCTTTTTTGCATGCTTCACTTTTCAATTCAATTTTCAATTCAATTTTATTTATATAGCCCAATATCACAGCCATAGCCGTCTCATTGGACTGATTATCAATATATTGCAAGAAGCAAAAAAGATTATTAACATGTAAAAGTAAATAATAGCTGGGTATAAAACAGACTAAGCTGAACAAACATCTCTGCCCTTACACCCTCCTTCGCGGTGAGGAAAAACTCATAAAAAGAAAAAAAAAAAAAAAAAAACCCTATCTTTTTTTTCTTCTACCATTGCATATGGTTTTATCTTGAACTACCAATCACAAAAGTGTTCAGAAAACTGTAGAATAGACTGTATCAATAACAGAATTCTGGCCATTTATGGGACATGTCTCCTTTTCAAGAACACAGCTTTTGACACACGCCAACATATTGAGACCTAGCTCAGAAGGAGACTCTCCATGACCAAAACCCAACACACACACACATACATTATGCAAAGACGGTGGGACCTCTGATGTTCTGTCTCCTACCCCATCCCTGGCGGAGGGAACAAGGCCCTCAGCAATGGCAGCCATGTGTCTTGTGTGCGGGCTGCCCACTCCCCAAGCGAGGAGAGGCATCCCTTATTTCTCTAGCAAGACCATAAGCAGGGGATTACATCCTATCTGAGCCTGGGGGTGTCTGTGTTTCTACAGTGCAGGTTCTGGTCCTTGCCTTGGGCGCTGGTCCTCTCCAAAGTTCCAACATTGGGTGAGTCTGGTCGGACTATGTTACAGCACTCTTCAGGGACCCCCACTTCTCTCCTAGGTGGGGTGGCTGGCCCCTGCCACGCTAGCTCCTGGATCTCCCATGGGGTGGGTAGGCGCTTACCAGGAGGCGGGTCTCCCTCAGTGGGCCCCTGCTCGTGGCTGGGGTGTGAGGATGCTTGGAACTCCTGGGTGGGGATGCCCGGCTTGTCTGGGGCAGGGGGTCTCTCGGGGGGGGGTGGGTCCCCGTGCTGGGGCCCCTGGCGGGGTGGGAGGGCTGCCCTTATGGCTGAGCTAAGTTTGCTGTCTCTGTGCTCCCATGCCTCACTGCTCTCTGGAGTTCGCGGTCCTGCGGGCCCTGGTCTGGGTGCTTGGCCTGATTGCCCGGCAGGTAGACTTCCTCCATCGGCCACACAGTACATCACCGTGCACACGGTGTGTGTGTGTGCTTTGACAGGGTGTGTTGGTGTGGGGATGGGCGGGAACTCTCCCTCCTTTTTTCTTTTTTTACATTCCATCATCCCCCTCATCTTAATATAAACACTCACCTGAACACAGGTGTCGGCTCAGCTTTGCACAAATAGTTTACGTGACAGAAGGAAATGCTTTACATGTGTTGGTTTGTCTGCATAGGTGTGTGTGAACTGTACTTGTGTTGTGTACATGTTGACAAGTTTGTATGTGAAGACTCTTGGAGCCAACAGGTGTTGTAACGGTAACACTTTATATTAAGATTCCTTAACAAGCTTTGTTAACATGAACAAGTATTATTATTAGACTTATAGGGTGTTAAGAAGACATTTATTAGTACAATAAGCCTAATAAGGTTTATGAGATAGCTTAGTTAACACATTTACAAGCATTATTAATATGTCTATAGCAGGGATGGGCAACTCCAGGCCTCGAGGGCGGCATTCCTGCATGTTTTCCAACATACCATGATCTGGCATGTTCTAATTGGCAGGACACACCTGAAGCAGGTAATCAGTCATGAGTAGGGCTTGGATATCTGAAAATCCTGCACACACTGCGGCCCTCGAGGCCTGGAGTTGCCCATCCCTGGTCTATAGGATGCTTTTGATACATTTATCGACATTATAGATGTCTAACAAATTATTAATAATCTTAACAAGACTCCTGAACAAACCTTGTTCACAGATTAACGAGCATTATTAATGTGAACATCGTTCAAAGACAGTTGTGACTCAGGCCTCATGGGCATCACTGTTGTTGCTTCACTTTGGATCTCCTGGATAGTTTGTCTAGTATTTATTTGCAAGGGAAGATAGTGCTGGGTTCTTATATGTTTGGTCTGCATTGAAGTCCAATGAAGTTTGTGAGTTTTAATGCTTATTAAACAAAGGAAGCTCTTTAGTCAGGATTTTCACACGCCATTATGAGACTTAAGTACACACAAACTGGGCTACATAAAGACTTGAGAACAGGAGCAAAGTGATCAACCCATCTGGTTTTAGAAAAACATTCACAGCTGTATTTTAAAAGAACTGTCTCAGAGAATAAAAATATCAATGATTGAAACAAGTTTAGTATATTTGAAACCTATTTTCTCAGTATGTTTAAACCCGTCTGCGTGCACACAGACATGTCATGTCATGTATAGCTCTCTGCATGTTTAGAAATAACAAGCCTTTTCTCTTTGTTTCTCAGGATATCATTAATGGGGCTGCTGTGGTGGGGTGTATATTATTTTATTACGAATCATTCCACTCCCTGTGCACACATATTGTCACAGATGATATCTTATGCTTACCATTGTGTATTTAGTCATCTCAAGGAGACATGCAGAGAGAGCAGGCAGTCTGGGGAGAAGGATGGCCCAAGGACAGGCCTTACAAAAACAGCGGGGCTGCCCCTCTTTTTCTCTCCGTATTATTGTAGGATAGATTCAAATGGCCCCTGAAGCTGAGCTGAGCCCAGCTCTGAGAAGTGATCACAGGCTGATAACAGCAAATGGATCAATACATGTGTTGTAAAGGTTAAATGATGTTGTGTTGTTCGTTGTTATTGGACATGCCGTGTCACACTTCATGATACTGTTGCCTTTTTCCGGCTTGTTTTTTTCTTTGCTCCAGGTGGGGTTAAGGCTGAGGGCTTCATACCCGTCTTCATAACAGGACCAAACAAATAGAACCTGATCTCCTCAGCTGTTCAGGCTGCAGCCGAACTGACAGAAGAGTTTTTCAAATCATTTCTAACAAATAATCTGAAAAGTAAAAGATCTGCAAGATGAGGATCCTACAGTAAAAAAAAAGATACGAACCCCTTTGTGCACAAATTAAACCTTGAACTTGTATAAAAATATGGCCAAGCACATCAGTGTGGACTATTTATCATATTTTTTTAATAATCAAAAACATTATCAATAGGTTTTCAAAAGTTTATCTGACTGTGTGTTACCGTATTTATAAAAGGAATATAAATCTAAAGCACAGACTTGTGTAAACCTATGTGAAGCATTTGTAGCATGAATCCTTCAGTTTTATCCAAGTCGTGTACTTTCTATAGTCGTGGGTGTCATGATGCTCGGGAACACAAAGAAAAAACTTAATGAACTCAAGCAATATTGAAAAGAACTGTGAATATATTCAGATTTTTGAGAGCCATAAAACTCCAAACATCACAGATCATTGAAGATAAATGTTGCTTCAGTCAGGTTTTGGTTACTCTGCATTCATTTTGAAAGATTTTTCCTGTTCTAATATGCATTTAATGAGACTGTGTATAATTAACAGATTATCGATCTGACATACAGTGACACAACAATTGATTTGCTGTAAATATGCTATTTATTGACACTTCTGTTTTGCGTTTTTCGGCTGAAGGTCCACATCCTGCTAGCTGCCTCCAGGTTTAAAAGGGTTGGTTCTGCTGGTGTTTCAGTCTCCTCGCCCATCCTGCTGCGGATCACCTCTGGATCAGATCTGTTTTACCACAAGAAGCTGCAGAATTCAGGGTTATAAAAGCAGGATGGGAGCTTCCTGGACACAAACTTTTAAAACAATTGAGATTTGAATTTTATATGAAGCTTTGTTAAAAAATACATTAACACATACAGAGCAAGTATATGCAATCAATGGAAGAACAATGATTTGTGAGCGGACTGTTATTGTGTGTGACTGAAATGAATTGGTGTTTTGTTTTTTAGTTGGGTGTCTGGAGCCAGACATTGTTTAGACAATAGCATTCATTTCCCTGTCCAAGACACTGCACCTTTGAGTCTAGTTTTAATATGAAAATGATGGTTTTCACATGAACAAGAACAGCTCAAAGCTTCAGGAGACTGGAGGAGGTCATGATCAGGCTGAAGTGAAACTCTCCTTTCACTGCTCATTTTTTCATTTTCTTTCATTAATTTCTCTTTCAGGAGCTGAAATCCATGCAGCAGATATAATGTGTCACTTACCAGTGGCACTGCGGTGCTTACTCTTAATACCATAGAGGACTGTAGCTTATTTTACCAGTCACATTACCACAGCCACCAATTAGCAGCTTAGCCTGTACTTGGCTGCATGTTGACAACTCAGACTCTTGTTTCTGAGGTGTGCAACTTGGCAGTCCTGGAGGATTATCAGTGCTCCAAATTACATAACTGAACTAATGAGATACATACTCACTCAGTCTCAACCTGTATTCCCACTGGGTGCCTCGATGGCGGAATGAAATATTCCAACACTCCCTGTGGACTCCTCACACATCCCTGCTTGTCTAGGGAGAGAGGAGCAGAGGGAGAAACTGTGGAGAGGAAATAAATTGAGATGTATCGCCTCCTAAAGGTCTGACTGACAAGAAGTTAATATGCTGTAATTGTTCTTGTGAGTGGATTGGAGCTTTTTGCCACATTGAACCAAGGTGACAATGACTCCCTGCACTGTTTGTTTCACTACAAACTCTTCAGCTTATGACGCCTCCTTTAAACCAAATGAAAGTGCAATCAAACTGCTACAAAGGACTTTTTCTCATTGAAAACTCACTCTGACGAAAATGCAGTTTTTGGTCTTTTTAACATTTTTTTGTGGCATTTTTCAGATGATGGAGGACATGCATGAAGAAATTAGAATTAAAATGATATTTCTGATTATTTATTTTTTCAAATTGTTGGGAATCAGGAGCAGAAGAAAAATGCTGCTTGAAAAAATCGTATTTGAGATGTTGAAAATTCACTTGGCGGGTCACAAGCTCCCTGCTCTGTTACATTCTGGTGCATCCACTTGCAGACAAATAGATCCATGAAAATCTTTGTTTTCGTCGTCTGAGCTGGAATCTGGATCAAAACTGTACGGCTGGATAGTTCTGATATTGTTCGCCTTTTTTTTTAACACCGTTAAAAGTGTTGGGTAAGTTACTACTAAAAAGTAATTGATTACTTTACTTAGTTACTGGATCAAATCACTTAAATCACTTTACTCATTACCTATTTGATAAAGTAATTCACTACTCGTTACGTAGCTTTACTTTTTTCCACTCGTATTCAATTTTTCAAGGGAAAATGAAGGTAAATACATTAAAATAAAAAAATAAACTATAATTTTAAAGCAATAACCTTGTACAATGTATGAACATGGTTCAAGACATAACCTGCTTCAATTGAATTCAGACAATAATGTAAAAAAATGACACAAAAAAAGTATTAACATATGTTACAGCTCAAAGTCAGATGTGAAAAATACTGTTACGTCTATATTCATGCATATATTCATCCCTATGTTCATGTGTATCAAATCTGAAACGAAGCCATTCTCTTGAAAACACAAAGAACTATTAAATGCCTTCATGTTAATTCTGGATGACTTTAAATATTCCATTACAATGTGTTGCACCAGTCTCTCTCTCTGTCTCTACGTCTGCCTTTTGTGCACAGTTCTGCGCTGCTGCAAGTCCACCAAACTATGCACCCTCACCCCCACAGAGTGCATTGAGCGCAAACTCATAATGACCTTCATGTCCAGCTTAGAGAGAGAAATAAAGTA
This sequence comes from Adrianichthys oophorus, assembly GCA_036245035.1. NCBI lineage: Eukaryota > Metazoa > Chordata > Actinopteri > Beloniformes > Adrianichthyidae > Adrianichthys > Adrianichthys oophorus. The sequence continues at coordinate 23,410,514 of BSAI01000207.1, forward strand.
AAACAGGGTGAATAAATATAGAAAAAAATGGCTCCCAGGCAGGATTCGGCTCATGTCTTTCACATCTATAGCGGCCTTTAGAGTTGTTTAATTGATAACCAGCACATCAGTACACGGGGTGGGTCTCTGCTCTGCTGCTCACCTGCTGCTCCGCGGGGATAACGGGGCTCCTTGGAGCGTCTCTTTTCATCTCATCTTTGAGCCAGTTGGTAAAGTTGATTTGTGCATGTCTGTTGATTTATTCTATATCAAACCAGAGGAACATCGTTAACATGTTTTAGTGCTACTTCTCCAAGTATGTTTATGAACAAAAGTTTGCTAAACAACATTTTCTTTAACTTCTTACCTTTTAGTTCTTCTTCATGTGACACTTTGATCTCAGAAATCCAAACAAAATGACTTTCCTCCAGCTCTTGTGCCAGAAAAAGTTTACGTTGCACAAAAAGGATGAGACATATGCTTTGAAATGGGTCAATTTATGACACAAAAAATACAAAGAACACTTTGAATGTTCCAAACTGTGTCTACTTTATCACACTGGGAAGACTCAAAAATCTTGAGCTCTTAAACATGGAAGAAAAGTCCAGTGCAATCAAAAAAAAAAAAAGAAAAGCCCTAACTGGAGGGGACAGATTCAAGGCATTATTTATCATTTTACAATGAGCTTATCCCTTAATTACAACATGGTAATTTCTCAATGTATGTCAACTATTCCTCCCTTCTCTCCCTCCATCCAGATGGAAATATTCCTTGTTTTTTTTACTACAGTATATCAGTTCTAATGCAAACATAGAGGCATTTTAAAGAGACATACTTCCGAAAGCTGATTGTTTTTGTTTGATTATGGAGCCACTTTATCAAGGCTGGCTCTTAATTAATAGCAATTATACATTAACTATTAAAGGAGGCACCTTATTAATTAATAGCCCAAGATAAATTAAATTACAGATGCACACATCAATTTAGCAACCAACTTTCCTTAATCCTGCATAATTTCAAAGGGATCTGTAAAAGAGGAAAACCATTCAATTATGGCTGTAGTAGGTGTTAATTAAGAAGTAACTAGGGGGTGCATCCAGTATGGAGGCTGTGTTGGGGTGGGGGCGCATGCAGCAGCAATGATGGTGTTCACGCTGGATATTTAGGAAGTAGATGATCATGAGAAATAGTTTTAGACTTCTCCATCTAAAAAGTGTGGTCTCAATGCTGCAGCTTGAAATGCTGCTTCATCACTTGATTTTGAATATTTCAGCTAAAGATCTTTTTCAGAGGTTCAGTGTCTGTTTTTGCTGCAGGGGACAGAATGAGGAGAGCTGACAGTCTGAGGCTGTGCAGCTTTCTAACAAAAAAAAAGAAGGAAAACAGCACTGCATATCGTGGTAATAATTAGTTTTATATATGTGCACTGTCACATCTCAACTTTGTGAGCTTCTGACAGTTGTCTGAACTAAAAGAGACAAAGAGCAGCTCATGGGACCGGGGTCTTCGTTCAGCATCTTCTTTAAGATTTAGAGGACCAGTGTGTTTCACTGGGGAATATCCAGGGCAACATGTCCAATTATGTTAATAGTAAATCCAATTTTGTACTCCTAGCATTATGCTTGAGAAGTAAACGAGGCTTGTTGCCCATGGGGTCCCTGAGAAGGGGGACCACAATGTAGAGGAGGTGTAATGTCTTAAATGTTTTTCTTTTTCATGACGAGGTGACAATGAATACATTATTTTCTGTGTGTTGCATCTGTATCATGTGTCTTAATTACATTAATCTAATCTGTGGACCATTGAGAGTTGGAAATCTGCTGTTTCACAGTTTAGAAGTGAAACAAATGCAGTTGTGCTGACAACTGACAGATAATCACAGCTGTTTTTATTTTCTGAAATTACATAAAAAACTTTTGTAGCAAGACTCTGCTGTTTCCCTGGACAAAGAACTATTTTTCCCTGTTGGCTGAGCACAGAAGACTCTGAGGTTTCTAGTTACAGACGACAAAGCCGTTTAACTTCTATTTAAACAGATTACAAGTTATGATCTGCTCATTACCCTAGATTTTTTTCCTGATGTTTTTTTTTCTGGCATGTTTTGCCGAGTTCTCTTTTTCTTTTTGCTCTTTCTTTAGCATTTCTTCCATTTTCCTGTTTTTAGCACTGAAATATGTGCACACAGCTCAAGCAGCCTTGATCCGTGTGATTTAGACATTTGCTGTTTATGTTGCACATGAAACGCCCTCTAAAACACCCAACTGCCTATGTCCATGCTAATTAATGTTTGCTAAACTTGAAAGTCAGTATAGCCTATACTGGGAACCATAATTACAAATGTGCCTTCAACAGCAGTTTGTTTCCGGGGTGATTGAGAACATTAAAAGTCTGCCTTAAATGAGAGTACAAAGCTGACGAACACATGTATTTAAAGTGTTTCATACCCATTTGATCCCTCCCCAAGACATACTATCAGTGACATTTCCCCGATCGGAGAAGAAACTGCACAACACATTCAGACCAGCAATTAGTGCAAATCAACAGGCATTTTCAAAAATGTCTTTGCTTAGAAAATGGTTGCTTTGTACTTCAAAAAATTCCCACTTTGGCCTTGGAGTGGGAGTGTTTCCAACAAATGCTTAAATCCTAAAATAAGTACTGCAATCTTCTGGCACAGACACACTGTAATGCTTTAAAAACAATTTAGCAACTGTCATCGGCGTAATTACAGTAACTAATTAGCATCCTCAGCAAACAAATAGCTTAACATAATACCCAGGCCCAATCAATTTTGAAGAAATGCAAATTCCAAAAGCAAAAAAGGACATTTGGCAAACCTGAAAGAATTACGGGGAAATAATACACTTTGTTTTATCCCAACATAATTCCCAGGGAATATCATATCATAAATATTTGCATTCAGTTCTTATCAGGACATTTGCATTTGCCTCTTATCAGTCAGCAAGCCAGGCACTGGCAGATAGGGAGAGTTGCCTCCACACCATACACACATTTCTAATGAGTCACGTCGCAGGCTGATATCATATTTTGGCTAGAACTTTATCACCAAAACGAGGAGGTCATTTTCTCCAGGAGTTGGCTCATCTTGGAACTGTCTTTGAGTTTTTTTCCTCTGATGTGATTCAACTGAGATTCATTTTTTAAGGCCCACAAAAAAGGATTATTTCCTCTCCTCCCCCAGCAGAAACAGCCCCCATATCAGTGGCACGTATGCTTGCAATGATTATCATTCTGTCATAAAATATTTCAGTTTTATCACAGTATTATTTTATTTGCCACAGCATCCCTCGGAACAGAGACTCTGGGGAAGGGGGGAAGAAGAAGGAAAGGAAAAAAAAAAAAAGAAAGAGCTCATCTGCATGAACAGCAGTGGATGACAGGCAGGAGCCTCCACAGCACCATCTCAATTTAGGAAGAACATGTGCAACAGTTTCCAGGGGGAAAAATTAAAGTAATTGTTTGATAATATTTTTCAAAAAGGTATTCCACAATAACTATTTCATGGTGCATTGCAGAGTATAATTATAAATCAGACTTTTTTTTCCTCTCGGACAGCTAAGGAATATGGCGGCAAGTAAAGAATCCTCGTCAAATTCTGCTCTCATTAGTGCAATCGCTTCTCTCTGCTAATTATTTCCTCCCTCTCTCTCAGCCCCCGCCGCCTCTGCCTCTCACTGGATTATTCTGAGCTACAAGCACCGTTAGACCATGTGATGATTTAATACATTTTTAACTGGAATGTGAATTTTTTTGTCAACAAGTTTTAAATTAATTAGGCACTCTTTTGATAAAAATGACAAAATGCATTTATTTGCAGGCTGCATGTTTCATGTAATCTGCTAGTTGGCTTTTATTTTCAGGTTCGGTTTTTGTTTGCAATTAAAAAACAAGTTTCCAGAATAGAGGGAGATGAGAAATGATTAAAAAGGGAGTAATTATTAAAATGCGCTTTAAGGGTTTTTCATGCGACAAACAAATGATTTAGGTTGTTCCAAGTGCAAAACAAAAATGGCAGCTAAACCGCGACATTTGTAAGAAATGACTTCTTCTTCTAAAACAGCCTTACCTTACACCTCAGCTTCTCCCAACATTTTATCTGTCTTTTGTTTCTTCTTTAGCACTTGGAAAAAGAAAGTGTGAGCGGGAATGTATTCTTCTGCCCAGCCTCCTGGAGGTGGCTCTCTGATCCTCTTTCTCTGTCTTCATTACAGCTCTGTGCCTTCTGAAGCCTGGAACAGGGCAGCTGGATCACCTTTAAGATTCTCCTTAAATCTTATCTTAAGCTTTGTTTAAACAGAGAAGGGGAAACATTCCTCCAAGCCCAGCTCTAAAAGTCCATCAGGCAATGTTCATGTGTCTCCTTTTCAAGTGCTAGATCTGGACTTTTCAAGTACTAATGTCACGCACAATTCTGCGTTTTCAGATCTCTACAAAAAACCTTAATTTGTTGCAGGTCGTGGTTTTCCACAACTCAGGTCAGAGTCTGCACAGAACCATTTACTGTTTACTTGGGTGTTTCTTCGTGTCTGTTCATTTTGTTGCAGTCTGACTGCTCAGTCACATTTTCTACTTTAAAAGGTTTGCATTAAAAAGCAGGAAGTCCTTTTTAAACTTAAATACGTTTTATTGAACAAGCTACTGGCAGTAACCTGTGTGGGATTTCTGAACGTTTGCTAAAAAGCATACATTTTGATGCAAGTTAGGAAACGTCTCAATTTTGTAAAGTTCATGTTAGTGTTTAGTACACACTGGTTGAAAAAGTCTGTGCTATATACTTCGTTTAAAGACCAGAGTTCCTGTGTTCATATGCATGTATGAATGGGATTGCAGGCTTTACAGGTTTGATCTTACAGTATTTAAAACACATTTCCTAAACAAAAATATTTTAAAATATGTATCTAAATGTATGTTTTTAAAATGAACTACCCAAATTTACAATTAAAATTGTGTTTCTGAGTAGTTCTATATTCAAATCTTTGTAAATCGGGAGCTGACAAAGATCGTGGGTGGGTCACAAGCTCCCATTCCCGTCTGCAATGGGTGCTTTGTGCCAATAGTCCTGCCCAAAAGTCAGAGGAGAATTTTTAATGAACTCCTGCCGCTCGGAAGAAACTATGTCCTAGAAAATGACAGGTTTTTGGAGTTTGGTTAAAAACTGAATCATCCTAACTAAAAGACCACTGGGAACACTTCTAAAATAGATCAGATTTCTTTAAAAGATTATGTCTTTGAAGTGCACTTTTTACCAACTTAATGGGATTAAGATCCAAACATAATAAATCTAGTTTTGTTTTTGTTTGAATTTTGATCTAACATAAATCAGTTTTAGCTTCTATCTGCAAACAATGACACATTTTTTTCTGCACCAGTTTGTCCTTTCAGACTAGAAAAAAATGCCCGTAAAAGTATGACGCATGCTAATTATCTGTTAGAGTTTTTTTTTTTTTTTTTTTTTCAATCAAATACATACTACACTTCCTTAACTCATAGGCTTAATTAATCTAAGAACAGTTACACAACAGGGTTCAATGATAGGAAACTGTGTTTTCATGGATGATCTGCTCCTTTTTGGGCTGCTGTGAAAGCTCAGCTAACCCTGTTCAGAACCAAAGCAGTGAATTCAGGTCTCAGATTACTTGCATGGAAACACAGATGCGGTTCACTGAAGTGTGAACATCCAGAGGATCATAGGGAGGAAGCAAACCAAAGACATTTAGTGATGGAATAGCCGAGCGTTAAGGCAGTAGCATGCATCACATGATGTTAGATATGAAAGGAAAAGACATAAATTAGGAATAAAAATGTCTTCTTGGTTAATGAGGAATAGGAAGTATTGACAGATGTGAGGCCTGTGTAATTTAGTTTGGTGTTTCAGTGATGTTTCTGGTCGTGTTTTGAGTTATCCCTGTGAATCACAACAGGTTAAGGATCCTCCACAGTTCTCTTCATTTCTTTTAATTACCCTCAGTGTTTTTAAGTATCTGGTTTTCAGTTCTTCATTGTCTGGTCATCTGCTCTTTGTTTTCCAAGGGTTTGTCATCTTTTAATCTACTTATTAAATGTCTGAGTTTCTGCCACCAAGCCTGATGTCCTGCATATTAGGTTGATATTTCAGACAGTGCATTTTGTGATACTAGCACCAAATTTGGCACGGATGTACCATAGGATCTCCTCTTTCAGAAAAGCATGTTAGTCACAAGAAAAATCCAAAATGGTAAATTGTAAAGATGGTGGCCATAGGCTCAGTTGTTACAAAAATATTCCATGTCTATGTGCCCCAGTTTCAACAAAATAGGCTGTTTTTGCACAAAACCTGAGGGGTACCTACAGAATACTATTAGATGTATATTAGGCAAGGGATAATGCCCGATAAAATGTGCATTATCATAAATTAATGGATGATGCAGAAGCCTGAATCGTCCGACACTAAGCATAGGACGCTTCAGGCATTCATTTCTGATAATGCACACTTCACAGGGCATTGTCCCGCTTTTACCATGGCCGCTTAGGAAAAAAAATATGTATTCAGTTATTTATTAGTACTTTAATCTTGTTATTTTTAGGTTTAAATTGTTTTTTCGCAAAAAATTGACTATTTGACACATGTGATGCTTTGTCATGGTAACGGCCACAGAGCCTGCACCGACCTCGACTGCAGCGGCAAACAGACATGGAATATTTGTGCTGCTGGTTATAATAGGTCAAATAAAGCATCAGTTCAGAGAGAAAGTTCACCTTTTACCTCTAGTTTTGGAGCCAAAGTTTGTTTCAAAGGAACAAAGGCCAAATACAAATTTCCCCCTACCTCTATGGCTTCCCCCTACCACTACCTTTAGCCCTCCAAACAAAGAGTTATGGAAAAATAATGTTTTCAAATTCAGATGTCACTTCCACTCAATGACGTCATCAAAGTTATCTAAGTTAGTGCGCAGCTGCCAGCACTCAGAAAATACATAACAACATTGCTTTTATAACTTTAAAGAGTCATGCTAAAACAAGTCATTACTTACATTTAAATGTAAACTTCTGAGCTTCAGAGCACACCCACGTGAAGAAATGCGTTTCTCCTCCATGGCAAAGCATGATGTGGCTCATCCTTCCGGCAGAGGGAGGCAGAACATGAAGACCATTTGCTCTACCCTTAAAAAACCCTCTCCCTTCAAATGCCCCTTGGATTGGAGGGTTAGGGAGAAGCCGTAGGGGCAGAGAAAGACTTGGATTTTGTCAAAAGTCTAAATAGTTCAATTCCTCCTGGTGTCTCATTTCCTCCTTTAGATTCTTTCCTCTCTTTCTCTCCTGCTGCATCTCAATCTTCAAAATGGTCAAGTTAACCATTCAGGTTACAATAAAATAACTTGTCTCTTCTACTGTCTACCTGCTTTTGTGATAAACTGTGGAATAAGGTATGACAACCTGTGCTTCTTTTATGGTCAAAAAAATGTTAAGAAGTGGAATACCAACTGCCGGTTAGGCCAGCTCAGTGATATAGAACATTTGGGTTATGAGATCAGACCTTCTTTTTTGGGTTTACATTATCACTGTCCATTTTCCCTTTTAATTCCACACCCTGGGGTCAGTCAGAATCGAGTGTTAACCTGGACCATGATATAAGTACAAATTATATGTTTCAAAATCGTGAACTGTTGTGGCTAGCACGCTTTTCCGAAATAGAGGATCCTAAGCTACATCTATGCCAAATGTGGTGCCAGTACCACAAAATGCACAATTATTTTAACAACCGACTCCACTGTATTGGGTCCTACAGCACCAGATTCTGACAGACAGAAAGAGATTAACAAGTTACTGAATAATGTACTTCAGGAACATCCCAAGAAATAAATCTGGATCAAAGTAAACTTTGCTTAAAATACATTTATTATGGACAGACTTGACTCTTTAACATGAACTTTACTTATTAAGAAGAGCTTCTGTTGAATCAAAAATACTCCAAACATGAACATTGTTCATTTCTTCTGTAAATGAGAATTTTATTATGCCTTGTTCTTCAGTAACTGTAGATTTTTTACTTTCCATTGAAGTGTTTTTGCCAACACTTTTTTTTCACTTGACTCATTATTACACGGACTAACGTTCTGCTTCAGCATTGAGATTTTTAAACAAAGCTACTCTTCCCTCAGTACAACTTGTGTGCACTCCACCCATATCTATTCATTAATATAAGGTAAAACAGCTGCACATGCTGTTTCTTTTTGGTTAGTGATTCTTTCATGCCAGTTTGATCCCAACCAGCTTTACGTGTGGTTAGTCTGCTCTCAAAAGGCACCATGAACTCAATTCAAACAGAGGTCTCACTTTTGGCATTTCTCATTAATTAATCATTAAATACAGAGAAATGATGATAAACGCTATTGAGCTGTGGTTAACTTTACCGAAGTGATTGAAAATCTTTTGAAATGCTGTGAATCAATCCAGAGTAAAGATCCATCCAGGTACAGTATTTTCATAGGTACTTTGCTGGGGACTGCTGCCACAGTCAGGTTCTGTGGCATCACAGAGGTGGAGTATCCTGTGTGCCTCAGAAAAAGGTCTCGTTCATGCTGAGTCTAACATTTGGTGAGCCACCATCATGCCAGAGCGCTGATCACAAAAGACCAGCTAAAGGCTCTGCAAAAGACGCAGAGATGGTGTTCTGGTGATGGCATGGCGACCGCGTGGTCGGCCACATCCGGAAGAGTTTTGGGGCAGTCTTTGTCTGAGGATCTGGGCTTTGCCAGTGGTCTGGACCCAGCAGGGACCAAGATTTGAGCGAGGCTTCAGCAGTTTTTACTAATAAGCTTGTTGGGGAGACGATGTTGTTCTGCGCGGACGCTGATCGCAGGAACTGGATGAAAGTTTTCTCAGAACAGAGACGTTATGCGGCTGCTCTGTCTGCATTAGTTACTCTGCACTTGACACCTCGATAAGATGGGCCTCATAAATAATACTGAACCTTGTTTGTTCAGTTCATGGTGTGCATGAAGCCCTCAGTTTGCAGCCTGGCTTAGAATGAGCAAATGTTTGTATTTTTGTTGGAAACTTAATGAATAAAATAATAAAGCATTTTTAAATCAGCAAGGAATTCAGCAAATTTGGCTGGCACCTCAAAACTATTCTTAGATAAGATGCACTGTTTAAATGTTTGACCTATAAGTACAGATTTGCAGATAAATTTCTCCTCTGCTGTATTCTGCATCATTTTGTTCTCAAATCTGTGGTAAGAGCTGAAAAATATCTTAAGCTCCGTTCAGAAAATGATATTGCAAGAGCAATGTGTCGTTTGAAAATGACCCATTTAGCCAGCTCTGCTCTCAATCTTGTCCTCAAGTTGTTTTTGTGTCCTGTTCAAGCTGAAGTCAGAGGCTTTGGTAATGCAGGTCCTCAACTCATTTTGGCAAAGCCATCAACAAGTTCCCAAATTCTTTTCTGCTGATGCTGGCCGACACACGACTGAGAATGGACTGCATGGCACAGAGGAAATCACATATGATGGAAGACAAGGACAGTGCAGGGTGTAATCAAGCTGATTAAGTGATTGCGGTCATCCTGCTGCTGAAATGTTTTCTTCAATCCTGCAGATAACATCATCCTTTCTTTTATCTTTGTTCGGGAACTTATTTTAAACATTCCCCTCTGCCTTCTCGTCATTGAAACTGTCCTCTCCTTCTGACATCCACTTTCATTACTGGAGATTTATCTCTGGCATCCTTCTTTTCAGTCGCTTGGCTTACTGTGAACCAATTTAAAGATGGATGTTTCACAAAAGTAACACAACTGCATCATTAGGATTTGATACAGTGAAACAATTCTTTTTTCAGCTCAGAGGAGCGACAACACATTTACTTATTGAGATAATGTTGTTATATCATCTGAGAAAAGATAACAGAAACCCCATGAGGATAAAAGGTGAAAAAAATATCCTAAATGAATTTTAAATCCACAATCCCAAATGAATGTTGGTTCAAATGTGCTGAATAAAGGGAAATGATTATCATTAACAATTGCATTTGACTTACATTTCTCTTCTGTTTAATTCTAGCATGAAATCTGCATTTGCAATGCAGAAAAAAAATGTCAAAAGTAACGAAAAATACGATTTTCTTTTTCTTTTCAGATAATTTTTAACAGAAGTAAAATCAAGTCTATTTTTATACCACAAACAATTGTTTTTTACGCAACCTTTTTTTTTCCAGCGTGTGCTTTTGCAGCATCGTTATCCAAACACAAACGAGAGTTTGTATTTCTATAACAATTTGGATTATAATTCAGGGTTTAAGTGTAAGTCTTTCATTTGATGTTAATTTTTTTTTTCATAATTTGACCCTTTTATTTGTAAGACAGTTTTGTTCAAAACTTTTTTTTTTTTTACTTCTGTCTCTTTAAAGTGAAAGCAATTATCTTTTGTCTTGTTATAATAAACTGTTCTGTTTGTGAAATTCAAACCTTTTGTAAACTGACAGATGATGGAGTGATGAGATCTGACTGATGAACATCTTTTTCTATTTCCAAGACCTCATTACATGCCTTTGAAAATGGTATAAACATTAAGGAGTATAATGTGAGGAGTTCTTACCTAAATTATATTTGATTTCATGTGATAATCACTGACTTTACATTTTTATTATTGTATGTCTTTAAATTAAGATTTATGGGAAAAAAAATCTTAAAAACGAACCTTTTTGTAACTTTAAGGTTAATATTTTCATCAACATTTTTCTTTTAGAACATCTTTGACATGTTTTTGGGTTCTCATTGATTGATTGATTTATTAGTTTATTTCAAGCATAAATTGGACAGTACATGAAAACAAAGAGAATCACACGGAATTATCAAGCTCATTACTGAGACAATGAAATACAAACCAACAAGACAGAAAGAAAAACAACGCACCTAAGTCACTTTGTAACATTTGTTAAGTATGGCGATTATCAACTGAAGTCTAGTAGAGCTTGATTAATACCTTAAAAAGTAAAGGGAAGAAGCAAATTAATATAATCCCACCCACAAGGCTACTCCATTTCAAAGTCTCATAGTTTTCATAATCTGGGTATGTTTGATTTTTTGTCCCTTTTTTTAATGATACAATTTAATATTTCCCAAACTGGCTTCACGTAGTTTTTATTTTCATTCAGTAGATTATTGTAGTTCAGTTTTTTACTGTGTCGTGTTATTTCAATTAGTTTATTTTTGAATGACTTGTCTTTCTCTTGACCTTTGTTTTCAGAATTTTTCATAGAGGTTATTTTTCTTTTTACAAGCATTTTGTAGACCCGTGGCTAACCAAGGGCATTTGGCAAATTTGGTCTTGAATTGATGAACTGATGACTTTCATTTGCCACAAACAATTTTCTTATATTTTAGCAAAAACACAGAAAGCCCTGAGTTGCCGTTAACAAGTTGAAAATGTATATAACAGTTTTAGTCCAAATTTCCTCGCTGAGATAATTCAGATTTCATCTTAATTTCTCTTTTCTGTTTTTTCCAGCCCCTCTGATGTCAGACGTGTAAACACGTGTATGTACTAGCGCACTTAAACATGATTTCTGATCAATTATCAATTAGGAAAAGCAAAGAAAACTGGATTACTTTTTTACTTTTGTAAATCCTTCAGTTGAATGTACTAACACAAAGTGCTGGTAGAATGAAAATTGGACTGAAAAAAGCTGTATTTCTGTGAGCTTTTAGAAGCAGAAAAGCAGGTGGAATGCGTTGATCTCAGGTTCTTCCTCTGATCTGATCCAAGGTGACTGGAGCAGCTGTTCAGTGCATTTGTTTCATGCTCACAGCTCTTATTTACTTTTTGTAACATTAAAAAATCTTCATTGTGCTATCTTTGAAAAATGTTTTGCTCACACACTGTATAATAGGAACCAAAAACACACCATCTCTAATGTCTCTTAATTTTTATTAAATGTCAGACAGCATAAAGGCACTTTTGCTTTTTTTCATTTATGTTGATCCATAAAAATTATTTTGGCATCAACCCCACAATTTATTCCAAAAACACCACATACGTACAGATTACTGTTATATGCAAAATCTTTGGTTTGTCAGTTTTTCAACAAAGGGTAATAAAGGGTGATCAGCGTGGTCAAAAACAGGAACATGTTCATGTGCTTCCCCTGCAGCTGAACTTCCTTTCACTTCCATTCAGTTCAGTACCTGAAAAAGAAAGCATATAACCCCCAGCTAACTCTTGTTCTCACTAAGAACCATCTTTCATACTGATGGCTGATGAAAAACACTTGTCAAGCAACTGACGTGAGCTAGACCGACATGGGATGCCTTTTTAAAGACAGGCATGTTTTGTGAGGAAGGAGGTGACAATATTTGATAAGTATTGCTTCAGAATGGATAAAGTGGCATCCACTAATAAAAAAAACATATTAAAATGTAACTTGGGAATCAAATCAAGTTTTACATCTAAACACTGATTGAATTTACAGTATGAAATATATGATGTAAGTCGATAAACTTAAACCCTTTGGTTGCGTAGAAAGTTGGATCTTTGTGACAGGGTTCTCTGCTGACTGCTTCATTTTTTTATAAGGGGCTGTAGCGGTGGGGTAGTGGTCAGCACTCTCCTCTCACAGTGATAAGGCCTAGTTCAAATCCCTGCTGGACCCTTTCTGTGTGAAGCTAGCATGTATGGATGCTTCATAGTTGGGTCCTCTGAGAAAAAGAAACCCTTAAAATTTCAGCAAAAGAAACAAGATTTCTGTGTAAAAATATTGATATTATCCCTGTCAATCTGCTCCTTTTAGCTTTTACTGTTGAAAACTGGAAGATACTTACTCTGGTAAACTTTTTGCTGATGAACATACTTAGAATCATAATCTAGTTTGCGTTTCAGGATACATTTTAAAAACGTAGACATTTTTACAAATGCCTTTTTGTCATTTTACATGAGGGCATATTTTCACAACTAAGAGTAAAGTTACTTTTTCAGATAAACACAGTGAAGCAAAGCCCCCAAATTCAAGATGTGTGAGAATACGCAACTGATGTCCTCACATCTGAACATGAAACAACGTTTTTCCGGAAAGGCTGCCATTGTTTTGATCATTTTAGCTTCTTTGCATACTGTCAGGGAATCAGGGAATTCTGTTGTTTTTTTTTTCCAGTTTTCTGCTTGAATCTAAGTTGGAGTTTGTTCCTTCCATCCTCTCTGAAGAAGCAGCGCCTTACTGTTCCAAGTGACTGGGCTGATTTTGTTCTGATTATCAGTAGAACGTCATCAGAACACGATAGCATCACACCCTCCATCCGCTGGATGCCGTCCAGCCTCCACTTAAACTCATCAAGTGTCGTCCTCATCTACATCATATCAAAGTTTGTGTGCAGCACTGAGATAAAGCGGCATCACTCAACAAGCAGGTTAAGTGATGAGGTTGAAGAAATTAACATTTTTCTGCCGTAGATTTCCCTGGTTGTTTTAATAACCCATCTCCAACCTGTGATCTAATCTACAGGAACAGTGGAAGTAATTAAAGTTTAAATTAATTACTGTCTGTGTCTGATATTCTAATAATGGCTTTGAGTTTTGTAGCAGGAAGTTGATATTTTGTCGCTTGTGTGCAATTCTCCGCTCTTACAGATTATTAATGTAGCCAGGAAAGGAGCAGGAAATGGCAGATAAAGGCAAGAGACTTTCATTTCTAGCATTTCTCCTGACCACTCTGGCCCCCTCTTGACAGCTCCGCACCCCCATCCCTGCCCCTCTCCCGCCTTTCTTTGAACAGTCACTTTATCATGCCAGTATTTAGAGGAGATGCGATTAAGACTGAGCAGGCCTCACGACTGCTTTTGATAGAAATTATACAATTGTTCATTAGTGCTGTGCTGTGCACAGTGTTAGCCTGCTAACAAGCCCAGCTCTGTTTTCCCACTGGGATCTCATTTAAGCCCTGCGGCACTCAGCGATGCATACTGCAGGGGATATATGGATGTGAGACGCAGGCCCGGTCGCAGATGGTGCAGCTGTAAATGTCAAGTTAAGTGAAGGAAACTGTTCGGCCTGCACACTCTTGTGAGCAGGTTATGCACCTCCCTGTGCATACTGGGGGGGAGGCTGTATAAGTGAGTGTGTGCTCCCTTTTCCTGGCTCTGTCACTTTTACAGTGGCTATCGTGTTTTTAATGAAAAATGGTCAGCTAACATCAAATATTAAGCTTTGATAAGCGTGCTGGAGGAGCAGTGGCCTCTGAAGTGGAAAAAACCTTTCAGCTCTCTTTGTACTCTGTCACCTCTCCCCAACTCAGGAGCGGCACTCCCAGAGTCCTGGGTGCTCAATATGACCCCCTGGTTTATGCTCCTCTGTGCATCCAAGTGGCCTCTGTCCACAGAATTCATTATTCTGTCTTCTCTGCCTTGTTTTTCATGTTACAGGCGTTTGAATCTTCACCAGCATAATATCTTATTGTTGGTCCAGGGCACATGACATCATCATAGTTACGTTAAAGTGTCAAAAAAAGACACTTTACTGCTATTTATTTGAATCAATTACCAAAAGAAATTGATACAATTACATGTTAATTATGTTTTATAATGCCACAATTGGAAATACAAATTAAATATGTGTTTTTGGTTTCTGTTTGATAACATGTAGATAACATGTAGCATTTAATGTGTTTAATAAACACAACAATGTTTTGTGTAATTGACTGGTGCTTTGCACCAGATGCCTTTTTTGATGCAACCAAAATGGTCTCAAACATGCAACTTGCTGAAAGCAAATCCAGTCAGGCGCCCACTGTACCACAGCCAGAGGAGTGAGAGATAACCAAGAGAAAAAACAGTGAGGACACATATTTTCTTATTATTTGCTTCTATTGTTATCTGCTATAAACATTAATCATATTGGTTTAATAAAAAAAAGAAGAAAAAATCCCAGAATTATAGCATTTGATCACTTCTGTGTGTTTGAAGAATGACTCATAAAAAATAATATTAGCATAAAAACTAAAAACACACACATACTAATGGAAATTGACCAGTCTATGACACTGGAAGGAAACAGCAGAACTTTTGTGCCAACAGTGTAGAATGATAAACAGCTTTTTCCCCCTGCCTCCTGGATCAGCTATAAGACAACTTCAATTAAATACACAAGATCAACTACAGGGAGAGGGAGGACTGTAAGACAGGGGCTTAGAATCACAACCGGATCAGAACAAGAAGAACATACAGTCGGAGAGGAAACCACACGGGCTTATCTGCCCTTTCATGATGGCTGTCACCATTTGAGAGTTCTCTTGGCTGCTCTGCTGCCAAAGATGAGAAAGCTTTCTGGCAGAGTAAGAAAGTTTTTCTCTTTTAGCTTCAAGAAAACTTCGACAAGAAACTTTGCAGCGGCCAACAATAGAACACAGGAAAGTTATCAAGCAGAGGCTAAAG
This sequence comes from Adrianichthys oophorus, assembly GCA_036245035.1. NCBI lineage: Eukaryota > Metazoa > Chordata > Actinopteri > Beloniformes > Adrianichthyidae > Adrianichthys > Adrianichthys oophorus. Next base: position 23,425,907 of record BSAI01000207.1, read on the forward strand.
CATGAAATGAGGAGTGAGGAGGTGTCAAACCGGAGGGAAAACGCTGCATCAAACGGTTGGATTTCAAGCTGCAGGGCATGCTGTATAAGAACAAACAACAGGCTGCAAGCATCTGAGGAGGCGTGCCTTTGGACACACAAGGGTTTAGGCATTTATTTATTTGTTTTTATTGTTAAAGTTCCACTGCAATCATCTGGTTGATCTATTTTCAAAGCCTTTCCAGTGGTCTTTTAGGCATGATTATGTGGTTTTTAGGCTAAATCAAAAACCTGAGTCGTTTTCTAGGACATAGTTTCTGCAGAGTGGCAGGACTTCATCAGAAATTCACCTCTGAGTTGTGGGTGGGCAAAGAGTTGGCAGAGAGTGAGCTTGCCCACCTCCCCTTCCCGTCACCCTAACCCATGCTCTCCCACTAGTCCACATCCCCTAACAACCTCAGTTTAACATTAGCAATGCAACAAAAATTACAATATTGCGGCTATACAGCCGTACAGTTTTGATCCAGATTCCAGCTCAGACGAGGGAAACAAAGACGTTCATGGATCTATTTGTCTACAAGTGGATCTACATGTGCTTAGAAGGGAGCTTGTTGCCCACCCACCATATTTTTTATGAAACAAATATCATCTATTTCAAATGGCCTTTTTTAATCTCCTCCTGATTCATCTTGATTTGATTTGATTTGATTTTTTTAATCTAAAATTATTCATACATGTCATATACATGTCATCAGGAGAACAACACTACAAGCACATGTTAAAATCATTAAAACACCATTTTCATCACAGTGGGTCCTTAAGATACTCCCTTCCAGGCCCCCCACCAAGGTATTCCATACATACACACAATCTGTAGCTTAATGCAAACATGGCATATGCAGATGGCAAAGAACAAACATGCTATATTCCTCTAAAGACAGATCTTCATTCTCCAAGTGCCATTTTGATGTGAGCTACTAATGGACGGTCTGCGCAATTGGGCATATGTCACAAATACTTTATACAAAACCCTGTTTGGCATCAGTGTTGTCAGGCTGTGTGGGCGATCTGTAACATGAAATGGCTCCATTTCAGCCCACATCACTGAACATATCCCATACAAGGCTGTGGCCAGTGTTTATAGCTCACCCCCTGTGAGGGATTGGCATCCAGTAGCGGCTCTATATCTGAGAGAGTATTGTGTCGGGTGTAGTCTTTTCCCATGCGACCCCTGCAATGCAAGGTGATTATAGCATCTCTGAGAGGGGCTGAGGGGACAGATGGAGCAACAGAGGACTTTCTTGGGAGGCTATGGTAATTAGAAGTGAAAGGAGAGAAAATGGCAGCGTTGGAGCAACTGGGTTAGGGGAAAAGCTTAAAACAACAACATTCAAGTGGTGCAGAGAGTTAGAGGGCTGTTGGCCAGTCAGCATGGCATTGTAATGTTCATGTTAACATGTTTGCACATGCTGTGGGCTTCTCCCTGCAGAAAATCTGCTGCATTCAACAGCGTTCTCTGCAAAACATGGGAAATACTGTCAATTCAAAAAGCTACTCCTCCACTGATGATTCAAAACTCTAAACTTTGGAACAAATCATTCTTGACATTGCAATATTTACCATGTGAGCTACACCACTTTTAAAATGATCTTAAGGATTTGACTTGTCGCTGTCGAACAACAAAGTCTGCTCACATCCGCTTCTCTGTCTGGCGTTCTTCAGCTGCAACAAGACAACAAACACATCGGATATTCTAAAACCAAAACTACAAATTCAGCCCAAAAGTTAACAATCCTTCCTCTTATTCCTCTACTCATGTCTTATTTTTTGGATTATTTCGTAACCCTGTTTGTTTGTGGGTAAACCCTTTTTTAAAGAGGAGTTTTGCTTTTGTCAATGTTGACCGTTTTTAGCTTTCTATAGCAATTTACATGACGTTTATTTAAATGCATTGTAGTTCACTATTTAACTTTTTGTCATTATTTTTCATGATTAACTCCAACTGACTCCAAACTCTAAATAACTCAGGTTTCCAAAGAAAAGAAATAGAGCAGAGTAAACAACTCTAAAGCCATTGAAGTCTGGATTCTGAAGTAGACAGCGCACAAAAACCCTGAATTCTCATCAGCAGCTGAAGAAGAAGCGAGCAGAGAAATGTCTTCTAGATCAATCATCGAAGTCCAGCAGCTGAATGCCAGAAGGGGTGCATACCAGAAACACTGAAGTTAGTTGTTGGCTCTTCCCCGAGCAGCTGTGGCCTCACAAAGACAAACGTGGAATGGAGACATCCTCGGGGAAGTGCAGCACTAATCCCAAAAACATAAAACAATGCAGTGGGGACCGTTTTTTAAATAATAATGCTGAATACTGTAGTATGCTTTTAATTATATTCCCACTACATGTGCTGAACCATCAACCGTTGCTTTGAAGATGACTGTTGGAATCAGTGAAGGTCATCGTCACAATCAATGAGTAGATTTATGGGTGAGAACATTGCATGTGTGATTAGGACTGAAAGCTTTGTCTCTGCAAAACCAGAAAGAACTCTTTTTCCCCAGACGCTCTAATGGGTCGTCTCTCATCATTGTTAACTGACACTGAGACCAAAAACTGATCAACTCCAAAATCCTACTTAAATCCCTATTTTCTGCTATTTCTTCCATTTTTTTTTAAAGTTTTGTAAATGTATTTGGCTGATTACTTTTTTAAATGCCCAGCCTCAGGTTTGCTCAAGCAGTATTCATCAGCACACTGTGTCTTTGTCCCAAAATCCAGAATCTGTTCCTGGCGTTTAATGTGGCACAGAGACAGTGCAGAGGTGGAGCACAGCAGGTGTGTGAATGGGATTCATCTGACATTATCACTACATTAAAAACCCTCAAGTTTTCAAAAAGATGCCAGAATCAACAGCAGTAGCTTCTCCATTCCTGTGACAACAGCTCACAGAAGGAACTCTGGTCAGTCTTATAAGCCAACATGATAACTTGCCAGATTCAGACGGCCCATTGTTCTTTCTCTCTGAGTCCTTTACTTACATTCACTGTTGTCCAAATCAGTGGAAGAAAATAAAATCTGCTAAAAAAAAATCAGTTTTCTTTTCAGCTGCATGTCATTGTAGTCTTGGATGATTGTGCTTTTTAATTTTACACAACAAAAATAGTTGTATTCATTATTGAACATTTTTATATGATTGTTATCCATTTTATATAATGTGTGCATATATATATATATGTATATATATATACATATATATATATATGGCATTTATAAAGAATCCAATGTGATATTTATCATAGGATTTGACAGAAAACAAACAATCCATAAAATGATAAATCCCTTCACTTAAAATATGGTGGTACTGTCATTTTTTAAAATTCTTTATATCAGTGATGATGCAAACATTCTGATAATGCAGCACAATGAAATTGAAATTTTTTTTTTAAGGTTTTTGCTTCTTTGAGCAAATTGATAACACACTTTTAATGCCACAAAAAAATTCTACACGTCCCCTATTAATTAAAAAAAAAGTCTGATAGACGGCATTAGCTCGTCACTTAAGAATTTAAAGAATCCTTTGTCCTGCTGCTGTTCACACACACACAGGAAGGCCTGTCCTCCATGCGATTAATTGCTTTGTCAACCATCAATCTCTAGCACCATAAAACAGCCTGCAGACCTGCAGCCAGCAGGTTGCTGGTGAGGCAATGACATTAAATTCCCCATGGGGCACATATTAATGAGACTACAGTGCGAGTTAACAATTCCCCATTAAAACGTAATGCATTCTTTAATTAATTAAGCTCTCATTTACCAACATGGCCCTCTTTTCTCAAACTCAAATTTTGACCTGCACAATAGAGTATTAAATGTTTAATGGCAGGGCTATACCATCTTTAAATGTTATTACTGCATGAACAACAGGCGTCAAATGCGTCATTTTCAGTGATAGTTGTTGCTTTCATTGAGAATTTCTTTCTTGTTTTTATTAAATTGCTGTTAAAAAAAAAACAATGTCCAGATGACTTGCAGTAGTTTGGTTTTAATTTACACAAGCAAAATTTCGTGAATATTTTTATCCTGAGTAGCATGAATATATATTAGTCTAACACACATGACATCAAACGATTATAATCCAACTCTACTAGATAGGAGCTAACTGAGAATCTAATTTCAAATCCCATCCATCCCATGTACTTGAAAAAAATCAAATTGGCTTCTAAATTGGTTGGTCACTCCAACATTGAAAAATGGGTCAAGGTTTTTCCAGTCCAAAGTATCCGCTAGGCTCTGTGATTTCACATTGATATGAGAAGTAGAATTTATTTTTTTAACGCCTGGCAAGGCCAGAGTGAGAAATCCTGGACTCAGAGGGGGCAGCGCTTTGTTTTTAGCAAGCTTCAGAGGAAAGTGGACTCAGAAATGGAGAAACTGGCAAAAGTAATTGTTGGTTTGATGTTGAAAATTTATTTTTTGGAGTGAAATATTGTTTTAAAATGTCTCCCTTGAGTTGCTTTGTGTAAAATAATTCCAACTGAAAGTTTCTTTGTGGAGGATGGCCAGAAGAATTTCTGTCAACAGAAAAAAATGAAACCGAGGGCAAGCAGAGACTCTCCAGCAATGTTTTTGCAATTTCAGAAAGTCCCTTTCCTGAATTAGTTAGGTTCATCTGAGCCAAATTGTTCTGCCATAATCAATTAACGGTGTCTGCAGACCTGCAGCATCACCCCTGTGATTTAATCAAACCTAATCTGGGTCAGTCCATTTTGGCTGCAGCATCTCACCTCAACATCATCATTTCACTCCTTCGACCCAACCCCTGCACTCACCTTGCCTCCCCAGACTCACGGCTGAGCCTGCCAAGCAGCAAACAGCTGCTCATCCTCTGTCTTGTCACAGCGTGTCCCGCTTTTGGACAGGAGCTCATGCATTCTCTGATTTTGGTTCTGAATTTCAGCATGATTCAAATCAGAAATGAGACTTTGTGTTTAAGATTTTACTTCCCAGCACTCTCTGCCTGTGGGACGTGCTCCTTGGGCTTTTCATCAGCTGCCATTTTCGACGGCATGCAGTAATTTCATGGCTCATTGCAAGCGCTGAAAACCTTTGAAACTGCAAATGTTAACTTTGCCTGGCCTGCAGCCATTTAGGAAGCGATTAATTTAGCAAACAGAAGTGAGCCACTTTCTCCTCCTAGCCTGCACATAATTTTGGGGGGCTTCTATCTGTATTTGAGTAAGAGTGAGCAATGTAATGACGGTTCCTGTAATTGTGGGAGTGTGAAAATGGTTCCTTACCTCAACCCCATATCTGCCTCATCTCTCCTGGCTGAGCTTTGACAGCCGTGTACAGTCAGAGCACTCTCTGACTAAGGAAACCAGAGACCACTTAAAACATGTTTGACCTTTTTCTTGTTGTGAGTTGTCAAATCATTCTGAAAACACACCTTTTTCTTGCAAATTCATCACTTCAGGACTGATGCAATGCTTCACAAGCATTTTCAGATCCTGAATGTTCTCTATCTTGGACTCAGGATGGGAGCAACTATTCCATTAGGAAAAAGGAGAGGAGACAGCGTTGGAAGTATGAAGCTTTTTGGCTACGGTTCCTGCAGGAAATAGTGTGGATCCCAGTGAGAGTCTCAGTGTTTGCCCAGTATTCCTGGAGGCTTGTTTTGTCACAGACTCTGTGCAGCAAGGCATGGGAGAGGCAGAAGGCAGCGGGTCGGCCAGCCTTCCCCCACAGCTGTCCTTCTCCATCCTGGCACCCAGCTCCACCAAGCCAATATGAAAACAAATTCTCAGTCCTCTTCGCAATTAATTTTCCTTTGCAGCCGAAAAAAAATATCACAGTCTTGACAGCATAACATATAGCAGGTTGTGTACAGAAAATCTGGCTGTACACAGAAGCAGAACAACCTCATAAAAATCTGTTTGTTCCCCAAGAGTAATTTTTCACTCTGCTGGGAGCAGTTGTCTTGCACATATTCCTCCTCATGTGCCTATAGATCAGTGTGGACGACCAAAGTGGTAGCAAATGGAACAAAGACAAGAGGCTTAATAATGACAATTTTTGCATTATAGAATAATATTTTTGTCTGAAAAATAAAATATCCGTAAATAAAAAAAATCCTATAATGCTATTAAATTTCTCTCAGCCAAAAAAACGTCTGATTACACTTTAAACACCGCACTCACATTGTGTGGGAAAACATGCCTGCTTTTAAACAAAATCAACACATTCTGTTCAACGTAAAGTGGGTCAAAATACAAAATAACAAAAAAGAGAGCCGTGGGAGTGCTGTGAGCACACAATGACAATGCTCCAAATTCGTATTTTGCCTCGTATGTTTCCAGCTCGTCAGTGTGTGCGTGTGAGTGCATGAGCTCTGTGTGGAGGAAATGACTGCTTCCTATACCTGGATGCCCTGTAACCACATCTGCATCCTGTTTCACCACGGCCACACTGCAATCTCCCCCACACCATTAATTTTACTGAAAGCCATTCACAATAACTGTGAGAGATTGGGCAGCAGTGTTCAAAAGCTTTCTCCTCTCCTCTTATCATAAAGGTCCCACATGTCTTGGCAATATCCTCAAAATAAAAAAAAATAAAAAATAAAGGGGGAGAAGATAATTTTGTCCTAATTACGTCCCTTGGACAATGTTGTTTGACAGCCAAAGACATCAAATTAAATACCATTTTGATTCTGCTAAAGTGGTGTCAAGGTCTTAAATTTTCATTGCAGGTACACTGACTGATAAATATGAGGGAGAGAAGAGTAATTATAGGGTGGAAATGACATCAGAAATTAAGAAAATTGTGAAAGGGTTTCTGTTTAAATGGGTTTGAGCCGTGAATTAAAAAGACCATTAACTGGGGGAAGGCAGGTGTTATCCTTGCTGCCCAAAACAAAACAAACAGATACGAGGAGATGTGTATGCGTGTGTTGTTATCTCTGAATAATCCCACGTCATTACACAGTAATGGTTTATTCAGCTGATTTGTTTCAGTTTTTCTATATTTGTACTTCTTTTAATGCTTCAGTTATTTGAGATCCATGAATGATTCGCTATTGTCATTCTATCATCATATGCTGAATGTTTTTGTGTTACTTCTATCATAAAGTAGGGTGGGTGAGTTGCTCTCCGCCGGAGTTTACATTTTTCCTTTCATTTTTGTTCAGTAGCTGAAAGAAATTTGAAGGTGTTGAGAGGTCTTCTGCCTGATAGGACCATGCAGGAGTCAGGCGATCAGACAAAATTACGCAAAGTTTTTTCCCCTCGATAATACTTGTCTCTCTTCTTTTTCTTCTCATTTAATCAAAGTTCCTGCAGCCCCACGCTGGCCTCTCTCTTGGCCAGGTGTCAAACACTTTCCATTGATGTCAGTGTGGTGATAATCACAAAGTTTTTCCACAGATGCCAGCGTGCACCGCCGTTTCACTGGGGCATCGCATTCTCTTCGCTACGCCTCTGAGGCATGTAAGATTATTTCTTCAATCTGAAAGAGGGAATAACCTCTTGGAAGAAACTAAATCACAACATAAAGTAATTAAGCACATTATCAACGAGGAGGTTAATTAGAGAGGACCTTCTACGGCAGCACCATTTGTGGCATTGCAAACAGACAAATTCTTCCTCTTTTTTTTTGGCCTCACTCATATCCACACGCAGTAACTGCAGGAGGTGGATTGTCATTGTTTGGGGCTCTGAAATTGATTACACAACTTGCAATCCAGTTTAATTATTGGAAACTATCTGTAGTTCAAACCTTTTAACTGGATGTTACGTCTTGGCACTGCCCTCGCATCTCATTTTGCTTAAACAATGGTGGAAATTAATTGAATTCTTGCTCTACTGTAAGGAATAACCTTTAAAGTATCAGTCGTACAAGCCTTACCGGGATGAAGCAAGTTTAGACAATGAATGTGAGTATCTGTGAAGTTAAAGGAAACATTTAAAGGCAGACAATACCTCAGGGTTGATTTTTGTTAGTTCATGTGTTTATCCACTAGCAAAGAGCTGTGCAAAGCTATAGTATCACAATACAGGGATGACAGCGTGCCCAGCCTCTATATCTCTGAAGTGCAGCCGAGTCCAAAATGGCACATTGACAACAACATACATAGTGGCGGCACAGAAACAAAAGATGAGGTATTCCTAATTATTGACATGCAACATATATTTACTTTTCCTCATTTCAAAATGATAAGTCCTTGAAGCTCCTCTCAGTGTCTGCAGCGTGAAGATGTCCCTATCAAAAAAACACAGGCATACCTGTTTGTTCAGGAAGACTTGGCAAGAAAATGCATCCCCTTCTGTTCCAGCTCTGGGTGAAGCCAGTAACCAACTTCACTTTTTTAAATGCATCAACATTTTGATTGCTCCTTTTGTGCTTCATATCTCATTTCATTGCACAAGAGGGGGAAGAAACACAAACAGGTTTTAGGCTTCAAACTTTGAATGTGCATCTCATTAACTTAGTTTGAGCAGTTTTCACAAGCCCAGCCCTCTAAAGCAGGGAACTCATACCCAGGAGCAAAGGCAGAGACTAGGAAGTAGACTGCTCCAGACGGCACCTTTTATTAATTCAAATCAACTGAAATTCCCTTACTGAAAGGCTACTGCTACTGTGAGGTTTTACACAGATATAGCACACACACTGCACAGCTTAACCCTACGACAACTCTGAGAGAGTTCGACTGCATAGAGTGTAAGGAGGCTGGTTGTGAGAGCCATCTTTACACCTCCAGTTAGGATCCAACAACAGCTGACCTGAACGTTCATGGCTTATTACTTCTTTAAAATCCTGTATCGATCAATATGAAATGAATTTGTCTTCATCAAAATAATCAAGCTATCATTTGAAGTGCAGTTTAAAAATGATTAGACACTGAAAAAATAGCATCCCTGTAAAGCAGAGCCTGCCATGCTTGTATTACGAAAGACTTCAATAAGAAAAACAACAACTCCATCACATTTCCCACAAGTGAAAGGCAAATGGGATTTTTTTAAAACTCTTATAATGAAAATTTTTATTTTGAGAGACATGAGAAAACTGTGCAGCTGTTAAAAAGGTTTTAGCCAAAATGTCCATAAGGAACAATTTCCTACAGTGTTTGTCAATCGTTTTGGTGCTTTTCTCACTACAGAATAAACTTCTCACAACAGTTAATGCAACCTCCACAACATTTAGTCATATGGGCACAACCTGGTGGCTGTTTTATGTTCATCTCATCCGACAGCATATGCTTTTTGACACAAAGCAATAGTTTAAGTACAAATCTCTACAAAAGGATCACTTTTAAATTGCTTTTGATCAGCAGTAATTTATATTTTATCATGTCTGTCAAAATTATCTAAACTTGTCCAGGCTGATTAGTCATTGATATAAAAGGAATGATCTTCATTTCATTGCTTGTCTTTGCACACAAACTTGTTGAACATATTGTCAAACATTTTGTATGTTAATTTTAAATATAATTGTTTTTGTGTTTGCATGAAAGTGTCCATAAACTTTTTTACTGTAAGTAGGACCTCATTATACACTGATGAAAAAAGGTGTGTGAACCATTAGTTGTAACCAATAATGCTCCTTACAGGGACGTAATCCCTGAAAATGAAAGAAATTAGTCTTTTGACAACCTGACAAAGTATGTAGTACTTTGGGATCATGTGAGCATCTACCAGAGGCCAGTGATGACATCACTGCAGAGTCCTGCAGAGGGTGGATTGGCACTCAAGCAGGTACTTTCCTGTGTTGACAGAGCTGGTATTCGCTTTGGTGTGAATGAAAATAGGTGGCCAGACAGAAGGGAGCGTCTAGTTGTCTGTGATTGATTTACAGAACCCTCTGTTTTTCAGTATTTCCAGTTTACTGAGGCAAAGGGGATTTATTTTAGTTTTGTGTTTTTCTTTCCATTTGCACAACGCTGTGAACAGTTGGAAATAAACAGTGTAAAGTGCATATTCAGTGTCATTTTTTTAACTGAATTCTAGTTTTCAAAATCTCATGCATGGTACATACTGCTGTCTTCACTTCACATGACATTGGGAAGCTCTTCTAGAGTAGTCTGTGTCAATGAAAACATGTTCAAATCGTTTGACTTAGTTGTTCTGAGAAGCTGGAGTCATAACTTGTTATTTTGGCAACACTAACACTTTCATTGATATAAAAACTTGGTTTTGAAGCATAACCTACCCATTTGGAGCTACTGACTTGCTCTTGTGCAGTTGACTTTCCATTTTGAGAAAATGATTCACTGCCATGTTCTGCAGTTTGCACTAATTGTTTTTAGAAATGCCTTAGCAGTGGTGCAAACGTCAATACTCTTGTGTAAACATTAATGTTTTGTGGTGATGATGAAAGCAGAACAGCTGAATGCCACAAGAAGAAACTGTTGTTTCTAGTTAGTTTTTGGAAACATCTGAATAAGTGTTACTTTTTTTTTTTACTGTAAGCTACGTAATAAAACCATGTCCTTATCATTTGAGTCACTTCTTCTCATAAGGAAATGTCAGAGTAGAACTATGAGGTGTGTGGATGTAATTTTTGGTCTAAATTAGATGTGCAGAAACACATCAGCTGACTTCAAACTGAAAGACCAGATAAGAGTGTCTCTCCCCCCACCCCTCCCCTACCCCATCCTCTTTTCTCTCCCCCCCCCCCCCCCCCCCCCCCCCCGCCTTTTTTTCTTAAATGCCATGAAGGTTGCGATGGCTGGAGTCCAAGATCATCACGCCGGAGACCGCACAGATGGGGAGAGATAAAAGTTCTCTGTGAGCCGCTCACAGTGCTGCCATTTTACACAGAAGCAAGAGGGGTGCGAGGAGGAGGAGGCGGGGGAGAAGGGAGCCACCTGCGGCCGTGACATCACCGCCTTATCGCATATCATGTATCACCTGCAGCTCCACGTCAAGCCCAAAGAGACAGATTTCATCTGTCATCTCTGAGAGGATCTCAATATAATTTACTCTGCTGATCTGACATCCAGAGGAGAGGAGTTGCCAAACCTAATCTTACAGATGAAGACTCTCCTTTTTCTGCCCAGTCATGTCCTTGTGTGCTGTTTCGAAAGGGGGAGAGGGGCTGGCATATCAGATTTAACTGTTATTTGAAAGCAGCATGTTGGGTTAAGTGGCTCTAGTGGTTTCATTCCTCCGTGAGCATGTTCAAGTCAACCTGCTGTTCCCTTTGTTCTCTTCAGACTGTGGGACTGACAAAACTCCAAAGAAATGCCAAACAACTTTAAGGAATCACGTTTAGGATACGCGTCACACCCACAACTTTCCCGGCTTTCATGAGGCCAGTGTAATGACAAAAAAAGATACAAAAGGATTATCATACAGAAATGCCAGAAGCAAAAAAATCAGTATTGGAATCAAAAAGCATAACCTAATTAGAAAGACTAATCAACTTTAATGTCTTCACATTTAAGGGAGAAGAGCGGATAATTAGTTTTGGGGTTCAGACTCCATTCCTTTACAGTCGTGCCACTAAGAGTCAACGGAGTCTGGAATAGCCACCCTCATATAGCAGTTAATTGCAGGTTTTTGCCCTCGAGCACCCTTCTAGACAAGGAGACAACAGCAAAGTTGGCCATTTCAGTTGTGCTGGCTGTCATTAATAATGAATGTCACTTTCATGAGTCAGTGTGTCCCCAGAAAGCTTGAGCCAAAAATATTTTGGTTGCTGTGTCTTTCACTCTTGTCAAATTATGTTTCAGTACACTTCGAAGGACAGCCCAGGCTCTTATGAAGAATTTGACGGCAAATCTTTCAGCTCGTGTGTTTTTATGTATTTGTAAAAACATGTTTTAGGTATGAGAGATGTTGCTCTTGTTGGGATTTTGTTCACAAACTTTAGGCATCCATCATGTCAGTTTGAACTTTCCTAAATTGAAACAAGCCAAACCAAGCGACAACAGAAACTACACAGAAACATGCTCCAAATCCAATGTCAGAGAGCTCTGTTGCTCTGAACGGTTCAGATCACCTTCTTTCCTTCATTTGTGTTGCTCCTTCTAAATCCAGAACACCTCCCTCACCTCCACAGTCACTGACAAGATATTTTCCACATTTTTTGTAGTTTTTCCTTTTTTTGGTTTCCGTAATGGGCTTTTTTAAAATAAATGTTTTATACCAGTACTGGAATTGACCCGTATGGGTGCTGTGTGTTTTTGGTCTGTCCTCGTCCATCAACGGTCATATGGCTGAATCTTGAAGGGAGTGCAGGTGTGTCTTGCAGTTCCGTTGCGTCTTGTGCTGCTACCTCTAGGGACGTCCTAAAAGTGCAACGTACCATTGTTGTGCATGTGATAAGAGTATCATGAAGTACTGTACTTCAATATATGCTACTCATATGTATGACGTACAGGTGATGCTGTCATATGGTGTCCTTTCGCCACACTGTAGTTGTTTGTGCTTGAGTGCTGGCTCCATACCAGTGCTCGGAATCTTACTTTAAAAAAGTAATAAGTTATAGTCACTAGTTACATTGGCCATAAAGTAACTGAAAACTTAAAAGTTAGTAGTTACTCAGCAGAGTAACTGCTCCAGTTACTTTACCAGTTAAACTACAACAATAAATGAAATGTTTTTCCTCAGCTGCCCAAACATAACGTAACATTCCAACTCAAAAATGTACGGAAAATGACACTTCTAGTATTCTGATGTAGTTCTACTAATGAAATGATGCTGTTTAGCTACAATACAGACACACAGAGAGAGGACTGAAGTGTAGAAATGTCAATATTTATTTATCAGAATTATCTCACAAAAACACTGCAACCAGCTATAGATAAATATGATTATTAACTTCACATCAACTGGACGTAAGGGTTTTAAGCATCAACTTCTTTTAGTTATCCGATTTTTTTTTTAAATAAAGAAAATAGTTTCAATCACAGTTTTAGAGGGGAGAATGGAAATGCAAAACCATCAACATACTTAAAATAATGAAGTAACACCATCTCTCTGCTGCACTTAAGTACGCATCATAACCTGAACTTTAATATTATAATTAAGAACGATCAAACTACAAAACTGCAACAAGAACAACAGAGAGAAAATTAACTTTACATGAAGAGAAAAACAAACTGCACAAAAGTACCGGTCAGCTAGAGAATGATTTACACAACATATTTTACAATCATTTTGTTCAGTTCTGTGAGACTTACTGGACTTTAAAAATGAAAACTCTCACCTGTCTCACCCATCCTTACCTTTAAATGTTGTGTAAGTGTTCACTGTGCCCTGTCATCTACAGCATGCCCGTGGTATATATGTGGATGAACATTTTCACTCTACACGTTCACCAAGTGGTCTACAATCTCAACATTTTATGCGGGCCTCCTACATGCTCCATACATGTTTGATCATTTTTCCTCCTGTATCCACTCGTATGAGCAGTTGTGACCATTGACTGTTAAAACATTGGACATAGCAACCCCTCCCCTCTCGTGTCCCCAAATGGGAAGTATGGATGCAAGAAGGCCAAAGTCCCATAGACTTCCATGGAGAAATAGACAGTTATTACGCAATCGTTTTATTTGTCAAAAGAGTAATTCTTGCTCTTGAATACCTTCTTCTCAACATCTTCTTTCTAATACTATTTTTTTACATGTTTTTTCTTAACCGCAAGTTATTCGAGTTATAAACTGACCAATCAGATGCCTCAGTAAACACATGTGGGTCTGACGTTTAATGTCTGAGGCTTTTGATAGACAGATTTTGTGTAGCCAATGGCAGCAGACTACATCAGTGCTGTCCGAGAAGGCCTTTTTCAGCTTATTTCACAATTCAATAACATACCAATCATTGCCTGTACCGTTGTTTTCATAGTCAATGCCAATGCAGCAGTTTTAAAAGAAGCAAAAGGCGCATACTATGAAGAACATATATGACGACATTAAATTTTTGCTATTTTTTAATGTCAGTTTTCCTTGTTTTACTGTTTTATTATAAACTGCAGGACATTTGCTTTGCCGGTCGATTTCAGTCAAAGGATGTCGTGTTGTGCATTCAAAATTGTGTCAACAGACATGCAATGCAATCCTGCAGTTCTTCCGGTAAGCGTCCTACTCGAAACAGTAACTATCAATTGTGAAATTGTGGGTGTAATTGTGTTCTTTCCATTTGCTTTATTTTTTGTAAAAAAGTTAATAAAGAAAGCTAACGCAGACATGCGTTCAAAATGCCAGCTTTTACAGTCACTGGTTTCAATATTTAAATACTTTATTATAACTGAGAATGTTTATGTTTCAAAATAAGTGTGGCATTACCTGTTTGAGTTAGGCAAAATATGATTACCATTGGCAGAATTAAATGTTCGCATGGTTCTGCATCAGTGGCTTGAACAGTTCTCTCGAGCCTGCGCTATTGAAGGGAAAACTGTTTACATCCCTTGTTCACGTGGTAGAGGCGTGGACAGAAGTGGGAACTCACAATAAGCTCACTCCTGATTGGCGACAGCACTTCCCATAGATTTGATGACTCAGCTATGACTCACAGCGACCAGATCCCTGTCGATGGGTTGCATTGTGGCGGTAGACATATCAGGAAGTGATGGAGAAGGCTCTGGCATGATTTTGCGAGGGCCGGGGGTAAGGTATTTCCTATGAGTGACGTCAACACCATTCTGTGTCCAGTTCTTCATTATGCAGTCTATGGCTGTGACTCTGGCCTAAGGCACCACTGTTGTTGCTTCACTTTGGATCTCCTGCATGGTTTGTTTACATGAACAACACTGGTGAACCACTCTGGAATTCATTTGCAAGTGAACATACAGTAGTGCTGGGTTTTCCAGAGAATGTCTTCTTTATCGTTCCCTATCATCACTGTATACATTTTAATGAACTTCCAAAAGAATCTCGACTTGCTTCAGATGTTGAAGCCGTGGTTCCAAAGTAGCCAGCAGTTGGGAGAGGAGATAGCACGGACAGGAGATTTGTGACAGAGCAGTGCGTGAAACCCATCACTTGATGAGTGGAAATCCCTACTTTCTAATTAATAGAGGTACACAGGCCAGGGGGATAAGGAGGATCAGGAAAATGAAATCAGCAAAAAGATAGCATCACTTATTTCTAAGGTCCATTGTCACACTTGAGAATCTTCTGTAATGAATCACTCAAGCATTCTGCAGATACATTTGAATGGCGGGGAAATTCATTGTCCGGTGGAGAGCATTCGATAAGGATCTTTTCTCTTGCCTCTGCCTCTTTTTCAGCTTCTTCTTTCCTTCCTTTGTCAAAAAGGACGACTGATCAAAAAGCAAAATCGAGGCTCAAGCATCAGCTGTGCTGTGTGAAAGGCTGCCATAATCTGCAAGTGAACTGGAAAGCTTTCTCTGATTTGAAAGGAAAAAAGCTTTATTGGAGGAGTTTCAAAGAATTCGTTTCTTGAGATGAAGTACACAGCCAGTGTGTGTGTGTGTGTGTGTGTGTGTGTGGGGGGGGGGGGGGGTATTCTTAAGTCTGACGTGATTTTTTACTTCATAAACATATTTGTTTTTACTTTTCCCTTTGACCCTAAAATGCACAGAAGAAGATGTGCAATGCTGATTTCTGCAATTTAAGTAAAATCGAGAGTACTTTTCTGCTTTTAACTGCATCATTTTAACAACATTCTGCATATATACTTACATTTAGTCATTACTTAGCACTCAAAAAAGCTCTTGATTTAATATATATATTCTGGAACTCATAATATAATATAATATAATATAATATAATATAATATAATATAATATAA